>JACVVK020000102.1:1312500-1547500 GCA_018292915.2 Batillaria attramentaria | reverse complement strand
TAAGAGTTTTGACAGAAAGTACGTCAGTTTGCAAACTTGCCGTTGCTAATACTACGAAAGATTAGAGAAAAGCAAATAATAAGAATAAAGAGACATAAAAAGAGAGACAACAAAATTGAAGAAAATACATCTGGAACAAGAGAACACAGTCATGCACACACACACACACACACACACACACACACACACACACACACACACACACACATACACACACACACGCGCGCGCGCGCGCGCGCGGTACACACACTGTGTCAAGGTCAAACATTTGTAGTTCCATCTGGAACTGAGCGTGCCTGGAACATCAAGCATGCATGCATAGAGAGAGAGAGAGAGAGAGAGAGAGAGAGAGAGAGAGAGAGAGAGAGAGAGAGAGAAAAAAGTAGTCCATCACGCGATCTGAGTAGGAATACGCATTATGGTGAGCATCGATTTGCAAATACTAGTTCGCACTACAGACAGTCAAACAAATACCGTCGTAATAATGCTTTAAATGTTTTTAGAGAAGTTGCTGACTTTATTGGCATCGGAAGTGAGTTCCACAGTGATGCTCCAGCAAATGAGAGACTAGTTTTATAAAAACATTCTGGGAGAGAGAGAGAGAGGCACTAAAGAAAGAGAGAAGGAGACTGACAGACCACCTGATCGATACACACGCTTTCCTACCTCTTAAGAGCCACCGGGGCGACAAATCAAACTGGATCAAACCGCCTTATACCGGGACAGGATATCGTTCTGCGAGATACTCTAACCCTTTTGAGGAGGTATCTTTTGACCACATTCTGGGTTGCTGAACAACCTCTAAGTGTTTGTATCGGCTGGACGGACATACAGAGTCGGAAAGGGAGAGAGAGAGGTTTTCACGGAACGTACTACTATCTGGCAGTTGGAACAAGCTTGAACCCAGGCTATGTATTGAAGAGAGTCAGTGGGGCGCGCGACCTGTGAAAACCGTTCCATTAACTACACTGGAAAGCTGAATGTACTCACGATTCTTTGTCGGGCTCCGTCTGTATCCGGAATAGTGTCTTCACGTGCTGGACTTGGTGCTCTTCCACAAGTGAGTCCACATGCTGGGGAAGTCAATCATTATAAACAACTTGAAACTGAAGGAAAATTGCATACCCACGGTGACAATACAGCCATACGCAGAGAACTTAGGGTACAAGGTACGTGTATTTGGCGCAGTGTGGGTGCCGTTGAACGCTGGAATCGGTTCCGACGAATCAGTCGTGCGATCAGTCAACATTCGCACACTCAGTAAATTATCACCGGTTTCATTACAGATAGAAAGATGCTGCAGGTTTGTCAGGGTCACAGACCGACCTAGGCTTATAACCGTGACAAGAACATGATACCATTTAAAAGGGAAGGGGATGTCGAGGGTGAAGGGGGGGGGGATGGCGAGCGTGAGGGGGATGGCGAGGGTGAGGGGGATGGCGAGGGCTGACTGCAGGTTGTGTTGACTGCAGCCAAGTCTCTTCCAGAGGGGCTCGAGTGAGGGAGCCGAGGCGGTACTTGATGCTCGCACTGATGTCGCCGGCGACATGGTATGCGACGTAACCTGCCGCAAAAACTATACGAGTGTGACTATTGCAGCAGGAAGTGATTAGCGGGATTGACATACCTGAATGACTACACTCCTAGTCCTGTAGCATCGGTAACAGGTCCATATGGAACGGCCCAAGAGTCCGATGCAACACAGCACGATGGGAAGGTCCTTTAGTATCAGCAAGGTGCCCATCTGTCCGTGTAACAAAAACCAAAATAAATAAAGAAATAAAGAAAGAAATAAAGAAATAAATAAATAAAGAAAGAAAGAAACAAATGAAAGGCTAGTGTAACCAATAAGCCAATGGGGATCCATAGTACTGGGCAGTAGATGTGTCACTACCTCATTACGTAATTTGTAGTCCGGCGATTTGACTAATCAAAAAATCAATAATTAGTCAGTATTTTCACGTATTGTCAGTACATTTGTCATTATTTCTTTGTACTTTCATTTTTTGTTTTTAATCAATATACGTATTTGTTTATTTGATCGATTTTGCTCCTCGTTAACCCAAATAAATAAATAAATAAAATAAAAATGGAATGGAAACAATGTCCTTGCCCTTTGGCACTACACGGGGAATTGTAGCCCGCGATTGAGCTGACAAATCGCTGTGGGCGAATGGCGATGAAGTGAAAACAAACACATGTATGTACATATCATTTTTGTGATATCAGGAGATAGAAGGAGACAGAACTCTGTCCCCACATTAAAGATCCCTGGTGGCTCACCGGATTCAAACGTCCGTGGTCAAACCACAACGTATACGATGTCACCCATTATGTGTGTCAGTGCAGTTCGGTGTACTAGTGCCAACGAAAAGCATCAACTTACGGTTTTATCGTTGTACTTCTCGCTTTGCACAAATGCGACGATGTAAAAGACAATCCTGGAAAACGTCATAGAAAAGGGAATCTTTAACACCTCCCGATACTGACATGAAGTAACGTCTGCGTCGGTTGAATCACCGTCCGGGTCTGTCGCAGTTGTCGAAATAGTCCATGGTAAATCTAAATGCCCAGAAGAAACTTCATTTCCTTTGTTTCATTCGGAACGATCGTCGGGGGTTCTCTCCGGGTACTCCGGCTTCCTTCCCCCTCTGCTTTGGAAATGTTCAGCACACCAAATTTGATAAATAAATGCAATTCTAAAATTCCGAAATTTAAATAGTTCAGCTGACCTTCGCACCACGTGATTGTAATGCGTTTATGTCCAGTGTGTGAGAGAACGCGTGTGATTCACGTGAGCGTGCGTGTTGGGTTCAGCTCGCGGCGCTTTGAGCCGACTCATGAAATTGGGTAAAGCGCCTACACAATACTCATTATTATTATTATTATTATTATCAACCCGGCCAGCAGCGTCCCTCCACCCTCCCCCCCCACCACCACCCCCACTCCCTCCCTGCTCCGCTCCATGCATTCTCTGATGAATGAAAGCTTGGTCCTGAAATGCGTGTACTACCTGTCAGTGTTAACTGCTTACCAGTAAACACTATAGGCAAAGCCAAGGACAGCGCCCACCAGCTTGTAGGGTGTAGTTATACAGGCAAAATGGGGTGCACACACCAAGCTCGCCACGACCGTCTGTGCTTGGATAAGTAACGCTACAGAGAGACAGAAATCTAGCTGTTAATGATGCTTCAATTTCATTTCCTTCCTAAGACGCTAGGATTTTTTTTTAAAAGAAGCAATGTAAACAGTAGGGGAACTGTTCTTAATGTACCGATAGCTTAGGCCGACTGATCAAACAGGGGAGCCGGGGTGGTCGAATGGTAGAGCGTTGGACTTCTAATGCTCGGGTCGTGAGTTCGATCCCGGCTGGGGCCAAATATTTGTGCTGGCTTTTTCTCATCGTTGCCCCGTCTTTGATATCACCCTATGTGGTGGAAAAGGAGGTTAAACCCCCAAACACCCACCCTGATCAAACAGCCGACTCCCCCCCCCTCCCCAAATCAATAGGTTCATAAACCAGCCGGCAGATCAGTCAACCAATCAATCAGAAACTGAATCAATCCATTAAACAAATCAAAAACATCTGCCGACAACAGTAACAAAACTCAGCACCAACGTTCCTGCCCTGAAGTAAAAGAAAGACAAAGAAAGTATCGCTTACACTTGACCCACACTTCGTTGCAGGCGCTGGAGGTGCTGTTGGAGCTGCCGCAGACGAGGACCTCGCCAGTGTCGGAGGTGATCACGGTCTGCGTGAAGACAGACAGCAGGATGCTGGTAATGGCGCCGAAACACAACGCGTACGCCCACCGATCCTGGTACCCGTCCAGAAACCGCATCAGGCTGGAACACAAAGTGGTTGGTTGGTTGGTTAGTTCGGGTTTATCGTCCACGCCACAACGAGGTGATTGCAGACGGCCCTAGGGGGCAGGTTATGGGGGATGGGGATAGCTACCCTAACTGTACAGTCCAGCTGAACACTTATTCAATCCAGTCAGACCGCCAGGTCGGCCACATTTTATGTATCCTTGACTGTAATAGACAAGTTACACAAACAGGTCCAGTTCACAGTCAGTGGAAGCGGGGCAACGTGAAAAAAAGGCCTGTACAAATTTTGGCCCTGTCGGGATTCGAACCCGGAACCTTTCGATCTCGAGTCCAACGCTCAAACCGTTCAGCCACCGACTCCCCCGCACACAAAGTGGACAAGGGATGAATGTCTTGTGATGACTGCTGCTGCTCCTGCTGCTGCTGGCTGTCAGTGATGATGATGAGGAGGAGGAGGAGGAGGAGAACGACGACTTCGACAGAGACGACGATGATGATTATGATGATAGTAACAATCGTAGAAATGTCGGATGAGAGACCCTTTGGTTTAAATGTACACCCGCTGACAGATTTCTTGCGGTTTTGCTGCTGCTGCTGCTAATGTTGATGACGACGACGACGATGATGATGATGACGACGACGATGATGACGAAGCGAAGGACGATGACAATGATTATGATTATGATGATATCATCAACTTCCCTAGACTGATATATCTACGGATGGGCAGACTTGAAGACAGACGGACAGTCGCGAAGTGAATAATCCTTGGATCACTGGATGAGGAGGGTGGGTGGGTATTTAGGGTTTAACGTCCTTTTCCGCACCACATAAGGGTAATGTCGAAAACGGGGCTACGAGGGAAAAGCCAGGACTGTGACAAAGTTTTGGTTCCCAGCCAGGATTCGAACTCACGACACGACCATATAGAGTGCAATGCTCTCCCGCTCGGCTGTCCCGGCTCCCCCACTGGCTGAGGAACTGATTACAACTTATGGCATGTCGAACACTCTACAGGGCTCGTACGTAAAACTCGAGGTTAATTTAGCCCACGGCTACGGGTCTAACCCAGACTAGGACAAAAGAAACCCCAAAACAAAATTTAATTAAAAACAAAGGAAGCGAAGAAAGAAAGACAAAAATCCTTCTATAACGGCATAGGAACCTTGCTGGAATGGACCCGCTTCCTGATTTAAAACAAACAAAAAAAAAAAGAAGAAAATTTAACCCTAGAGCTAGTTTAGTTCGAGGTTAGACTCTAACCTGGGGCTAAACTCCCTAACCCCGACTTTTTCATGTGGGTCCTGATGTCTGTATCAAGTGTTTGGCAGGTTCGTAATGCAGGCTCAGTTCATAAAACACTTAATACTTACACGACGATTCCGGGTCTGTCGCCACATCTGCCAGGAGTCTGTCGTTTTTGCAGCATGCACAATAACGTCAGAATCAACGCCTGTGGGAAAACAGCATGTTTGACTTATTAACCCTTTCAGCCCTGAAGGAATCTCAATAGCGATAGCGCTCTCTACCTGGGAGTTTTTCCAAGTGTGTTAGATCTAAATCTGGGCTCTTGCATACAAAACCCTATTTCTCAAGAAGTATTGGATCCATACTATAGGGGAATCTTCCACTGTGCAGAGCGTATGAGAGTCGGTCACATGCACGCATATTATTGTTAGGGTCTGCGAGACCGTAGGTGATACGGTGGCAGGGCTGAAAGTGTTAAGGACCGATAGGAGCCTGGTCAGTCAGTGCTGCTGAAGCAGTTGATACAGTTTAAAATTGCAGTTGGAATGATGGTTCTAGACACGTTGAAATTTAAATATCTATTAAATATCTATTTAACACATCGTACCGTGCACGAGTATCCCATGTTTTTTACTCTTTTTTTCGGTTTTTGGTTCTGTATGCGAAAATCAGGCAAGATTCATGGTTTATTAACGGTTAATTATTCATGGTTCTTACTGCAGCAAACACGAGTATAATCAAGTGCAACACTCCCGCCGAGCCAAATTTAACTCTTTCAGCCCTGAAGGAATCTCAATTGGGATAACGCTCTCTGCCTGTGAGTTTTTCAAGTGTGCTAGATCTAAAGCTGGGCTCTTGCATACAAAACCCTATTTCTCAAGAAGTATTGGATCCATCCTATAGGGGAATCTTCCACTGTGCAGAGCGTAGGAGAGTCGGTCACATGCACGCGTATTATTGTCAGGGTCTGCGAGACCGTAGCCGTAGGTGATACGGTGGCAGGGCTGAAAGTGTTAAATCCATGCAGACATATATTAATTATGATATTTTAAGTGAGACCACTGGTGCACACCACCAGACTTACTTGGTAGGACTTGCGTTTAAGTGTGTTAACTTCTCCACGTTTGATTACTTAAAAAAAAATAAAAAATGAGAGGACATCCACCGGGGACAAGAAAGCTGTGACAGTCATCTTCTTCGATTAGCGCCCCTTTTCAGTTCTAAATGAATGGCAAACCGAAACAACAACATAATGCCGTTGTCAGTAGGCCTAATGCATGTTCTGTCTGTACTAAAGCGTGCTCCATTCGTTTACGTACCGATGGGATGGTCGCGTACTTGATGTAGGTGCTGATAGTGAAGAAATCATCGCTGTCGTCGGCCATTGTTTTGGCTGTGTTTCGTTAGTGGTCCAAGGTTTCCGTTTCCAAAATACTATTCAGGCTTCCGGCCTCCGTTTTGTGTGGTTCAGCCGCAGTGATCAGCACTGATATCCGCCCCCCCTGACAAACATGCAGGAGGAGACTGAAACGCAGGCCCATCAAAACTCCTTGACTATAATATATAGACAAAGAACAGGCGCTTGTCTAGTTGTAGCCCTGCGTCCGAAAACTCTCTCTGATCAACTATATTAGATGGTTATATTTATGTTTAGCTCTTTTTTTCTTTTCTTTGGCTCTTTAAGCGCTTAGAGCTCTCTGATGACTGGGGGGTGAGGGGGGTGGTGGTGGTGTTCGGGAGTTTAACGTCCTTTTCCACCACATAAGGGTGATTTCAAAGAAGGGGCAACGAGAGAAAGACCAGCACAAATATTTGGCCCGAGCCGGGATTCGAACTCACGGCCCGAGCACTGGAAGTCCAACGCTCTACCATTCGGCCACCCCAGCTCGCCCTCTGATGACTGAATAAGCGCTTCATAATTATTCTTTGCCGCGAATTAGCCTCTGTTGCTTGCGCGGCGTTAAGCCCTAAATAACTAACTAACTAACTTCATAATTATTCATTAGTGGTTGTAGTAGTAGTAGTAGCAGTAGTAGTAGTAGTACGCCTACTATTCAAATTATCGATCAGGCGTTCCATTTCAAGGCCTCTGTTTGTCATTACGACACACTTCGTACCATTTAAACCGGAACCCCTATTCTCTTATGTGCCTGATTCATCCACTCACACAGTCATACTGTATACACAAGTAGTGCAGTCCGAACTGACTCACGGCCACGCTGCGGACCGGCAGAACATGTTGTCATTGGATATCAGTACTGGTATATGTATGTTTGTAGTTTATCATGCTGTTCGAGATAAACTTGGCGTGATCGCGGCGGAGTAATTAACGGCCATGCACGTAAGTTCGCTATCGGCCATTACCGATCGACCTTCTCGGCTACGAAGCGAAGTCAGTGTCAGTGCCGGTGACCCTCTTGTGGAGTTCACGAAGACACATGGGTACTACAGGGGCGTAGGAACCACGAGGGCCCTGGGGGCCCAGGCCCCCGTTCGATTTTTGGAAGGGGGGCCCCGAATGTCTTTGGGCCCCCCTTGCTTTTGATAAGAGGAGAGGGGGCCCACCAGTGGTGGGGCCCCCCCTGCTCTGCTGTCGCAGGACACAATCCTTGGCAGTCAACACACACACACACACACACACACACACACACACACACACACACACACACACACACACACACACACATCTACCCCCCCCCCCCGGGGACCTTTCTTCACCCCGGCCGGCGTATGGCTCACCCGCCGACTTAGTGGGCCCCCCTTCCTCTCAGCATCTTCCTACGCGCCTGGACCGTAGCCCGGACTAACTCAGTGTCTGATTCCAAGGTCTTTGGTGTCACCGTTGCCAAAGATCGTGTACAGTTCTGCTTCCAAGGTCTTTGGACCGTTAGACTAAGTCTATTGTCATGATCATACGGCAAGGCCAAACAATCAAAGGCGTTGTCTTAACAACATACGTAATATGCTGTCAGTGGTTAAGTACATGCAAAGGTATATACAAGGAGGAACGGCCCCGTCCTACAAAGTTGTTTCTCCAAACTTCATATTATTTTGTCTGTTTTGTTGTTATTGTTGCCGGTTCTCCCCTCTCCAAGTTCTACCAACGACACTAGATCCTCTACGACCTCGACCGATTAGCCACGTGACTGGGGGTGGGGCCGGGTGGGGGAAGAAAGGGGAGAGAGAGAGAGAGGCAGAGATAGAGGGTGGGTGGATGGGTGTTTAGGAGTTTAACGTCCTTTTCCACCACAAAAGGGTGATATCAAGGACGGGGCAACGAGAAAAAAGGCCAGCACAAATATTTGGCCCCAGCGGCCGGGATTCGAACTCTCGGCCCAAGCATTGAAAGTCCAACGCTCTACCATTCGGCCACCCTGGCTCCCCAGAGAGAGAGAGAGAGAGACGTCAGTTCCGTGAAGTAAACATTTGCCGTCAGCCTCAGGCAGGTCGTCATACAGAGAGAGAGAGATGACGTCAATTCCGTGAACTAAACTTTTGACGTCAGCCTCTGGCACTGAGATCGTCTGAGGATGCTTGTTCATGTCTTGTGATTTCCCTGTTGGCTTTGTGACTTCTCCGACTGAATTATTTTTCACATGAAATCTGGAAGATCTAGAGGGCTGATGAAATGTCGGAAGCAGTGACGATACTTGCAGATTTTGTCTGTGAACCAAACATTTGACGTCAGCCTGAAGCTGCTCGTCTGTCAGGTGATACTTCTTCATATCTTGTGATTTCCTTGTTGTTTCTGTGACTTCCGTGACTGAATTAATTTTGATATAAAATCTGGAAGATCTAGAGAGCTGATGAAACGTGGACTTAAGTGCCTCGGGTTGTACTTACGAAATTGCAAAATTGGAACTTTTTTGACCAGCGCTTCTCGCAGAAACGTGAAAAAAATGTGTTTATCTAAAAGCTCTGTTATTCTTAATACTAAAGCTATAATAGTGCAGTAGTTCATGTCATATGTGCAGTTGGCATAAGTGACAAAAATACCGGAATGATGAGTAATTTGAAGGAGTCTGGCTAGTCTAGATATTTGGCCTTATATGCAAACAACCCCTACCTCGGAAATATTTTTCTTACACAAAACCTGTCAGAGCTACAGAGCTGTGCTACGAAAACAGGCAGTATAATTGGATGATCTTCCCAATTTCAGAAGATGAAGCCATCTGGACATTTTTTTTTCGAAAAAATTCGTAACATGACCGATTTTTTAAAATCGGCGATAACTCTTCTGAAAATGCGGCAGGGTAAAAATCGTGAAAGGTAGCTCTGGAGAAGGTAAATTCCCATTTTATCTCAAAGTAAAAAGGCCTCCAACGAGGTGGTTTAGGAGATAGTCATCATTACATCCTTCCACACACACACACACACACACACACACACACACACACACACACACACACACACACACACGTCACTCCCGCCAAAAAGAACGCAGCAGCATAGTGTGCACGTAAGGTGTCTATGACGCTACGTCACTGTGTGCGTGAAAGTAAGTATTGTGTGGAGAAACGTCACAGTCTTGTTTTGTATCACTGAAACTTGCTGCTGCGCGTAGCAAAATCTGCCCCGTCTCATGAAGTTGTTAAGTTGTTTCTCTATAGAGAAACAACTTTATGAGACGGGGCAGATTTTGCTACGCGCAGCAGCAAGTTTCAGTGATACAAAACAAGACTGTGACGTTTCTCCACACAACACTTACTTTCACGCACACAGTGACGTAACGAAATCTGCGTCATAGACACCTTACGTGCACACTATGCTGCTGCGTTCTTTTTGGCGGGAATGACGTGTGTCTCTGTGTGTGTGTGGACGGATGTAATGATGGCTATCTCCTAAATCACCTCGTTGGAGGCCTTTTTACTTTGAGATAAAATGGGAATTCACCTTCTCCAGAGCTACCTTTCACGATTTTTAGCCTGCCGCATTTTCAGAAGAGTTATCGCCGATTTTAAAAAATCGGTCATGTTACGAATTTTTTCGAAAAAAATGTTCAGATGGCTTCATCTTCTGAAATTGGGAACATCATCCAATTATACTGCCTGTTTTCGTAGCACAGCTCTGTAGCTCTGACTGGTTTTGTGTAAGAAAAATATTTCCGAGGTAGGGGTTGTTTGCATTATTATAAGGCCAAATATCTATGAAAAGACTCCTTCAAATTACTCATCATTCCGGTATTTTTGTCACTTATGCCAACTGCACATATGACATGAACTACTGCACTATTATAGCTTTAGTATTAAGAATAACAGATCTTTTAGATAAACACATTTTTTTCACGTTTCTGCGAGAAGCGCTGGTCAAAAAGTTCCAATTTTGCAATTTCGTAAGTACAACCCGAGGCACTTAAGTCCACGTTTCATCAGCTCTCTAGATCTTCCAGATTTTATATCAAAATTAATTCAGTCACGGAAGTCACAGAAACAACAAGGAAATCACAAGATATGAAGAAGTATCACCTGACAGACGAGCAGCTTCAGGCTGACGTCAAATGTTTGGTTCACAGACAAAATCTGCAAGTATCGTCACTGCTTCCGACATTTCATCAGCCCTCTAGATCTTCCAGATTTCATGTGAAAAATAATTCAGTCGGAGAAGTCACAAAGCCAACAGGGAAATCACAAGACATGAACAAGCATCCTCAGACGATCTCAGTGCTAGAGGCTGACGTCAAAAGTTTAGTTCACGGAATTGACGTCATCTCTCTCTCTCTGTATGACGACCTGCCTGAGGCTTACGGCAAATGTTTACTTCACGGAACTGACCTCTCTCTCTCTCTCTGGGGAGCCAGGGTGGCCGAATGGTAGAGCGTTGGACTTTCAATGCTTGGGCCGAGAGTTCGAATCCCGGCCGCTGGGGCCAAATATTTGTGCTGGCCTTTTTCTCGTTGCCCCGTCCTTGATATCACCCTTTTGTGGTGGAAAAGGACGTTAAACTCCTAAACACCCACCCACCCTCTATCTCTGCCTCTCTCTCTCTCTCTCTCCCCCTTCTTCCCCCACCCGGCCCCACCCCCAGTCACGTGGCTAATCGGTCGAGGTCGTAGAGGATCTAGTGTCGTTGGTAGAAGTTGGAGAGGGGAGAACCGGCAACAATAACATCAAAACAGACAAAATAATATGAAGTTTGGAGAAACAACTTTGTAGGACGGGGCCGTTCCTCCTTGTTTCTCTATAGAGAAACAACTTAAAAACTGAATCACTCATGTACGTGTGTTACACTGACGTCAGTCACTCAGTCACGAGCGCAGATGTTCGAACAAACAACATTTCCGGCTCTCTCTCTCTCTCTCTCTAAAGCACAACTTGAAACGCCGTGGCGCGCGTGGCACTACATTTTTTTTTTTTTTTTTGCAAACAAAGGCGACGCGGCTGTTTTATCAAATCGGACTGCAAGCACAACCCAGTAAAAACAACAACAACAACAACAAAACGCAACGCAGTAAAATGTCCGATACTGAGTTTGAAATGGTCGCCGTCTTAATATCAATACTGAGGATAATTAAGGGACTAGGCCTTACCTCAGATCCATTGTACATCACTAAATGTCACCGACGAAAATAGTGTGTACAAACCCAGTTATCTCTGAACTACAATCGAATTGGTATCTTAACTCTGTACTGACACTAAACCCAGGTCCTTTATCACCATGCATCAGTCACTCTAGAAGAAGAAGGAAAAAAAATACTAAAGTGTTTGGGACACATACCGGCTGTCCCACAGACACTACGGGTGACAATGACCTTTTTATCGATACGTATAAAGTGTTCAAACCTTCAAATCTGGACAGAGATCCACATGAGGTCGACGTTCAGCAGCCGCGGGCCACCTTCATTTCAGTGGAGTCCGATTTCTTTTTAATTGTCGATTGCGACATGCCGGCATAGTTTAGACAACACACCACCGTGTTTCACCCTGCCTGTGACTAGCTATCTCTCCTTTCATTTCACCAAAGCCAGTGTGCACCAGTCCTTTAGCTGGTCTTCTCCTGCCTACGCGAAATCACTAGCACAGTGGCATGTCAGTGGGTCAAACGAGATAACGTCAGTCCTGCATGTTCTGCTGTCGCTCTGTTAAAAAAAAATAAAAAATCAGACGGTCGAAATCAATCACCAAGAAGCATGCGTTGCACAGTGGCCGTTGATTCCACAGAAACACATATGTTTGAGTATTATTTCTCTAGTGACAAAAGTACTTGCAGTAAATCTGAGGATTCAAAACGGTTTGAAAGATTTCCCTGCAAACCGGCAGCCATCAGCGATCAAACCACATCTAAACTGACGACCGCGGCCGAGGCGGCTGGACATCAGGAAATACATAACGTCGAGGGCTAAAAAAAATAGGGTAGGTAGGTAGGTAGGTAGTTTTTTTTTCTTTCTTTTTTTTTTACCCCCCCCCCCCCCCACACACATATCCAAGAACAAAGAAACAGGGTATTAATAAGAAATGATGCTCTGTGAAACTGTATTTAATATTATAACACACTATCTTACTACATGTATATTTCGTTCTAAACTGGTCATGCTTGTATTTTTTTTTCCAGCAGCCAAAAAATGTTTTTTTAGGGTCGGGGGGGGGGGGGGGGGAATAGGGTCGGTCGGGTTACCAGAAACAACCTTTTTTTTTTTTTGCCTGATCACTGACGTTGAATGGAACACTGCAGTTTTGCCCGAGCCATGATCAGTTCGACTGACATGGTTTATCACTCATTCAAGTTATCCTGTATTTATACACGTGCCCTGCACTACATGACTGCTGTCAGTATTTTGCATTTTAGATCTTCACTACATGATTAGATCTTCACTACATGGGTGAGCCGGGGCGGCCGAATGCTAGAGCGTTGGACTTTTAATGCTCTGGTCGTGAGTTCGTATCCCTGCTGGAGCCAAGTATTTGTGCTGGCGTCTTTGATATCACCCATATGTGGTGGAAAAGGATGTTAAACCCCAAAACACCCACCCCCACCTACCCTTCACTACATGACCACACTTTGTTATACACAGTCTGGGAGTACTCTATAATTAGGAAGTCCCAGTCAGTGTGAAGGTTTTCAGTCCCGCCCTCCCAAGTGTAATGTAAGAATGTGATTGTGGATGATAAACTGTATTGTCCGTAACGAATCGCTTCATAGTATTCTTCATGTATGACTGATTTCAGTTGAATTGAAGTCGGTTTAACTGAGTATTCACATGAGTCAAGTCACCATTGTTCCATCATGTCAGTGTCAGTCACTTAGTGTTTAATACCGTGGCCGGAGAGCCAAACGAAACTGAGTTTCAGTTTATTGTCCGTCAGGTGTCAAAGTTTATCAGCCTGTCACTGAGACAATACTAGAACTGAAATTCTATTAAAATGAACACTGCATTGAATTTAATTGCAACCCCTGAGTACGGCTGCACCAAGTGATTGTAGTGAACCGACTCAGTAAGACCAAAGATCCTATATACAGGATCTTTGGTAAGACTGATTGTGTTGGCCTGGCTCACCGGCCTTGACTCATTGTCACGACCCTGTCTTGCGTTCCATGTACTCACACATTCACTCTCACTATCACATTCACGCACATACCACACGAAATCGTGTACAGTTACACAGGGGCATACTGGGGTACTATCACACAAACATTTATTTCCCTATACAAGTACAATCACACAAACATGTATTTCCCCATAAAAAAAAAACAAAGAGAGAGAGGTGCGCGGTTTCTAACCGACTATCACGGCTACTGAAACCCGACTAATGAAAAACACCCTGTCAGTGCTCTCAATCAAGAAAAGTATACAAAGTATTTCACTATTTTAGTTCCTGGTTGTTTACGAATGTGGCTCTAACCGGACAGTTAGAGTATACTGAGTTTATTATTTAAAAAAAAACAACAAAAAACAAGAAGGCGAGCAGTCCCACGAAGACAGAGTTTACGTAGTCCCTTCTTCGTGGCTGTCGGCGACACTTTTCCTGATGTAGAGACTGTCGTAGTTAATATGAGATTCCGACGGTAACTTCCTGGCGTTGCGGCGCTACACCGAGGCCTTCAGCAACCCAGTCAGTTCGACCTTCCGTACAACCATTAGGGACCTGAACCCTGAACTTGTCCGGACTGGACCGCTGTGAACACAGTTGATACGCATGTGCAATTGTCCACATACATCGTATACTCAAACTCAAAGTAACCCCTTCTGTCTTAAAATAGTTGAGCTACACGGGCCAGACTAAACTACTACAGCAGTTACACGTTAGACAACTGTTTCTTTTCTAGCAACGGTACAAAGCCGAGTAAAATTGCAAGAAGCAATGTAACTTCCACGTTATAAACAGTAAAAAGACTAGCCGCAAAATAGAACATCATTTCACATATAACAGTCAAAGCTTACCCCTACACAAGGGCAATAGTGAATAGTGACAACTCGCGTCAGAAGGGTTATTCAATCTCACTGTTCTTGCTCATAGGCTACATCTCTCCGAACAGACGTCGATTTTCTTTTACTGACGCAACTAGTGTAGCGACGGCCCCTGGTACGGGGACGGATGGCAACAGTTTGTTTCTGACGGAAGCAACATACGAAATTTCAGTGACAATGACCCGGCCGTTCAGTTGACGTCATCATCTACGCTCCCAGAATTCTATCATTCCAAGTAAAAGCACAACTCACTATTATGGCAGGAACCAAGGAACCTGTCTATATGACGGACAGTAGTACTTGTTATGATTTAAATTTCAATGAATATTTAAAATACAACAATCTGGTTCCTGACACTCATTCATGCTGGAACCGGCGGCGGCCCGGCCGGCATCGTCAGTCACTGAATAATTGACTCACCTGCCGACTGACCCGGCGACACTGCCGGACAGGCTGAGAGTGACCGGCATATGCGGATTGACTGCCGGAACCACTGATCATACTGACTCACCCCAACCCTCAGCCGGTGACCCCCTCAGTGTCTGTGACCCCACCCGGCGGACCGCCCGGTGGGCCTGGTCAATCACCTTGTACCCAACCCTTCAGTTCACAGTGTCAGCTTACTTTCACTTTAAGGTCTACCGTAAAGGTGGCCACTGAGTTTCGTATTCCGGCAGTGATGTTGTGTAGTAGTCACTAAGTCATCCCCGTACACTAGGTGTTAACGATACGGCCCCCGGTACGGGGATGTCACTAAGTCGGAGAGACTGACATGCCGTATCATCACTGAGCCGATGGTTACTATGATCAGTCGGCACTGATCATCAGTACCAGCCGGTACGCCACCTGACTGAGCCAGTCAGTGGTCACGGTTGTGGTAACTGAGTCAGTGAGTCAGTTTTGTCAAATTCGCCGGCTTGCCGTCCGGCAGTCAGTCTCAGTCTTCATATCATAGTCAGTTTCCTTTCAAGTCTACTTCCATTTAGCTATTTATTTATATGCATTTATTTTCCAGTCCCGGAACTGCAACAACGTCAAGAGATTTGACGCTGGAGTATCTACAGTGACTCATACAGTCTCACTGAGTCTGAGCGGCATGCCCAGTGGAGACTGCAGCTACAAATGGTTCAACCATCCCCAAACGTATCAAACTTCAGTCGTCCTGATTCTCAGACTGCCGAAGCACGACATCCGGGAGTTTGATGTTGGCGGCCTGTTTCAACCTGTGTGCGCAGCCTCTTTGGAAACTGTCACTGGTCATTATTCCGGTATGGATTCAAGTTCCTTGCGTTCAGCAAGGCCGCTTGGAGATGACCAGTCGGATGCTCAACTTGGTCTGGATCTTAGACAGATATTCTTCACGAATCTGCAGCTTCTCGGGTTTGATGCTGCTGCCATGGAAATGAAGTACAGAATCCCGTTCAACAGGTGAGAAATTCGTGGTCTTACGCTGCTTACCCTAGCAAGATTAAAACAGTGCATGAAATCTCAAGATATTGGTGATTAATTTGACACTGTGGCAGTCTTGTTAGGCATTTACCAGTGTAGGGAAGCGCACTGAAGTCTATCACTCTCGTCTTACCCTTACTTTTACAGTAAACATGTAGCCTATTCATTTTGTTTTTCCAGGGACATGTTCAATTTGCCAAACAAGGCAGGATCAGAGGCAGTACTGTATTTTCTTTTCAACCGACTAAACCCAACACTATGTCGCCAGGAGTTCAGGTTTGTCATTAGAATTAGAAATTACGTGTCTTACAGTTACAGGCCGTCAAATTTTGGATTTTTTTCTCAATTATACTAGCATACTATTACTAGGTTGTTTGTGTACATTAATAAAGACATTTGTTTAAGACTTTATTTTCATTTTAAATGGGTAGAAACTACCATGAGATAAAACAACGGCACACAGTGTTTGACTGTTTAGATAGATAGATATCACAGTGGTCAATGCACTGTCACTGACTCAACCCTATACAAATAAATTTATAAAATAAAAAAATAAAACATCTGCAAGTGTAAAATGCAGCCATGCACTTTTTTTTGTTTTTTGTTGTGGCCATAATGATTTTTAGAATTAGAGTCTTGAGATACATGAAGATTTAAACTTTTAAGTGTCATTTTATCGACTTTTTCAGAGACTGCTGGCCAGTAACAGACAAGAAAACAGAGGCAACATTTAGAAAGGTCTGCTGCATGTGGCTACAGAATATTCAGAAGGTATGAAAGAGTTCAGTTTTCCACTCTAGTCTATGGATAAGAAATGACCAACAGTGAGTTTTTAAATGTGACCGTCCACGAGAAAACCCGGCGTAAGACGCATGCCGCTGTTGTGAGCTAGAGGCTAACAAAGGTCAGCGGGTGCTAACTGGATGATATTGAGATTTTGCCAAAATCAGGTATTTCTGCCCTAAAATTATGATGTCTTAAATTAAAAGGAGTTTTTTTTTTTTTGCACTGTGAAGAGCAAGGCTGTTTTTTTAAGATGGCACCAAAAACAAAAAATTGGAAATTTTGCACTTAAGCCGGGTTTTCTCACGGAAGGTCACAAATTTCTTTTAAGTCACTCTTCTCAGTGAAGTGAGTTGAGTGCATAGTTGGTAGAAAATTACCCACTTCATTTTATTTCTACATCTAGATGTAGATTAAGTCCCTGATGCTAATGTGTGGGTGTGCTGTTTTGCAGGAGGAAGTGGATGCCAGACTTCCCAAGATCAATGCATCTCTCTTCCTTTCACCAGGAGGAGATAAGTTCTGCCAGTTGGTGTTCTGTTTCTCCAGCTATGTTCTGCTGCATGTGATCAAGTTTGAAATCGGTATGTTGTTGGCTGCTGTCTGACTTTTTTTTTTGGGTGGGGGGGGGGGGGGTGTTCTTTTAATTGATAACCCATTTTAAGACCCCAAGTGATAGTGGATGGTGGGCTGCTGAAGGGGTTTGGGTCAATCAGTGTTCCTTATTATGCACTATACTTGTGTGTCGTTTATTCAGAGATTTCAGGGTCTGACGCAGAGATTTTGGGGCTGTATGTCATGTGACGCACGGTTTTCAAGATTTAAAAACCGAAAGTAAAACAACGCACCTCAGGTGGTCGCTGGAATTGGAAACAACAGAGAATTATGTGCCCTAGTGCTGGGTTTTCCAATTCACAAACTACGTGTCATCTCCGACAGTCTTGTAGTTGTAAATTTGTAATGGGTCCTGTCGAACCAAGATTTTCGTACTTGGGTCTGACCCTTTGATTTTATAAAATGACCCTCTGAATTTGACAGAGAGGGTCAAAATGACCCTTAGTGTTGAAAGCTGTAAGGAACACAGGTCATTGCAAAATGCTAACATTTTCAGTTTCTTTGTTTCCTTCCTCAGGGCTCCCGAAACTGTGCGTCTGTGCGTAATTTACGCACTGAAGTAAAAATTTACGTACTAAAACAAATTCTAGGGGGTACGTTGAAGCATTATGAACGCGATCTGTGCTTAGCTTGACGCACTACCTCTGCACTACCGTGCGTACGCCTATAGGCTTGATCGAGTGAGTGTTCTCCCTTGCATTGGCCGCGTTCAGTTCGGTTCTGTTTTTGGTTCTGTTTAACGCTCGCAGGCGTTAACTGTCTACTCCTGCAGATCAGCGGCTACTACAGCCACTCTCGCATAGTGAACGTGCCCCATCTTTTTCCGCTTCTGCGCTCGAAACTATGGACGAAAGATTTTAGAGTCAGTGCTCTTGTTACCGATCGGATTCGCTTTCTCTGTGACGAATCATGCCACCGAAAAAAGTGAAAGTTCAAAAGACTATGGACGTTTTCGTCAGTGGAAAAGTTGTGGAGGGGCTCGAGCGCTCGCCCGGCAGCGGGTGCACTTCGGCGTTGCATAGCTACGATTCAGACGTCGCATCAGAGTCGGCACATAGCAGCGGCAAAAAGTCGGAGTTTCCAACTTTCAAAACTGAATTGTACCCACTTCATTTAATTATATGATTTGAAGTTGATAAAATTCAGTTTTGCACACACACACACAACGGGCACACACACACACACACACACACACACACACACACACACACACACATACACACATCTGTTCAGCAGTATTTACTGAATTTATAATTCCATGCACTAAAAACTTGAGAAATGATTCTGACCCTTTAAAAATTGAAAGTGGAGGTACAAAGACCCCCTAAAATTTTGAACTGGGGGTCAGTGGACCCTTTAGGTCTGTGGCTTTTAGGGAGCCCTGTTTCTTCGCTACTTTTGGGTGTTGGCACCTCTGCTTATCTTGATCTTGGAGGACTGGTGAAACAATACTCATTTTAATACATGTTGAATGTGCATGGTACAGGTAAATTCATGCATTACATTCATCTAGGTGTCAAGCGTGAGCAGCTGCTCCATGTTCGCAGCCTGACCCCACAAAACAAGGACCTGGGACCGGCCATGGAGAAGACAGTCCAGTGTGCGGCCATAAATCACCGGCGTCGCTTCATGGAACAGCTGGGGATCATGACCACTGCCAGGAAGTGCTGGCAAGAATATGCTGAGTATGTGTGCTAACTTTTACTAGCATTATTTAGTATGATTTATTGTTCAGTCAGAGTTGCAGAGTTATTAAAAATCAGTTGCATATATATATATTCAATTGATTTGTTTTTGCTGCTGTTGGTTGTGTACCACAGGCACATTCTATTCCTTTTTTTTTTCTGTGGACAGCTCTGACCTCATTCTGTTTGATGTTTGACTTTCATGTTTGACTCTTATGCATGTTTGTGTTAAAGAGACTACTGCTATTTGAAGCAGTACACACAGCGTCAAAATAAATTTTACTCAAAGTGTGCTTGAAATGGACTGTAGCTACTGCTGCAGGTGTTAGTCTATTGAAAGGTCATTATGACGCACAAAAGCAAGCTTTGTCATTATCCTGCCATTCTGGCTTAGTACCACTGCCCTCCGCAGTCGACATAATGACCTACAAATTATCTAGTTGCCAAACACTTTCGGTCGTAGCTCAGAACAGAAAGCTAAAAAAAATGTTGAAATTTATCACAGGTCTCCTTGGAACCAAGCTTATAAGCTGTGAGAAGTTCTGCATGATCTTTTTTTTTTTTTAAATAAAAAAATCCTGGCAAGTGCATGTTTAATGTCTTTCTGTCTCTTTTACTTTTGTGTGTGTCTTGCTCTGAAGATTTTTTATTTTATTTCTTTTTTTTTTATTTCTTTGGTGAATCTTTAGGGCTGATCAATTTTCCTTCCTGCTTTTCAGCAAACAGCCATGCATCCTCCTCCCTCCCACCCACCAGTTGACCAGAATAATGGGAACTGATTTTTAAATACTCTTCGCTGTCCCTATCACCTCATTAGTCTCGCCGTTGTAATTTGTGTGTTTTGCCTGTTCTGATCCAAGTGAGCTGGCAAAGGAATCAAGAAAGCTGACAAAAGATATCGGCGACCTGGAACGAGAAATAAGGTTAGAGGCGCAAAAAGCAGCAACAAAGAGTGCAGAGAGGGGGAGGTAAGTAGATTAAAAATATTTATAATTATACATAGGCATACATTACTAGTAATACTAACGTGTATTACCTACATGGTGGAATTTCACGAGTGCTTGACTTTTCCTGTGAAATTTTAGTCTCATATACTGTAAAAAGCTGTAGCTGGGTGGTATACATACACTGGGAGGGTGATACGTACATGTGCCATTTGTTCAGCAAGAAGAAAAAAGCAGGGGTTCCAATGTTTCGGCACACTCTGGTTTTCCATGTTGAGAACTTCCGAAAAATATATTTTCCAGATTAAGAATTTTCAAAAATTGAATTTTCCGGATTGGCAAAATCAGTGATCAACAAGTTCTGGGTTATGGGGTGACCACCTAGAGTACTTGTAATGCCATACGTAAGGCATAGTGTGTTGAGAGACCCAGATTACTCTCTCTTGATGAAGCATTGTCTTTTCACTGCAAAGTATTTGAGCTTATAGTTATACTGACAGTTGTGAGATCAGAGATGCCGTGAGCACCCCTGCCACACGCACGCACACGCACACACACACACACACACACACACACACACACACACACACACCACTCTGTTAGGTTTTTCCTGAATTGGGTTAAGGTTCAAAGTGATTTTCTGGATTGGGAAGCCTTTCCCTTTTGTACCCCTGAAATAGTGTGTGTGACATGCATATGTACAGGTGTATACCATGTATATATATCAGGCCTGATGAAAACAAAAATTTTCTGGTGGCCCACCGGGCTACCAGAACGTAAAAGTTGGTAGCCCAGGAAAAAACCTGGTAGTCCAGCAGAAGGTAGTAGATAAATACTGTAACAAGTGTATTTGCTTATGAATCGCCACATGTCGACAAGAGCGAAAATCGGAGGACTTCGAAAATTCTCGTCCGCGAAACCACGAGTACCCGGATGCTTCTCCGCCGTATTTTGAAAGCATCATCAACCATGTATAGCGAGACAGAACGTTCTAACGCCGGAGAATGGCGGTGTAACCGGGAAAGTCCGATCGCGTCATCACATGCTGCGCTGACGATCGTGCTCGGCGAGCAAAGTTAGCTGCCGGTGTTAAAGAAATTTTTTTTTTTTTTTTCAGACAAATTTTAGGTTGCCCTTGGGGCCACCATTTCAGTAAGTTTTAGTAGCCCGAAATTTTTTCTGGTCGCCTCGGGCGACCCAATTCATCAGGCCTGTATATCATTGTCCAGTTGCTCATTACAATATATAATATACTGGTAGCTGGTAGAAGTAATGCATTGAATTGACAGCCTCTTGCGCTTTGGTGGGGTTGTACTGATAGTATGTAATGGAAGGGAGGAAAAACCTGGCTGTGAACAAAGACAGGTTGAATCAAAAGCCTTATTTTTTCATGTGTATGTGTGTTACATTGGATGCTGGTGTACGGCTTTGCATTTTACATACATGTGCATAGTGTGAGTGAGTGTTGAACCCCATCCCCTTTTGGGATAATGAAGTTGTAATTGACTGATTGATCTTGTTCCATTTTCTTCTGCCAGTCCTTTGCCTTCTGCCAGACATGGGATTGTTGACCTGTCAGTAAATGCGGCAAGACGTGCTGGAAAATTGCAGCAGGTACAGAGGGCTCTTTGTTGGAAATTTGGGCTGATTTTCTTTTGTCTCTTTCTGTGTACATGTACTAGTGTGGCCTGGGTGGCCAAGCACATACATTATAAATATAGGCAGGCCCTCACTTTATGCACACAGATTTTAGTCTAATTAAATAAAAAATAAAATAAAAATGCTGGGGGAGCATGCCCCCAGACACCCGCTTTGCCACTTCCTCAGTGCTACACGCTTATCCTTTTTTTTCATCATTTTAAGCTCTGATTTATGAGTAATTTGACCAGAGTTCATTGAAAGTAATGACCCACATACATAGCCTGCTGTATGTATGTTCATATTGGAAGTGACCCGAAGGATTTTGTATAGAAGTAGAAAGTTTATTTGTAAGAATTGTAACATTGCACCTGCACATTCAACATTATTGCTGTCTTGTTACTTTCAGGGGGAGATTTATCTTTTTTAGAAACTTAAAAAATTTTTTTTTTTAAATTGCTGCTCATGAAAGTTGTCATTTTGTGATCAAACCCTAAGTATTCCAAGCGTTGTTTTTATAAGTTTATTGCGATCGTAACATGCCATGTTGTGCCTGCGTTGAACAGGTACGAGACATGTGGAGCGCAGTGGACACCTTCATGGCCAAGACGGAGGAAGAGCGAGAAATCATCAGCTCCATTGTTGATGGGACACTGGAGTCATGTGTCCTTGATGCCAGGGACATCACAGTCACCATCCCCCATGTGATGCTGGTAGAGTGTGAAAGGGAGATAAGACGGGTGAGTGGACAATGCTCCCCCCCCCTTTTTTTTTTTCTGCAACTGCCTTGTTCATCATTTAGAGATGCAGAGGCATCGGAATTGGCCATGGACATGCAATTTTCTGTGGAAGACGCTCGTATTTCCTGGGGGAAAATTTTCTTTTTGTGTTGGGAGCCATTGATTGTGTTCTCAAACACTTTGCTTTGTTCACGAATGGCCAGGTATTTTTAAACAGCTACCCTATCTGGCGTCCATTAGCAGTAAAATTATAGTACATTTGCCTTAGTGTTGCCCACTGTAGTGCACAAATGACTGGACAAATTTTGGCCTTGGTTAAAGAAAAACAAATTGGACATTAAAAAATGATTCGGTGTATGTCTGATTCGGATATTAAGTCCTGCAAGTCTTGTAAAAATTACCAGATTGTTGATGGTGTTACTGTTAGACTTCATCTTGGTTTTTTTGTTTTCAGCGGCAAGTGGAAAATGTGCACGAGGCCGGAAAACTAAACTTGTTGAGCGTTTTACAGCTGGGGAACCTGGCGCTTCGTCTGATTATGAACAAGATACAAGAAGGTAGGCTGCACAGTGTTTGTGTAACTAAACTGATTGTCCTTCTGTATAAAAAAAAAAAGCAAAAAAAAGCATAGGTTTGCATTAGGTATCCCGCTGTATAAGCTGAACGTTTTGCTTAACATTGTCTTTTTGTGTGATACAATATGTAATGTGTTTGTTTAGGTGACCATGCATACTAAACTGAGAAATAAAGTCTTTCAATGTTGAGAATTACTTTGTTTGCCCAGAACTACATGATTTTGATGTATGGTGAAGCTCATTTCCACCCTGCCACTGAACATTATACTGAGTGAATTGAATGGAATTTGTTGTTTCCGTTTCCTTTTAGCTGGGGGTCTGCCGGATATGAGTGATCATGCTGCTCGGGCCAAGAGCCAAGCTCACACACACCACGCTTACCTGTCCAAGGCAACTGCACTCATGTAAGCTTTCATCTGCGAGAAATACACAGATATCGGCGAGATCTCTTCCATTCAGACTAACTGACAGTGTCAAAAACAGCAAGCTCATTGTCTTCTGCCATTTTTGTTTGTTTTGTTGTTTCTGGGGGGCAGGGGTGCCAGTGAGCATGAAGCAACAACATGTCATTGAGCAACAACTCCGCACTGTGTAAGTGGGAATCAGTGGGTAGGTGGGAATATTGAGGGAGCTTGATTTTAACCCTTTCAACGCCAGCAGTGCAAAACAAGTGTGCACCTCTACGCCAGGCTTGCACAGAACACTGTCAGCTGTACGCCAGCAGTGCAGCAGAGAAAACACAGAGGCGGCACCCTATTGTCTTTGAATAGCTATAACTTTTCAACCACTCAACCAGTTTTTGAAAATGAGGTATCAAATTAAAGGCAACTGAACAAAGAAAACGGTAATATTCAATTTATTATTCTGTGAAAGTGTCCCAGTAAGTTATGTTTGGGGAAAGATGAAATTTAGAATGTGGTAACAGCACTGTTGTACTGTATGGCTATCAATATACAAATATCATCATACAAGCAAAAACTAATGTTAGTCACACAAAAAGACATTTGATTATTTTGAAAGCAAGTACATGTACTCACCAAACTGATGATAAATCCATAAGCTATTGATCCAAAGGAACACATCATAAACACAGCACTTCACAAACACTGTCACTGAACACTTCTCAAGTTTCAGTTTCTCTCTTGTTTACAGTGTGTCCACAGGATAAAACATTGCCCCTTGCTTTCAAAACTTACCACTCAATAAAGGACAATGTGCAAACTTGTGCAAGTTTGGTAATTCACTGTGTTACGTCGCCGCGCGGCGACAGTGGCATCTGCCCTACAAGTCGCCGCGCGGCGACACTGGCGTTCGGCTAACATGTCGCCGAGCGGCGCCAATGGCGATGAAAGGGTTAAAGCTAAAAGGAGATTTGCTCATGTTTTTATAAAAATAATAAAGATCTGTGCTGTGTCCTTCATGATTTGTAATAAACTTTAACTCTTGCATTTCTCAGCACTAAATATTAAAAAAAAATAAAAAAAATCTACATATGTGTCAAACTTTGCGCTGTCGTGTTGACTCAGGGTGACCCAGTAAAGGGAAAAGACACAGCTTGCTTTTGGGTGTTTGTTTTTTTTTTTTTGTTCCATCTGAATGTGTCAAAGTCCCAAAATGAACACTCCAAGTTTAACTTCTTTGAACATGTTCCAGAACCTTTTGCTTTGTTTCTCTGTTTAGCAGTATGAACAAACTTGGCAGTTCTGAATTATTTCTGAACATGTGTATTCTCATAGTCATAGCTTACTGTTATACACTTGTTGAAAAGAACTCTTGTTTTCCTCTGTGTGTTTGCAGGAGGAAGATGAATGATGTGATTCCCTACAAAAAGAAGATCATTACCAAGTTACGCCGTGAGCTTCGCTTTAAGGCACCAAAGGCACCAGTAAGGTTAAGATTAGTCTGGAGTGTGTTATTGTGTGGTGAATCTGACACGTTGATGTTCTTGTTTAAAGAAATTTCCGACCAGTTCATTTAATGGATATTCTGTAGCTTCTGTACCAAGTTTGAAGAATGAACAAGTTCAGTACTTGCGCTTACTTTCTCTCCCCTCCTCCCCCGCCCCACCCACCTCACCCACCTCCCCGTGACCACTCAGAGCTCTGAAGTCAGAAATTATTACTATGATAAACAATTTTGAGGATTTTTATGCGCACAGATCGTACTGAAGTGTTTGGGTGGTGTCTAGCATCACACCTTGTAGACATCCGCACCGTGACAACATCTCAAAGGCTGGCACTGAGCCAACAGAATGATTCTACTAATACAAGCACTGAGCGAGAGGCTTGTTGGCATAGTCATCTGCAGAGTAGAAGAATTTGAATTTTCACCCGCTCGTGCAGAGTGTAGACAACATCTACTAATGTTTAAGATAGGGTATTTTGAGTGTACAAGCGCAAAACAAAACATGAGTTTGCTCCTTTGAAACCTAGTGAATGTGGAAAAAAGTGCACTTTAAGACTGCTGGTGTTGGAGAGTGTTTTCAGTGACAGATGATGTATATCCATGTATCCACTTTCTGTTCCAGTCAGGACTAGCTTTGGTAGGCCCATCTCCGACAGTGAACTTCAACGAAAATGCTAGTGGGGCAACTCCAAGGGGATCGCTGCTGCAAAAAACTCCTGAACAAGGTTTGTGCATTAGTCCAGTGTGTATCCATGGACATATAAAGAGTACAACACATCTGTACATATTTCTTTTTTTTAGCCATCCCTGTTTTGAGACATATTTTGTAACTAACAGATTTTCATCAGAAAAAAAAAATTCTTTGCTTTACACTTTTTGGTTTGTTTGGGTTTTTTTTTTTTTTTTTTTTGGTCTGATTTTAATGAGAATATTAAAGATCAGTGTTCACCACAAAGTAGTTGAAAGAGGGTGGTAAAACCTGTTACATATAATCTTCCTTTCAAAGGTAGATTATTATTCATTTGCATTTCCTTTTTTTAACAGAAAACACCCCAGAGGCTGCAGCTGCCATTGCGAGTCAAGTCCAGTCGTCTGTGCGTAGAACGCTCATGTCACAGCACGATGCATTCGAAGCCTTTGGCATCCTGCCTGTAGTCAAGAACACCGGGAACAAGAACAACTTCAACACAAACAATTCCAACACCAACGCGGAAAATCAGAACTCCAACACGAACAACTCAACTAGGTTAGCACATCGGCTTTAAAGGAGTTGTCTCAAATTTTTACAAGAGTTTTTTTTTTTTTCCTCTTTCAGTTGAACACTTTTATTTTAAAAGAATGGGCAGGCACTGGCGATCTGGCTGTTTCTGTTGGCATCTCCAATTTTGTACAAATGTTTAAAGGAGTTGTCTCAAATTTTTACAAGATAATTTTTTTTTCCTCTTTCAGTTGAACACTTTATTTTAAAAGAATGGGCAGGCACTGGTGATCTGGCTTTTTCCATTGGCATCTCCAATTTCGTTCAAATGTTTAAAGGAGTTGTCTCAAATTATTACAAGATTTTTTTTTTTTTTCCTCTTTCAGTTGAACACTTTATTTTTAAAGAATGGGCAGGCACTGGTGATCTAGCTTTTTCCGTTGGCATCTCCAATTTCATACAAATGTTTAAAGGAGTTGTCTCAAATTTTTACAAGAATTTTTTTTTTTTCCTCTTTCAGTTGAACACTTTATTTTAAAAGAATGGGCAGGCACTGGTGATCTGGCTTTTTCCGTTGGCATCTCCAATTTCGTTCAAATGTTTAAAGGAGTTGTCTCAAATTTTTACAAGATTATTTTTGTTGTCCTCTTTCAGTTGAACACTTCATTTTAAAAGAATGGGCAGGCACTGGTGATCTGGCTTTTTCCGTAGGCATCTCAAATTTCGTACAAATGTTTTTACTCATAGTAGGATAATTTATAGTAGAGCATACACTCACTCTTTTCAGGGTAAAGGAAGGAAAAGCACAGTCCGCAAAGATATGTCCGCAAGATCCGCTGTACATGTTGGGAATAAGCACTGCCTATACAAATGCCTCTCTTTCAAATAACGCAGTACTACTCCTCCTTTTTACCTGTACCATCTTGGTTGATCAGGCCTGGCGGTCAGCCCAAGGGTCCGCAGGGATCGCGATTACCTCGTGGGAAGACTGAGAGGCAGCAGGCAGTTGCCAAGCAACCAGCAGCCAGGAGCAGGGTCACGGAGCAGGTCAAACCCAGGGTAGTGCGTCACATCAGCCGACAAACAACGGCTGCCAAGCAGGTGGACAGCACCTTTTTTGTCCTGTCATTCTTTTCTCTTTTCTTTCCTTCTCTTTGGTTTGTGGGGGGGGGGGGGGGGGGGGTCTTGTGGATATGATCTCTCTCCATTTAGACCAGGTAACTTGGTGGATAGGCTCTACTGAAGAACCAAAAAAGGTGAAAATTTGACTGATAGGATCCTACCCCATGTTCTTTGTCAACAGCCACACAGAATGCTCTTTCTATTCGTCTTTGTAGCCTCTGAGGGTAGTATGTCTGGCTGTAAAATGAGAGTGTGAAGTGTGAGAGTGTAAAATGTGAAGGCTTAATATTAATGATGCAGTTAACGTGCTGTTTGCTTTTTATTAAGACGAGCATGCAGAGCTTTAGATTGTCGTCGCACCCGCGCCATTGACGCGTGAAATATCAAAATGACACGCAAGAGTTAATGTGTATGCGCCAGTGTGGTGCGCGCACTTTTGGCCTTCTGCACATCGGAGTAGGCTTAGTGAAACTAAAAACATCGCGTCTCTGCACTACCTTGCCTGCCCAACATGTATCGTATCGCAGCACGTCATTGGATGACAGATCTTCCTGAAAGCCAATCCGCGAATACCTTACTTATATTACTTGGTGATGCCAACATCGCTGAATAAACGTGAATCTCATTGGTTTTCTCTATTAGGAACATCCAATGAAAACCATTATATTAACAGAGCGTTGGCTTGGACGTCTGCAGATTCCGAGAACTGAATGCTTGTTTCTGTATCAACTGCTCCATCAAAAATGTCGAAAAAACCATCGGCGAAGAAAATAAAATTGGTGGCAGGCCAATCTCTGCTCACATTTGCTCGGACTGAATCTGCAGCTGCAAGTAGGTCGTTTTCATATTCATGATCTCGTCAAATTGAACGCCGCAACGCGTCGGCGTGAGAGATCTATATATATACATGATGCTTTTTCCCCAACGGCATGACTTTGTTTCCAAAGTGAAAATGATGGGTCATGACGAATTCTAACAGAAAGGTCGGGGAGGAAAAGTTGGAGGGAGGAAAGTAGGCCTAAACTGTGTGTGTGTGTGTGGGGGGGCTGCCTGGAGGGGGGGGGGGGGGCGGGGGGGCTGAGAAAGAGAGAGAGACAGGCCTTGTACAGCTCCCAACAGCCCAGCTAATTTTAAGGATAATATCATAACCTTTGTAAATGTCACACATTTTCATTTGAAAACATGCATGTCAGGAAAAACTCTCTCTCTCTCTGTCTCTCTCTCTGTGCTTCCTTACTAAGTTTGTGTGTGTGTGTGTGTGTGTGTGTGTGTGCTTCCTTGCTAAGTTTCTGTCGTTTAGCAACGACAAGGTTGTAAACTGGCCGATGGCCAAAATCTTATACCGTTAAAAAATAAAGGTTTGTCATTGTCATTCTCTCTCTCTCTCTCTCTCACACACACACACACACACACACACACACACACACACACACACACACACACACACACACACACACACACAATGCCGGACCCAACTTCCAAAACATGCCCTTTGAAAAAGCTGTTCATGTGTGGGCGCAGAAAAGAAGGCGCTACCTCTTCAAGAAGTACTAAATAAAGTTAGTACACCTCTGACTTTTTTTCGTAATGACCCATCATTTTGAAAATTGACCCCTCATTTTGCTCAGCCATGGGTCATTGGGCCCATGACATTTAAAAACAATCTGAAGCTCTGGCATGAAAGTGGTCGATGTTATTTGCAGAGACCCAGCTCAGCCGGCGCAAAAAAGCCACCAGGTGCTCCTGCACACCAGCCTGCCAGCACCCCAGAAAAGCCACAGCGGGGGCAGATGTTCGACCCTGACAGAACCCCCACAGCAGCTGAGAGGGTTCCTCACCCACAAGAAACACCTCGTCAAAGAGCTCACAATGTGTTGGCAGACAAGGTTGGTACTGCTGGGATATTATGTTCACTTTTTATTTTATTTGCGCATTGCTCCTTTAGTCAGAAGCCGTCAAGCTTGGGATTGTTCTTAAAACTTCAGACTCGTGCAGGGCTTTATATCCGTGTTAGACATCAGTCATAGACCAATTCATTTTTGCAATGCCAAGTACTTTGTTACCAAGAGGGACTTGCATCTTGTTATTTGTGCACCACAGTGCACAATATTAGATGCCTTGGCTCATAAACGGGATTTTTCTGTATTCTTGTTTTGTTTTTTGTTTTTTGTGTTTTTTGTTTGTTGTTGTTTTTTTTTTTTTTTGGGGGGGGGACTGTTCTTTCAAAGAAAAGCTGCCAGTATTTCATAGGCAGTGGTATCTCCCCCATGTGTTGCAGATTGTGTGGGCAGTCATGCACGGATCGGAAGAGGAAGAAAGGGATCACCTCTTGGATTCAGACTATCTCCAGTCACACTTCACCGCACACAAACCGCCACCCGAGGACAACCCACAACAGTCTTCTCTTGTTGGTGACTTCCTCAGACTCCATGTGACACCTCAGAGAGGTGCGTCATCTTCAGTCTCTGTTGAACACCAAAGGGTTCCTGAGACACAGATGGGTTTCCCGACTGGAAGTGAAACAAGGACACCCCATCACATTGTCCGTGAGGCATGGGTGGCTGCGGAAGGGGAGAGGAGTTGGACACAGCCTGGTCAGTTTCGTACTCCAGCAGGATCACATGCGTGGTCACACGAAGAGGAAGCTGAAGATGTCAATTTACAAGATCCAGTGGCTGCTTTGAGTATGTACATGCATGTGCGCTCTTTGTGTGTGTGTAAATGTCAGTGTTTAATAATAAGAATGGTAATAAAATATGTTTATTTATATGAACACTAGATATAAAACTAGATTTAAAAAAAAGATAAAACAAACACAAGATGGGTAAAACAGATAAAAATGGAAAAAAAATGATGTAACTCATATCACAAACACCACACACACACACACACACACACACACACACACACACACACACCACCCACCACCACCACCCAACCCCCAGCAGAATGCCATGACACAGCTGTTGGGAAGTGTTTAAAGAGGTTTATAGTGTTTATAGCCAGGACTTGAATGAATCAAATGAATGATTTGTATGTGTCAGAGGATGAACACAATTATTGAGAGGGATTATAGATGTGAAGGAGGTCAAAAAGGTATTGAGGGCCAGTGCCACTGACTGAACTGAAGCAGATTGAAGATACTTTGTAGCTGTTGTCAGTTAATGAGATCTAGGTCTTGCGTTGAGTATGTGCAAGGACGTGTGTATATGTGTGCATGACAATATGCCATACGTATTCTTGTTTGTAATATGCAACAAAAAAAAAAAAAAAAAAAAAAATAAATATCTGTTTCACTTTTTGGTGGCTTTTCAAAGATGTTGACCAGAAGACATGTCAGTTGAGTGAAATGCAAGTTCTAAGCATGTGGAGAAAAGTCAGCGGGTCACAATGTTGATAGTGCAAGTCAGTGTTTTTTTAAAAAAAAGTTGTGCCATGCATCTATATTGTACACAACAGCTACTGGTATGTTGTCCAACCTTAAACACTGTATGTTCATGAAACATGATACTGTCTGTTCCCAGGTGAGGATGCATTCGCTAAACATGACCTCATACACCGCAGTCCACTTGAGCAAGACATCCAACGCATGTGGCGAGACGTTTTGTCTGAAAGTATAGGTAGGTTTGCTCTTATTTATGTTTCACCCTCGCCACTTTTGCGGGCTGCTGTTTTCCTACAGCACAGAAAAAAGAACAAACACATATCCAGAAAGAGAGATGGCGTTGATGATGAAAATGAGAGACGCTGTGTATGGATGGGTGTGGGAGGGTTTCATGTCATTTTCTGGGAGTTCTGTAATTGGATTGTCTGGTGGTTCTTCACCAAACCATCTGTTGTGCAGGTCATTTTAATGCAACTGAGTTAACTGTTGCCTGTCTTCATTTACAGAGAAGTGAGAGGGACTGAACATGAGGGACTTTGTGTATGGGTGGGTTGGGAGCTCTCATGTCATTTTCTGTGAATTTATAATTGGATGGACAGGTAGGCATTGTCTGGTGTTTCTTTCGCCAAATCATCTGTTGTGCAGGTCATCTTAATGCAACTGAGGTAACTACTGCATGTCTTGATTTACAGAGAAGCGAGAGGGACCGACGGGCGATGAACGGCGCACGGCAAGTAGCTCCAGCGCGTCACCGAAGGACCTCACTCCTAGAGGGACCTTGACAGGGTCAGGCAGAACAGCTGCAGATTCCAGCCGTTCACCTTTTGCACGTGTCACCAGTCCAGAAACTGCTGTTTCAAGATTTACGACCGCAGAGACAGGGGCAGTTTCAGATGACTCCTCTCACACTCCAACACCATCATACGTCGCTGTCGCCGTAAGAGAACAGAGGATGAACAGATCCACGTCACATGAGGGAGAAGAGAGATTCTCTCCTGGGCAGACTCTTACCAGCGATGGTTTCCAGTTTTCCACATCCTTCGACGAGGATGTGTCTCTGGAGGGGCTCAGCAGGCAAGAGGGCAAGAGCAACTGGGAGGAGCGTACGTCTGCATTATATGACGACGGTGGTGAATTGGTCGACAGTGATTTTGAACCTGAGAATCAGCAGGGCAGTGATGACCCTCTGTCTTTTGACCTTGCTATGGATGAGATTTTCCTGGCGAGAACACCTCCGAAAAGCAGAACTTTATTTGGTGATCCGCCTCGTACGAACAATGGGTCAAACAGTGGGATGAGAACTAAGTTTAGCAGGAGTGCACCATCGCCTTCTGTTCCCTCTAGCTTGACACCGCAGCAACCATCAAAACGGGCCAGAACTGAAGATGTCGAATTGAACAGCTTAGCACTTTCAGAATATGCCAGCGGTGGCATATCAGGGAAATCCTTGCTCAAAAGCCAAGCATCTGTGAGAGGTGATAATGGCCAGGTGTCTTCACCCCGTGCTAGTTTCAGAGACAACAGTAACGGCAGTGATACATCGGGTGAACCGAAACCTGTGGGTGAGGGTGCTGACCAAAGAGGTGAAAATAACAGCATCGGTGATGACATCTTCACCTTTGGTAGATCTGGACTTAACTTCAAGAGCTCCCCTACCAGGTCCACTGCACCCAAAAAAGTCACATTTTCGCCTGACAGTGCCTCGCCTAGAGCCCGCGCAGATGTGCAGGATGATTTGCTCGGAGACGACGACCTCCTGAACAACTCTGACTTCTCGCCAATGAATGATTCGTTCACACCTCTGCGCAGTGGACTCTTCTTGCAGGGGAAGTCTCCAGCGAGGCCCAGCCAGCGTCAGTCCCAGAGTTTTGCAGGTCCAACGCATAGTGCTGGAACTAGCGGTCTGTTTGAAGCGAGAGGTGAAACTTTGCCGCAGTCCGACAGAACAGAGGAAGACATCTCTGCTCGACTGGCACGTCTGCGGAAAATGGCAGCAGAGGCACTGAAGAACTGCCAGGAGAGTGGGGCAGATGTCAGCGTTGATATGGAGGAAGACGAAGGGGGAGTGGACGGGGCTAATGCTGGCGATGCCGAAGTGGATACGACACCTCAACATGTTGGTTAGTGTGCTGTGCGTGACAATAGGGGAAGCAGGGTGGTAGCTTGACTTGTCAGATCCTTAGATTTTAAATTAAGCTGCCTGTTTTTATGGGTAGTGCTTTTGTTCTTTAATTTGAGCAGTGCTCAAAAGTGCATGGGGAAACTACATCTGGGTATCGCCATGTAGGCAACAAGGGTCAAACCACTATGCATAGACACATCATTTATGTTGCTGTGTTCTTATCCATATTGTTCATATCCATATTGTTCATATCCATATTGTTCATATTCTTGTGCAGGTGGTCATGATGCTCCTTTGCAAGCAGACCAGTTTGATATCTTTGGTAAGATCGTGATACATTAATGATAATTATAAAAACTGTAATGTTCCATATGGGGAAACTTGACCTTGACACTCCAGTATATTCACAATAGGCACAATAATATCAGCAAAAAGAATGTAAACATTAACACTGAATTCAACAAAGCAATGGTTCAACATATGTAAGCATTACAACAGCAACTGCCAGCAGACTACCATTGGGAAATGTACATTATTCCTTGTCATTGGGAATGAAGGAATTCTTCAGGGTTTTCTTTGTTGCAAGAGGCATTCTGTACCTTCTGCTTTACGGTAACAATCAAGTACAATTGTTCTGTGCTTGATGCTTACACTAATATGTTCTGCATGTCTGCCTGTAGTTACCATGTATTTAGAATAAAAGGGTAAATGTAAAGTAACATTAGTCTGCTGCCACAGTAATAGTATAGTACTGATGGCAGTAATAAAGTGATTACTTGTCTTTTCAGATGAAGATGACTCTGTCCTGTTGCCTGCTTCTCCTTCCTGAAGCATGACGGGACACACTACAAGAAAATGCAAGATACGGAACACAACTTCAGTGGTCGTCAACCCAGTGCCGAGTTGTTAAACAGTTCATCTTCATGAATGTCCGTCAGCCACCAGGATTGTGCATATTCTGCTCAAACTGCAGCTCTTGAAACAATACACACAAATGCGGGTACAGATGAACGCAACCTTTAGACTTTAGTTACACAAATAGATAACATTGACTGATTGAGCAAATGATCTGAAAAACTGCAGCCTTGTCCATCTGGGGAGCCGGGGTGGCCGAATGGTAGAGCGTTGGACTCTCAATGCTCGGGTTGTGAGTTCGCATCCTGGCTGGGGCCAAATATTTGTGCTGGCTTTTTCATCGTTGCGCCGTCTTTTGATATCGCCCGTATGTGGTGGAAAAGGACGTTAACCCCCAAACACCCACCCGCCTTGTCCATCTGCATACACTATTCGACAATCTCAAGTTCATCTGCATCCATGTATGATGTACATCATGTTACGGTTATGAAGCCTGATGACATTTTTCAGTGGTGTGTGCTGTTACTACATGTACTATTCAGTTTTTATGTCAATACCTCGGCTTGCGCGGCTTTAAGCCCTAAAAACTCACTCACTCACTATGTCAATACCTCTGCAGCTGTATGTATAGGGGCAGTGTACGGTCTCACTGTCTGTGTATGCGTAATTGAGAATTTCTGGAAGTTTTACATGGCTGCACGCACCCAGCATTTATTTCAAATGACCAGTTTCATTGGTAGCATGTCAGTGTCTTATTTAATGTGTGAAAATTTTTTTTGTTCAATTGGTCATTTAGAATTTACTTCAACTGAGTAATTGTACTATACATAGACTGTAAACATTTTCATTGGCTGTGATATCGTGTACACTTGCATTGCTCTGTCTCATTTTTCCGGGAACAATTGTCCATCTTCTTTTTTTTTGCCAAGGTAATGGGTGTATTAAACTATTTGCGACGGGTATCATTTTCCCAGTATCGGCTGGTCACCAGCTACCGACAGATTTCAAAGTATTTCCAAACAGTAGCCCATGAAAATCATACCATCGTCTTTAGCATAGTTATTTCTACCACCAGAGTGCCTCCATCCCAATTTCTAGGATTGCCTGCCAAACCAAAGACTTTTGTTCTGTGTATAAAGTATAGTGCAAGACCTGAACTCTGGTTTTCTCAGAAAACGCTGTCCGTGATTCAGTTTGTTGGGAGCATTTTTTCTTATATTAAATGACCAGTGCCTGCAGATCTAACTCCAAGACTGTTATGCTGCTTTGATTTGGTTATCATGTGTAGCACATTAATAATGCACATTAACCCTGGTCTCACAGAACTAGTTTTGTCTTATGCTGAAAAAAAGCCATAGAGGAACATGTCGTTGGGAATATTCCGTGCCCAGCAAGAGGAGGGTTAAAACAAACTGTGTATTTGAAGCAGCTATTGTGTAAACCCATCTCTATAAACTACTTGCATATATATGCTGCATATAAAAGCGACATAAACGGGACAGAAACCACTTAACTTTCACAAAGGACGGCACAGGTCAACGTTTCGGTTTATGTTTGTTTATGTCCTGAAGAAGGCAAAAGCCGAAATGTTGACCTGTGCCGTCCTTTGTGAAAGTTAAAGTGGTTTCTGTCCCTTTTATGTCGCTTTTATTTGCTTAACTTGTAACCACTTTGCAGTCATTACTGTTTCCTTTTCTATATGCTGCATATTTTTTTCCCCTCTCCATTTTGCTAACTGCTATGAGCATGAGCTGTTTTCTTGGAGCACCACTGTACTGTATTAGACAGGGGACTGGTTTGGCTGTGTTTTTTGTGTGCAACTCTTGGTGCATGTACTGAAAAACAAACTCAGCCTTAGAAACGAAGCATTATAAATAATAGTTCAAAAGAAACTAGCTCAAGTTATGCCACAAAAATATTTTGTATATTTATCTTGAATCTCTAACCTAAAAAAATGTTTTATTTATTAATATTATTCTAATTCAGTATGACACCTGTGTAATTTTTCTGCAGAAAAGTGTAGTCAAAATGATGTGGCTTTACAACCGATTTACAGTTTGTATGTATGCACATGTTCTGATTTTATCATGCAACTGTTCTTGATTATTAGCAGTTCTTGTTTGCACACAATACAGTGAGTTTTGACGAAGTGGAATCAGGTTTGTGTAATGTTATGCACATTGGTATTACATGTAATCCAGAGGCGCCAAAGGGGATTGGGTAGCTTCAGCTTGTGGCGGTACCAGGAGAACATGTTCATTTGAATAAAATGGATGGTTATTACTTCAGCCTTGGTGTTCAGTTTTCTATATTTTTATGAATCTGGAGGACAGCTGCACACTGTCTAAATGAGTTTTTGTACTTCAGTATTTACAGGCAAAAAGTTCAGGTACCGGTTGTTGCTAATGCGTGGTCTTGTCTGTGCAAACTAAAAATAATTCAGGTACAGGGTATGCCGTGAAACAATCTTTATTTCACTATCACAAAAGCTGCTCCAAAATAAAGCAAAATTAAAAACATGCACCTTAGCATCAAAGGCAATGTATTGAATAGAAAATGGACATTGTGGCACCAGCTTGGAAAATGTTCTTCAGTTCGAACCGTTCACCTCTGATCTCCCATAATAATGACAATTATTCATTCACCATTCAAGGTTAGGAGAGCACACAGGCATCTTCCACAACTATGTCTAGTTAGTGAATGAATGTTGGTACATAACCTCATTACAAAAATATTTTGATGCAGCTACATTTCCAAATGTTATGAGTTTTTTTTAATTGAACCTATATGACCATTTACATAATTACAGATTATGTACTAGTTTACAATTGATCACATGGTAAAAATGTCCATACTCCAATTTGTTGAAAAGGCTGTATCACAAACGGGCACTGTATGAATACTGAAAGTGGCAATGGGCTAGAAAAATATTTCTTCACAGGTAAAAATAAAACATCAGTTGTTACTGCAACTGTTTGTGCTTATTGTCTAGTTGGTCCAGAATTTGACTGCTGAGACTTGCACAAGAAAAATTACAGTGGTATCTATTTCTGCCACAAAGAGAACCCCTACAAAACGCAGGCCATCAAGGAAACATTTATATTTATTTATATTCAGAAATATTAGAGTAGGATCTAGAGTAGGAAATAAACTGCTGTCCACATCTCCTATTGAGTCCTAATACACAGTGCGCACTTTCAAGTTTCCCCACTACTTTCAGGCATGACAATGAGGTGCTCAACAGAGCAGTAATACCAGCAGGTATCAATTTACTGATATAAACTCAAGAATTGCAAGCACTTCCTGATGCAGACAATTTTAAAGCAGAACTACTTTTGTTGACAAAAAAAACAAGCAGACAAGGCACTATTGAAAACTAGAGCCCTGTAAGTCTCCTATGTATTATTGTTATTGCATTGGCAGATCGCTAAAATCCTTATAAAAAGTCCATTGTTATGCACCACAATTTCATGTAGTATTGTACCACCCCATCCATTCACTGAAACCTGTGTCAGTAAATTAAAAAAATAAATAAAAATGCACTCTGGACATGCTCCACTTCTCACGAGTGAAGTTTTGCACATTATATGACTACGGCAGAATTAGTGGGTACATGTATAAATGTCTCGATAAAACAGGTTCTTTGAAATGTTTTGAACATTTCTTTTAAAGTTTTATCACCTCAGAGCTCTATAAAAAAAAAAAACAGCACAAGAACCACCACCACACACACACACATACAAGCATGCTACATGAGGGCATCTTAAAATTCAGATTTACATCAGTACTTAATATACTGACTAGAGACAAAATGCATCACAAACAAGCATGGCTGAAAATGAACTGCTTCGGATCTTTGAGAAAATCCTTGATTATACAGCAGGGTCCATACAGGTTCCAGGTCTCAAAAATTCATGACTTTTTCAGGCCATCTCTCTAGTTTTCCATGACAACTTCCTCGCACTAAGTTCACACTGACACACACGAGGGTAGAAAATCTGAGCTTATCCAAGTTATCGCAGTCAGCAAGAGCAATGTTGTGTCAGAGTTAGCCATTAGCCTCATGGGAAGGCAGTTTGTTGGTATATTTGGCGAACAGTCCAGTGAGTAATCACCAAGCTGACCGTCTCATTGTCTGGCTCAAAATGGCTTCAGTAAAATTCTGAAATTCCATGACTTTTCATTCCTGGCGGAGGAGTACGGACGCTGAAGCCAAGGCCGCCGGAACGACGTGGGCCGAACTAAAGAGGGCGTCCCAGAACCGAGTGCGCTGGCGGAGTGTGGTTGCAGCCCTATGTTCCCCAGGGAATAAAGAGGATTAAACTAAACTAACTAACTATGACTTTTCATGACTCTTGAGATAATTTCATGACTTTCCAGGCCTGGAAAAGCTATTTTCAAAAACCATGACTTTTCCAGGATTCCATGACCTGTACGGACCCTGTATACTGTTCATGACAATATTACACATTTCTGCACACCATGCAGTCTTCAACAAGTTCAAGCCGTTCTCAGTTTCAAAAGCTAAAGCCTGAAACCTGCATTCTCCAAACTACCCAAAAATGAAGAACTCGTACTCCCACATCTCGCTCGAGTACTCACTCTTCAAACATCTCCGCAAGCCAGTCTCTTGGAGGCGTGTGTCCATGAAAGCCTGTATTGTGTCTGCAGCATCTGGGCCAACATTACTGAGCAAGTTTTCTTGCCGTCCCAGGTTCAACAGAGGCAGAAGTTTCAAGGCTGGCATCTGTTTCAGAAGATGAGGGTTGTGCAAAGTAAAATCCGGCATCCAGGCGCTCTGCACAGCAGACCTCAGGAAGAGAACACAGTCGGACAATCGATCTGGCAAAGACAAAAGATCCCAGGCCGCTGGGGGGCTTTCAAGAAGAAGGAAGCAGACGATGGTGTCCAGGATGTGTGGGTGCACCTCGCCGCTCGTCAGAAGCGTATCTTTCCCACTGCGTGAGAAAAGGGCTCGAAGGATCTGCTGACACATGACCTGACAGCCCCAAACACCAGCTGTTGTGAGCTTGCTGTCTGCTGTGGCCATGAAAGATTTTGTGAGTGCTGTACAGTTCAGCTGCCACAGCAAATCTGGTGGAACTCCGTGACTCCGATTACGCAAGATTCGGGAATGAAGCCTGCTTCCGGAGGAGTTGGAGTCATCTGAAGAAGTTGATCCCCAAGGTGGAACAGCATACAGGACAGGAAGAGGTTCACAGTCGGCTGAAGACACCCGTAAGGAAGGCGTTAAGCGGATACTTATCTCTGGCACCCCCAGACCCATCCCGTTCAGTAACTTGGTGTCAATGCGAAGGAGGAGATCATCATATGGTGACAAGCGGATGGTGAATGGAAGGCGCTCGAAAGACCCTTTGTTCTTTGTCCTTAGTCTCTCCAGAGCATTTGCTATCATCTTCTGTGTCATTTTGATCACTTCTTTCTGTGACAGAAACAGACCAAATGAGTCACCAATGCGATCCTTCATCAGCAGCTGCTGGGACGATGATGCCCCAGTCACTGTGTGTTCTTTCACACCCAGGACAAGTCTACCAGCAGGTATCTCATTGCACACACCCCAGTGAAAGACGCTCATCTCTCTGCATGATGGAAGCTGCAGCACCATCATCACATCAAACCGATCCATGCGAGAAATGCTTGTCCTGTTGGCAGCACTGCCAAAACTGTTCAGTTCCAAAATTTTCAGTGGATCGCTTTGCCGAGCACCTGCTATTAGTTCCTGCTCCAGAAGCGACAGAACATAGTCAACGATGAGACAAGCTCCGCACCATTGCTCTGTACGGACCGGACAAGCCTGTTGGTAAAACTGCAGCACTGCACTCAGTCGATTGTCTTGCACAGCGTTGATGTCAAGGTCACCGACACACACTTCAGTCCATCTCATTCGCCGAGCCATCTCTTCCACTCTCTGCCACATACGTACAGCCGCCTTGTCATCTGGACACATACTGGCAGCCCCAAGCGGAAGTGAATGAGGGCTCCGCCATCTTGGGCGCCTGACACTACCTTTGCGCTCTAAGCGTGGAGTTGAGGATGCAGCAAATGCAGGCAGAGATTCAGTTGAAGGGGAAGTTTCCAGAGCTGTCAGTCCTAAAACTCTGTCTAGTTCATACAAAAAATGATCAACAGTATTTGTGAGGAACTGAGAAGCATCTGGTTTTCCAAGAATATCTGTGCACGCCTTCAAAGAACCACAGCCGTGTAAGGGTATTACAACTGGCATTTGAGATTTGGAAGGCTGGTTGTTCAGTTTGTGGATCTCTTTCATCTGTGTTTGGGAGTCATCATGAACACTTTCAATCTTTGCCTCCACCTTCATGTCTCCCGTTGCGTCAGTTTCACAAAGCTGATTCGGCACAGCATCCTCTTGCAGGTGCCTAGTGCGGATCTTTCGCAAGAAAGGAGTCATGATTTTCAGAAACCATGGAAATACAACTGCCACAGCCAAAAGGGCCAGACAGATTTGCAACAATGTGACAACTGAAGCCGATACTCCCACAGAAGTGTTGATCAGGTCTGTACAATCGTCGCCTACTGATCTCTGAAAGAGCCAACCATCCTGTCTATCTGTTACCTTGTCTGAGTCTTTGCTCAATGATCCTAACCCTGTCCTCAGCCATTCTGAAAATCCTTCAAAGATGCTGCCAGCATTTTCACCATCTTCCTCAACATCAGTTTGCTCATCGTCATCCACCTCTTCCTGTCCCGCCTCGATCTGACGATCATGGGGGTGGCAGGATTTGAGCTGCACAACCAGACTGAAGTTGAAGTAGGCAGATGGGAGGACACAGTCTGTTAGCCAGCCGCCTGCCATCTTGCACAGATCTGCAACAGACATTGAACTGTTGTTGTCAAGTTCTAAACTGTAAACAGCACCGTCGGGTTGAGGCTGGTATTTGGAAGGGGTAGGATTATACAATATTTTCATTTTAATCACCTTCAATTGCAAATGTTAAACTTCCAACGAAATTGTCTCAATATTAACAGATCTTATCAGTCTAGGGAACTTACAGCTAGAAACTAGTATCATTTGAATTTGTCTGAAAGGCGCCTTATACTGGCACATGATTGACACATGCCGGAGACGTCAACAGTCATGTCAGTCTTTTGTGTCCGTCTCGGTCTGTCGACACGATCAGGTCTTAACCTGATTTGCTCACTTAGGAAGTGTACTTCACATATTGCAAGACTGTCGCTGTCGTCTTATCTGCTTGGGGCTACTCAAACCACTGCCCTCCAAAACTTGTAACAGTCGGCTGTACCATTCCAAATGATGAAGTATTGTCTCACCATGAAAAAGTATCGCTGAGTAATTTTTTTTTATATAAAATGAAGAATCTTCAAATTGTATAGCCTACATTGCTTCATTTTAATTTTTAGGCGTCCTATGTGCTATTTAACGATTTATCAGCCCGTATACTTTTGCCTCAATGACGTATTAGTGGAGACTATTTTTACTGACATACGGAACAGTCGGTCAAGGGCAGCCACCCCCAAACCTTAATATTTCGCGGGGCTCGTTGCGCGTCACCAGGAAGGGGGATTGTGGGGCTCTGTTGTGCTGCTGAGGCTGGTCAGTTAAAACACTTTTGTGTGTAAAATTGATGCTGCACTTTGAATGATATATTGACTTTGTGTAGAAGAGTGGTTACTTTAATGCATTGTGCATGTGAAGAAGCTGTAAACTAAACGCAAGCACGGTTTTGTCGCACGGAAGCGGCGCACATGGCTGATGGTGTAGCTTCCTTTTGGAAGTTTTCTGTTCTTTAGCGCGTGCTCTATTGTAGTTATTACTTCTGAGCCCGTTTATTTGTGGTATTTCTTTGAATTGGTAATCAGTGAGGAGGAGATTTGTCGGTTGGTCGTTCATGGGTAACGTCCTTTTCCCCACATTCACATATATTGTATTAAAGAGATGGGGCCCTACCAATAGTACCATTAGTACCAAACTGTGGCATGACATACTGAGGCTGAAGTGTAAACACGAACAATTGAAAGGCCTGATAAAAGATACTGCGTGTGTGTGCACATTGATAAGTGATGAATCTGTTTTCGTCCTTGTGAAATTGTTGGTTGTTTAGAAGTTTCATTGCACAAGAACTTGGAAAACGTGACTGAATAAGCAAAGTAAGGCGAATGTCTCAACAGGAAAATGAAGTTTATCAAGCAAATTTGTAAAACTCGTAGAAATTCGTCGTACAGTCGTAGAAATTTTGCAGTTTAAAAAAAAAAGAAAACTAGCTGATTAAAAAAAAAAAAATTTTTGACACAGTTTCTGACCAACGTGAGTCAAAGTGGCAAAACTAAACACTATAAATACAGAGCCGTAGCACAGCTTCTAAAAGTGCTCCGGCCATAAAAAAATAAGAAGGTACAGTCCCTGGCCATTATGTTCTCCTCAACTTCAACGGAAAACAAAAGAATGACTTGTTACCTGTTTGAACGGGGAAACGCAAGTTAAACAATATTTTGATGAAGAGGCTTTAATTTGGAAAAACTTTTGCTTTAGAAGCCCTCCTGACTGTACTCATGAAGACGAGTTTTTTTTGTTTGTTTGTTTTTTTGCCAAAAAGTGGTCTGGCCATGGCCGAAGTGGCCGGTAGGGCTGCTACGGCCCTGAAATAACCACCAGATAATCAAGCTGAGGCTTTCGGAGCGGATGCAGAGAAAACAACAAAAAGGTCATACCTCAAGCAAAAGCATGCGTACCGAGCCGCAGCAATGATTCCCTGTGGTTTCCAGTCTCCCCTCCCCACTGTCTGGTCTAGATACAGGCTGGGGATTTTTCAGTCATTCGGCAGTTTTCAGCCAAATTTTCTGCCGTTTCAGCAACAACAACAAATCTGACTTTCAATCTAAGAAAAGGAAGCAGGAAAAAGGTTGCACACACAGAAAATTACATATCATGATACATGTAATGCCATATGGGACAGTCTAACTAGGTAACTTCATTTTTGAAGACACTACCATGGTAGTATTTTACTTTTGGGTGCCGTGCCAGGAGAGGCGACTAAATGCCTTTTAAAATGCTAAAATTTGTTTTTGTAAGTGGGGTGTGTCCCCCATAGACCCTGAGTAGGGTGCTGCCTCCATAGCCCAGCCTAGGTTTCAGTCTTTTTCCCTCAGCAATTCCCCAGCCTGTCTCTCTATCTCTCTCAAATTAAAAAAAAAAAAAAAAAAAATCAACAACAAAGAAACATGCACACAAATACCAATCTTCTGTTTCATTATCTTGTGAGTGATTTCAAGTGACCTGGCATAACCCCGCATAGGCCTGGCATAGTTTAGTAGGATTGAAGGCAGGGCAACAAGGAAAAGGCCAGCACGGATACTTGGTTTTGAACCCACCGATCCGAGATTGCTCAACCATTCCTCTATGCCAACCTCAGAGCGGAGAAGATTCCCAGTGTGTACCAAGGTCACAGGGGTTAAATTGCAAATATTCCTGAAACTGTGCTGCATTGGCGATCTGTCAGCAACAATATGGGTGGGTGGGTGTTTGGGGGGTTTAACATCCTTTTCCACCACATACGGGTGATATCAAAGACGGGGCAACGATGAAAAAGCCAGCACAAATATTTGGCCCCAGCCGGGATACAAACTCACGACCCGAGCATTAGAAGTCCAACGCTCTACCATTCAGCCACCCCGGCTCCCCAGCAACAGTATGGAATGAAGGCTGTCTTCTTTCTTCTAGAAATCCTAGTCTTTAAGGTGCTTAGCTACTCAATCAACTAAAGGCATGCAGTCTTGCCTATCTCGGGCAAACCAAGTTAGAATGTATTAGTACATGTAGAACTTTGTACGTGTATTATTTATGCATGTTTGAAATGGAACTTTATCTTAATTGTTTGTAATGTATATTAGTTTGTAATGGAACTTCACTTGCTTTCCAGGGACTGTTGGGGCTGATTGAAGGACAGTGACAAGATCTAAGATGTTGGGAGCATTCAGCAATAAATGTCAACATTATGCTGTGGTGCCGGAGGGTTTGAAAAACAGTGTACGAGCAGTGCTGCTGTCAAAACTTGGTGGGGTCTTGATGACACAGTTTCTCAGTGACTTTGAAGAGCTTGTCAAGGAACCTTTAAATTTTAAAAGGCTTGGATTTGAAACTCTGGAGGCGTTTCTTCGCGCCATTCCCGATACGGCACGGTATGTTGATGCATCTGTGCTGAAGAGACATAAGGCTGTAGATTTTAAGATTTTGAGGAAGGTTTATTGCAAGCAATGAAATGTGCATGGGTGACACTCTGCTGTCTGGGTTACGGAACTCCATTTTTTTCTCAGGTGGAATTTTTTTTTTTTTTTTTTTTTGGTGAAAGTCAAAAAATAAAGCAGAAGAAAGTCACACTGGTGCAGGTTGATGCAGTTCCGAGAGTCTAGCGTGCTATTGGTAGCGAGGTGAGCGCGCTGTCTTTCGCTGGAGGTGAAAAACCAATGCGGTTTCCTCTCATGAGTTGCATCGTCTCTGACTGCACATAGGTGTACTAACACAGTGTACTGGAGTGTGGGATGCCCTTGCTCATGGTCATTCTCCAAGTTAAACTCCGTGAAAGAGGCAGGCCTATAACTATAAAGTTACTTGCTTTAGGGCGTAGACTTGTCTTTTGGCGGAAATGATGCCATTCATAGAAGGCAGTGATTTCTATCAGTCACTACACCAGTATCAGGGGTCGCATTTATTGCAAAAATTTGCGTATTTGTTGCATTTTGGAACAGCCATATATGCATTTTACAAAGGCCCATGAGTGTGCGTACGCATTTTACAAAGGCCCATGAGTGCTGACAGAGTCGCTAACTCGCTGACATCAGCTTCTCGCTTTGTTTCTGTCATTGGGTACAGTTGCTCTGCGAGGGTGGGTGGTGGTGGGGGAAGGTGGAGGTGGGGTGATGCGCACGAAAATTGTAAAGCAGTCATTGATTGGTTGTACAGCGTCAAAGTGTGGTGTCATAAACTAAAACAGTTGGTGATTGGAGCTAAAAGTAGCAATCGGCCCTGGCGATCTTTTCAGTGGGAAACTGAGTTTGGCGCTAGTTGATCACTTCATCATTTGCACAGCGTGGTGATGCCGACCGACTGAAGCGCTAGTGTTTTGGCCTGCGGGGGTTTGACTTCAGTGACCGCTGATGTGATTGCAATGCTACCACAGCCATACGCATTTTTTTCCCTGCTATACACGTTTTTCTAGACCCATTGCGTGTGCAAACGCAACATTTTAAAACCAGCGCGACCCCTGCAGTATGTAACGGATGTTGGTATTACATGTACCAGTGTCTTGTTATGGTAACCAGTTGTCCATGAACAGGAGGTGCTTCAGAGAAGTTAAATCTGCATGCAACTGGCAGTGTATCTCGTTTTGACTCTTACGGGGCTTAAAATCTTTCTCCTTTTGGAGGATTTTGGCTAGAAAATACATGTAGCTAGTCCCTCCCCCCCCCCCCAAATGTATTTCATCCTCTGAAGCACCTACAGTCATGCCCAATATGCACCTAGTGACACAAATTTTAGTCCTTTTTGTGTGTCTTTTTGTGTCTTCTCTTTTTTTTTATTTTTCAGGGGAGTATGCCCTGGACCCCTAGCATAGCATGTCCTCGTGGCGTTGCCACTTTGTCACTAACTGCTATAAACAGGGCTCCCTAAACTGTGCGTAATTTACGCACTAAAGTAAAAATTTACATCCTAAAAAAAATTTGAGGGGGTACGTTGAAGCATTATGAACGCGATCTGTGCTTAGCATGACGCACTACCTCTGCACTTCCGTGCGTATGCCTAAAGGCTTGTTGTGATCGAGTGAGTGTTCTCCCTTGCCATGGCCGCGTTCAGTTCGGTTCTGTTTTTGGTTCTGTTTAACGCTCGCAGTCGCAGGCGTTAACTGTCTACTGCTGCAGATCGGCGGCTACTACAGCCACTCGCACGTAGTGAACGTGCCCCATCTTTTTCCGCTTCTGCGCTCGAAACTATGGACGAAAGATTTTAGAGGCAGTGCTCTTGTTACCGATCGGATTCGCTTTCTCTGTGACGAATCATGCCACGGAAAAAAGTGAAAGTTCACAAGACTATGGACTTTTTCATCAGTGGAAAAGTTGTGGAGGGGCTCGAGCGCTCGCCCGGCAGCGGGTGCACTTCGGCATCGCATAGCTACGATTCAGATGTCGCATCAGAGCCGGCACAGAGCAGGAAAAAGTCAGAGTTTCCAACTTTCAAAACTGAATTGTACCCACTTCATTTAATTATATATGATTTGAAGTTGATAAAATTCAGTTTTGCACACGCACACACACACACACACACACACACACACACACACCTGTTCAGCAGTATTTACTGAATTTATAATTCCAGAAAACTTGAGAAATGATTCTGACCCTTTAAAAATTGAAAGTGGAGGTACAAAGACCCCCTAAATTTTGAACTGGGGATCAGTGGACCCCTTAGGTCTGTAGCTTTTAGGGAGCCCTGATAAACTTTTCCTCCTTTTGGAGCATGGACTATTTTATTTTTAAGCCCTGCAGTTGTCTTTTGGGTTTGCCTGTGAAGAAAAATGTGCTATTTCAGGATTTGTCTAATGTCTGATGATTAAAAAAAAAAAATTATTAGCAGTGGGCTTCCATGATTTAATAATTTGTGTATGGCTCAACAGAATGGAGTACTCTCCAAAGGACTCCACCATGCGCATTTTTGGCGTTGCGCGGCCCAACACGTACATGAACAAGGTGACGAAGAAAGCTCAGGGTCAGATCCCAGCTTCTCACTTGAGGGAGATCGAAAATCACGCGCCAGGTCAGAACCATGTTGACACCAGTAACATCAAGACTGAACCACAGCTACAGAGTCCTCGGGAGCAGAATCACGCAGCCCAAACTCGTGTGCAAGTGAAGACGGAGAAACAGTTTCAGGCCCCAAGCAACACTGGCCATCATGGTGAGTGAAGAAAGAGGATGTGGTGCGTTTATGAATTTAAAAATGACATACATGTATCATTATTATCTTGCCAACAAGTGTCTTGTTGAGAATTAGGCCTTACCCTGACCACTGCACATGCCACAGTCACAAATTTAGTTCCAGTACCAGCACTGCCTTCAGTGTAAATTGAGAGATTGGTTGAGGTTTGATGCCTTTTTCCACCACACATGGGTGATGCAGTGTTGTACATCCACAAAAACATCTATAGGACAAATGTGACCTTCCATGACAAAACCCAATTTTTTGTTTTTTGGAGCCATCTTAAAGAAACAGCCTTGCTCTTTACAGTGCCAAAAAACTCCTTTTAAGACATCATAAATTAAGGGCAGAACTACCTGATTTGGGCAAAATCTCAATACTGATCAGATAGCACCCGCTGACCTTTGTTAGCCTATAGCTCGGAACAGTGGTGTGCGTCTTAGCCGGGTTTTCTCGTGGACAGTCACAAATGTCCTGAACCATATTAAAGTAATAGGACAAATGTCCTCTTCAGAACTATCCGGACATTTTTGAGTCATTATGTTTCTTGCTCAACAGCATCCGCTTCCCCTTTCCTCCCCATTTCTCTGTCACTCTGAACACCCAGTCTGACTCCCTCTTCACATCCATGGGTGCAGTGTCCTAAAAATAGATCACCTTGCCCTGTCTCAGTCTGTGGCCGTGTTTGCAGACTGTGGCAGTCCCCAAAGCTGAGTTGCGTAGCAGCAAGAACTTTGCAGCCTGCAGACTCGCTTTATAGGGCTAGTGTACCTTGTCCGAGTGGTATTAAAAACCGATCGGACAATGATCGCGCTTCGTGGAAAATAATGGGACATTTGTCCTCTTGACTACAATTTGTACAGGACATCCTGCATGTTATCTCGGACATTGTCCGATGTCCGACGTGGATGTGTACAACCCTGGTGATGTCAAAGACAGGCAGCTAGGAAACAGCCAGCATAAGTATTTGGCCCCAGCCGAGTTTTGAAATCATGTCCGGAGCATTGACAGTCGAACGCTGTACAGGCTCAGCTGTCCCAGATACCCCGTAAACCGAGAAGAGCGTATAAGTGTCAATGTGATGGTGGTTCTGTGTAGGGGCTAAGGTCCTGCTTTCCCAGTGAAGGTGCTTATCAGTCAGAAATGCTTGAAACTGCTCATATATTGCAGTGATCTTGAGTGTGCAAATTTATACTAATAAGTATTTCCTTTGTAGGGTCAGAGAACGTGGTTCCCTCTGTTGACCTCTCGTCGCTGCAGCCTGACGAGCGAGGCTGGTTTTCTCTGTGCTTCCCAGAATCAAAAGCTCCCAATGTGGAGGTGAGAGAAGTCTTGCCTTTTTGTGCATTCTTTCTTTCTTTTTTTGTTTCTTTGTTTGTTACTATTTCTGGCTGACAGGCCGTATCGTAATGACCTTTATGTTTTGACCGTCCTTGCTATTTGACCACAGAGCAAAATCTGAGAAGTCTTGCCTTTTTGTTCAGTTTCTTTCTTGCTTTCTTTTTTGTTTGTTTGCTTGTTACTATTTCTGGCTGACAGGCCATACCGTAATGACCTTTATGTTTTGACCGTCCTTGCTATTTGACCACAGTGCAAAAATCTGGGAAAGGTGAAAAAAAATCCCCTCCCTTTTTGACCAGGCACCAAAAATCTATCTCTAAATTTTCAACCAGACCACTAAACCTATGGAGCAACCTGAAGATAATGTCAAATGTCCAGGAAAAAAAGAAACAAACTGATAAAAGGTTGCCAGTCTGGCTGTCAATAACTTTGTTGATGCCACCATTTTGTGAGGCCACAAATACAGAGTAGTCTCCCTTCACCACTTTCCCTTCGGCCATCTGACTAGTTTCTCTTTGTATGTTGGGGTCCGCTTGAGAGTTTGAACATTGGAAAATGTTCATGTGCAATAAAAAAAATACAAGTAGAATATGGTGACTTAAATTCTAGGTAGGGTTTACAAGACTTTCTGTGCATTTTAAGGCCCACTGACGCAAAATACTGTTTTACGCAGCATTGTTGTTAGCCCCCATCAGCACACGTGGGATTCAGTGAAGATGGTTATATATCAAATTGGTTTTCTTTCCACCTTGGTTTTCAACCACCCCTCCAAATTCAAGATCTTTTAGTGTAAAAAGCAGTCAAAAAGTTACGGCCATTATGGTAAGCAGCAGTTGTAGAGTCATGTGCAGGAGTCTGAAGTGTTATCTTTATAAATTGTGTTCATTTTCACCATAATTCCAGTTACGTTTGGCTACATACTGCTGGTTTCTCTGCTAGTTTTACGTGGTCCAGGTAGCTGCTTAGAGAAACACCCACATTCAGGGGGGGGGGGGGGGGGGGGGGGGGGGTCAGTCTGATAGTGGTGTCCACTGATTCTGATTTTTCTTTCTTTCTTTTTATTGCCCTCATCCTTTTTCAGTCACTAGAGGACCTCTTTGGCGAAGCAGGGCCTGTGAAGGCGGTCCATCGAGGAGCAGGGTGAGCACAACCTACTCAGGGCTTGAGACACATTTTGAAAGAGGAGAGGGCAGGCTGGTACACTTAGCTGTAAGACATTTTAAAATGAGGGACAGATCATGGATGTCATGGGGCGTTATCGCATTGTCAGAAGGGCGCAGATTGACATGCATTGTAGATTTCTCCTGCGCTGTTCTCAAAATGCAGTTATGTCCAAATTCCACGTTGATGTCATAATGCAGGTTATATTTTAATTTATTTTTGTGCTCTTGTTTGTTTTTTTCCAGGTACATTTTCATTCGGTACGACACGCCAGAAGCCGTTCAAAGAGCTTTCCAGTTGTTTGGCTTCCTGGACCTGCGCTTGGGCTACAACAGAAAGAGCAAGAACACACCAGCTGGCAGCAATGCCAGCAACAAGCGGCAGTACCCACAGCACACTTCACATCAGAATGAGGCAGAGGTCAGAACCTACAAGTACATGGCTGATCCAAGCAGGGTACGAATCGCCCAAGACCACAGTGGCGAAACCAAGCAGGTGAAGCCTGATTTCTGAGATGCTTAAAGTCAGCCGTTGCGCAGATGGAGTCGTCTTTTTACCCTCTCTTGAACACAAAATTTAAGTTGTTAGAGGCCATTGCCCCACTTAACAATCACTGATGTCTGTGTGTGGGCTGGGGTTACAAATAGCAAAGAGGGGCACGTGCAGTGTTGAAACCTTTCAAGTGCTTGTTCAGGTGGTCTTTGAGGGCATTGACTGATGGCAGCATACTTTTAACTTTCTTAGACTACGGTCAATACAAGGTGAACAAATTTTTTTTTCCTGCTTGTACATACTCTCGGTTTAAGTATCGAGTAACACCTGTAAAATCTCATCGCTGTTCTGCAGAAATGAACTGAGGTTTGCTAACTAAACGCCAATGCAGAAGAATACTTGTGCATAAATTCTTTTCACTTGAGGTGAATATGAAAATTTTTAGGCTTGAACTTGGTCTTTGTTTTGCATGCAGGGAGAGATGAGGACACGTTCTCTGTCTGAGAAGTCGTCAGTAGCGGAGAGTCCACCCTCAGCTACCTGTAAGTCCAAAAATATGTATCATAGACCTCTCTCCAGGCTGAGCATATTTAGCCAATCGGGCAATAGGTTATATTTTTCTGCAGTTGAAACCCCCCCCCCCCCCCCCACAAGCATTTGCAGAGCAGTGGAGGAACTGGTCGTTCATACAAGTCATCAAATGTAATGGGGTTTCTTTGTGTGCTTGTGAAAGGCGCTGATTTCAAGATTTTTAGGCACACAGGTCGTTTCTGAGCTGTTTGGGGGGGGGGGGGGGGGGGGGTACAGACAACTAAGTTTTTCTTGTTTGCACAGCTGTCAATGTCAATGTGTTGCACTCAGACCTCTGCTCTGCAAAGCAGATGCCTGTCTGCCAACTCAACACCAAAAATATGTCCCGTTTGTTTTCCTTGGGCAGTTCTGACCTTTGATGAGGAGAAGTAGAATCTTTAGATCTGATTTCATGTGAATGTAACATAATTAACTTTATTAATTAACTTTGTTTACAGACGCAGGTTCGGAGCCAGACCAGTTCTCTACTGAACTGTTCCTTGGAAATATTCCGAATGACAGAGAGTGCACCAAGGTATGTGATAATGTACACTCGGAGGAATGATTTGGATTTCACTGCAGTGAAGCAGTGCCTGTGAAAGCCACAGAGCTTTTCCTTAGGTGGAGAAATGTCCTGTGTTTGTTTGGGACATATGTTAAGTTGTTTTCTGTGCTGTCCATGACGTGTCCCATTGGAGTCCCCATAGATGTGAGCCCATGCTTGTTGTTTAGGTGAAAATCAGTTTATTTCATTGTGAAGTGAATGCATTCAAACGAAATGGAAAGTGAAGCTGATTATCGCTTATGTTTCAGGAGATGGTCAAGGAGCTGTTTCAGCCATACAACTTGGTGCACCTTTACTGGAAGAGGAGCAAGAAAAAGACGTAAGTTGTTAAATGACCTTTGTGTCCTGATTTAAGTAATGTGTTGCATCTTTACTGTAAAGCTGGGAATTAGGGAGAAAAGAGTAGGGTTCACAGTCACACTTGCAGGGCTTGTAATTTTCCGTGTTTACTTGGATTTCCTTTCTTTTTTTTCTTTTTTAAAATTGTTTTTCTATTGATCCGTCTGAACAAAGGAAACATTTTCTATGGGGAAAAAAATCAGGGAAAAATTCTTGTATGGACACGATATCGACAAACAGTTTAGTTCTCAAACGCAACGCAAGTTAGCCTCTTTCTAGAGCGATCAGGACCAGGCCAAGCATGAGAGTGGGCCTGCAATCACCCGGCATATGCATGACCGAGACGCCTGTATGCCTGGGCCTCACGCACGCACGCGCACACACCGTCCCCATTAACAGCCCCGCACCTGATGACTTATGGCCTAGGAAGGATTGCTACTTCTCTTTCCAATATGGAATTTTGGCATAAATGCGTTTCATTTTGAGATCAACACCGGCAGCAATGCATTGTTCTAATCTGAAAAAATTTATTCTGAAATTCCATGACAACATGTTGCTCTTCCATGTTTGTTGTCATTCGACAGTTGCCCCTTGGGGGCAGTAAGGTGATTTGATTTCTAAATTTTAGTATCCGTTTTGAACTTTGTATTGGTCAGCCACTAAATTTGTTTAAATCTGTGTTTTTGTCAACAGGTTTGCGTTTGCTCTCCTGCACAGCCGGCGAGATGCAGAAGAGGCGATGCAAAAACTGAATGGTTACGATTTAATGGGCCGTCCTCTAAAGATACGGATCTCAGATATCAAAGTTGCCAGCCGTGTTGGTGGTCAGTGTCATTTTGCTGTGTCAGTATTTACCGTGGGTTAGTCAGTTGCAAGCTGGCTTTAAAATGCCAGTTACCGACTGCTGTCGTCTTGTAACTGTTCTCTTGTCTGTCGAAGTCTGTCTGAAAGACTCAGACAATTAAGGCACCCCTACCTAAAGTTGAAGAGCAAACTTTGTGTGTGAATACTATCCTCAGGCTGGGGAATTGTCAGTCATTTGGCAGTTTTCAGCCAAACTTCCTAGCCTTTCAGCCAAAAATATCTCAATTTCAGTCGAAGGAGGTTATCATGTATCATGATACACATAATGCCATAGGGAACAGTCTAACTTCATTTTTGAAGACTTGCATGTCAGTACCAAGGCTGTATTTTACTTTTGGGTGCCAGGAGAGGCTACTAAATTCCTTTAAATATGCTAAAAGATTTCTTTGCCAAAGTGTGCCGTTGCCCCCGTGGTCCCCAAGCAGGGCGTTGCCTCTGCAACCATGCCTAAGTTTCAGTCTTTCTTCCCTTCAGCAATACCCCAGTCTGTATCCTGAAATATTTTGCAACATTAGACTGCTTAGAATTCTGTGTTAATGCCCAGTGGAGCAGATTTTGTTTAATTTATATATACACTTCAGAACATGCCCCTCCTTTCCTCTCTGTATGTTACAATGTATGTGTGCCACTCTCCATTACAGAAATCAAGTCTCCAAAGACAGCAGCGTTACCTCGAACATCAAAAGGGGTATGTGTAGCAATGTCACTTTAAACCCTTGTCTTTAGTAGCCAGTTTTGTTCAGTCTAGCGTACAAAGGGTTGAACAATGTATCAGGCAATGCTTGACATTCAGATTGTGAATTATCCACGCAGTTTGGTTGTGACTGCAAGATGCTTTTTTCCCCTTGGGATGCATTTGTTTTGGTATATTTGGGAGTTTGTGTTTGTTGTTGGTTTTGTTATTGGTTTTTTTAAATTTGTTTGGTGGTGTTTTTTTGTGTGGTTTTTTTGTTGTTGTTTTTTTGTTTTTGTTTTTGGGGGGGGGGGGGGGATCTTAGCGGGGTTTTGTTTGTTTCCTTTTAGTTTTATGTTTGTCCAAAGTGAGTCTTTGTAAGAATCCTTCATTGTCACTCAGTCTCTTCATGTGTGTGTGTGAAGCCCCAAACAGCAGCCCAGAGTCCGGCAAACTTGGTATCCCATATCACTGGAATTTTGTTTACTTTCATTACCTTGATCATACTGAATTAATCAGGTTTATGCTGGAAAAGTCGTAGAGGTTGTCCAGAATGTTCCGTTAGAGCAAGACCAGAGTTAACTTTATATAGCTTGAGGGTAAAGGTGAAACAAAACAAACCAAAAACAAAGTAAAAAATAAATTTTTAAAGTATGCAGCAATAGCAGATGGAGACACCTGACCACCTTTGTACAACTCGCAGCATGAAACCTAAGGGAGGTTAAGTTGTGTGTGACCTTTTTCACATCAGACCTCTTGTGCTCGAGGTTGGAGGTAATTTCACCATGTGACCGCACTGCTGCCCTTACATGAGACTACTCTTGAGCCAGTCAAGAAAGCTTTTGCCCCTTTTTCGTGTGTCACAACAGATTTTTAAATGCGCTTCTTTTTCTTTTTTTCTTCTTTCATTTTGTCTGTTGACAGAAACTGTTTGCCAACGTCACAGATTACAGATTTATGCCAGATCTAGAGGAAGATATGTCTGGTCTCGAAGACAGTATGCCTGGTCTCGAAGACAGTATGCCTGGTCTTGAAGACTGTATGCCCGTTATTCAAGATGAAATTGCACGCACGGACAGTTCAGCAGGCGCAGAGATCAGGCAGCAAAGGGTTGATTATGTGCAACGTGTGAGCCCAGAAGGCCTTTTCTGCTTTTGAAGTTATATTATTTTTCATTGAATTGCAGTAGCCAGCTTAGAGTATACACTTGTTTTTCTATTCCTTTTTTTTTTTTTTTTTTTTTTTGTCTGTTGGCAGAAACTGTTTGACCACATCACAGAGTATGGGCTTATGCCTGATCTGGAGGAGGACATGCCGGACCTAGAGGAGGACAGCTCAGACGAGGGAAGTACGGCTGGCACAGAGATTCTCAGGCGAAGATACGATGTCGTGCCGAACCCGGAGATCACTCGCCAGGTCATCGCCAGCGGTGGCTACAGCCTTCATATCACACGGCGAGTTGACCCCACACACAGTACCCAAGGTGATTTTGGGTCAGAGGTCATACGACGGATGGGTCCTCAACCAGGTAACAGTGGAGATGCGGGAAGCGTCATGCAGCAGCGCGTCGACACACGAGCGAAGTATAATGTGGAGGAAGAGACTGAAGAGCCCTGTATCTTGGTGGCCAACTTCAGAAAAGACACGACAAAAGTAAGACCGACAGTTCTGTTGTTTTAAATTTTGTGGTCTGTAGGTCATAATGTGCCATGGTTTTAGTAGGTCTGATTTGTTTTGTTAGGGTCTTGATGGAAACTGAGGGCTAGGTTATGAGAAAGCTTCCTTCCTTTCATTCTTTGTATCACCTCATATTAATCTTTTGTACATTTGACTATGTTACTGAAAGAACACTTTTATTTACCTGGTGAATTTGTTGCACAAATCGTTTGTGCATTTATTGTGTGTGTGTGTGTGTGTGTGTGCAGGAAGAGCTCCGAGCTTTGTTTTTCCGGTACCACCCACAGCATGTTGAGATCATATCTTCACCAAAATGGTACTTGCCAAATGTTTCTTGCGATAGGATAGTGTAAAATAGCTACTTATTCTATGGATGTACTGAAATTAACCACAAGAGGGCAACGCTGGCATTTTGTAAGCCTTCTGAATCTGTGAGTTTTGAGAACTTCGTTCAGACTATTGATTTTAAATACATACAGATGCATACACACATTCATTAATCCAACTACAAACAAAGCAAGCCATCTTTTTATACTGCTTCGCTTTTGCTGTAGAACTCAGAAAATAAGTTAGTCGGTGGTTTGGCGGGTATGATTTCAACAGGATTAGTATTGTTTAGATGGTTATCAAATGTTACAAAAATTAAAAGAAGGGGTGAGGGTGAAGATGCCAGCTGGACTTCAGTGTCAGTAAATTTGGCTTATCTGTGAAGATGCCAGCTGGACTTCAGTGTCAGTAAATTTGGCTTATCTGTGAAGATGCCAGCTGGACTTCAGTGTCAGTAAATTTGGCTTATCTGTGAAGATGCCAGCTGGACTTCAGTGTCAGTAAATTTGGCTTATCTGTGAAGATGCCAGCTGGACTTCAGTGTCAGTAAATTTGGCTTATCTGTGAAGATGCCAGCTGGACTTCAGTGTCAGTAAATTTGGCTTATCTGTGAAGATGCCAGCTGGACATCAGTGTCAGTAAATTTGGCTTATCTGTGAAGATGCCAGCTGGACTTCAGTGTCAGTAAATTTGGCTTATCTGTGAAGATGCCAGCTGGACTTCAGTGTCAGTAAATTTGGCTTATCTGTGAAGATGCCAGCTGGACTTCAGTGTCAGTAAATTTGGCTTATCTGTGAAGATGCCAGCTGGACTTCAGTGTCAGTAAATTTGGCTTATCTGTGAAGATGCCAGCTGGACTTCAGTGTCAGTAAATTTGGCTTATCTGTGAAGATGCCAGCTGGACTTCAGTGTCAGTAAATTTGGCTTATCTGTGAAGATGCCAGCTGGACTTCAGTGTCAGTAAATTTGGCTTATCTGTGAAGATGCCAGCTGGACTTCAGTGTCAGTAAATTTGGCTTATCTGTGAAGATGCCAGCTGGACATCAGTGTCAGTAAATTTGGCTTATCTGTGACTCATGCATCATAGTAATGTTGAAATCGTAGTTTGAATCGCTCCAGCACCAAGGCAATGATCAAACTGGCCACGGTGGCGGACGTGAAAGCGGCTGTAGCGGAGATGAACCAGGAGGCCTACATGGGACAGCGCTTGCTGGTGGATGTGCCTTTCCAGTGTCCGCTTCTGCGTGCGGCAGTGTTGGGGCCTGAAGCAGGTGAGACCTTTTTGTGTGGGAGTAGGGGAATTAGAACAACATGGCGCCCTACAATGCTCTTTACAACAGAAATACTCTGCTTATACGGGGCGGTTGGTGGCTTAGTGGTTAAGAGACGTCACCAGTGTGAGAGGTCAAGGGTTCGAGTCCCACTCAGGGCAAAGAATTTTTCCTTCTCGTATGTGGCACCGTTCATTCGGGCCGATCGTCGGGGGTTCTCTCCGGGTACTCCGGCTTCCTCCCCCTCTGCTTTGGAAATGTTCAGCCCACCAAATTTGAAAAATAAATGCAATTCTAAATTCTGAAATTTAAATAGCTGAGCTGACCCTTCGCACCACGTGATTGTAATGTGTTTATGTCCAGTGTGTGAGAATGCGTGTGATTCACGTGAGCGTGCGTGTTGGGTTCAGTTCGCGGCGCTTTGAGCCGATTCATGGAATTGGGTAAAGTGCCTAGATACAATACTCATTATTATTATTAGGCAAAAAAAAAAATGTTTCTGGTAACCCGACCGACCGAGTTTTGATTACAATCTTCTTTCTTTTCTTACTATTCTTTTCAAAGTGGGGAAAAAGGCGCCAGATAAGATTGCTCCGTCGGAGGTGCTGAAAGCACACGTCAGGATCATGGCCACACTGAAGGCCAAGGAGCCCAAGGTACTTCTCGGCGAACGGATTGAGGTCTTGGTCACGTGTGCCATTACAGACAGCTTCCTATGGGGTCAGATTGACACGGTAAGCTTCGTCTAGCACATACCAAATCAAAACAAAACAAAAAAAAGGAATTAGGATGCTGCAGTCATTTAAAAATAATTTTCAGCTAGCACTTCTGTCTTAGATATTTGTCTCTTAGTGGATGATTGCTGTTATTGTTTGAGTGGGGAAAATTCATATATATATATACAGGATATAGGACCAGAATGCTTGATTATGATCAGGAATTTTCTCTGCTTATCTCCTCTAACTGCACAGGCTATCTCTGTACACACAACTTGCAGAAAATAATCGTGGTAAGATGTCATGTTTTAGTCGCTTGTGATAGACGTAGAAAGCATCGCTTGCTGTCATTTACAAAGTAAATTACGACCAGGACACACAGAGCACCTGCAGTCATTTAGAAAGTAAATTCAGTATTTACAAGAACTTTGCAATGTTATTTGCCATTTTATAATGTGATAACCGATTACTTTGTGCTGCTGTGGAATTCACCCACGTGCTTTTCCAGGCTTTTGTGGTAAGAACTGGTAGCGCAATACTCTTGATTTTGTTGTAAAATTTCATGCACACACCCCCCCCCCCCCCCCCCACACACACACACACACAGCTTTATGCATGTGTGCGTAGATTCACCAGGAAGCTCTAGACTGAACAGAAGTCGTAGTAACCATACAGTCGTAAAATGTTTTTTTCAAATGGCTGTGAATTGTTCTCTTTGTAGGTTGTGTTTAAGTTGAAATGGCAGCCTGCCAGCAGGAACTTAACTAGGGAAGTAGGTCAGCAGGGGAGTTAACAGTGAGGCAGTGTTTTAAGCTGCTTGTGATCTGTATTGGAGAGTTTTCATTCTAGAGGACCCCTCCAAGGACTAGTTCTTAGCTGTGGAACCGGTTGTCCATAGGTACGCAAGTGATCAGTTATGTTTAGTACTATTTGCTTACAAGATCCATAGCAATTGTGTGTGTGTGTTTTTGTTTTTTCTTTTTTTCTCCAAATGACAGTAGGTATACTAGAACTGTAGAGAGACCAACCTTGCATTGTTCTCATGAGGTTTTGTTTATTTTTCTTCTGTACCTCACCAGGATTCCAGGCAGCGACTGAAGCACATCATGACCGAACTCAACATGAACCCTGACAAACGTGAAGACAGGGCAACAGGTCCAGGTCCGTGCAAGGCGCTCTTTGATGGCGACGGGCAGTGGTACCGGTCAGTATTGTCGGTCATGTGATCAGGAAATCTGAAAAGAAAGCCAGTGTGATGGAAGCAAATGTTTTTTACAGTCCAGTGAGAGAGTTCACATGTTTTGCATTGGTGTTGACTTAATGTATGTAACAGGAAGCGGTTAAGGGGAAACTTTTGTTCAGATATGGTGTTATCCAGCTTCTGTGAGTGAGTCTCATAATCTGTTGTAAACAGTGAAAGAAAAAAGTCAGCAAGGTAGTAAGGCAGTTTTTCTAGGCCAAGGAGAAAAAATTGTTTATGGAATCCTCATTATTATATCTATTATATTACTATTAATCTTTTTACTCTTCAGCCCCCCCCCCCCCCCCCCCCCACACACACACACACAGGGCTGCCACTCTTCCTGCTGTGGCAGGATTTCCTGCTTTTTGAACCTACTGTGAAGAGCTTTCCTGATTTTTGAACCAGCTGTGAAGAGCTTTCCGGCTTTTTAAAGCGTTTTCCGGCCAAAAAATCGCGAGTCTGTGTTTATCGCTGTACCGTCGGCTTTCCCGGGTAAGGTGCATTTTGCGCCCTATATTCTGCGGGGACGTTAGCCCCCCACACCCCCTCCCGCTTTTCATTTCTTTCGGCAAAAGCCTTTCCTGGTTTTTAAAGCGCTTTCCGGCCCAAAACATCGCGAGTCTGTGTCTATGAGCACAGGACCCCCCCCCTCCCCCCCGCTTTTCACTTTGTTCCGGCAACGTCCTTCCTTCTACTGGCTCCCTGAGTCTGCCTTTCCGGCCATTCAGATTTTGAGGGTCAGCTTTCCGGCTTTTTGTCACTCAAAAAGTGGCACCCCTGCACACACACACACACACACACACACACCATCTACAATTATTAGTACGTTTGTGTGCTCCCACAGAAGGGAAGGGAAGGGTCGGGTCACAAGAAGTAAGTTTCTTACATTGCTGTCTCGACAAGTTTTATTTGAATAGCTTTCCTCTGTGTTGGACGCAGGGCCTGGGTGATTGGCAGTGTGGGTGCAATGGCTCAGGTCTTCTACATTGACTATGGAAATGCCGTCACGATTCCTTGGACGCGAACAGCAAAGCTGACTGATCCCAAGATGTGGGAACTTCGTCCTATGGCAACCCCCTTTATGTTGGTCGGTGAGTTGAAATTGGGGGACCAGCGGCATACTGATTCACAGCTGGGGATCATTCTCTCAGTTGATTTAAAGAAGCTTGGAACATAGATTAGTGAAAATACATTTGCCAGAAATTTAGCTGATGCCGATACATGTGGCTTAGGCACTTGTGTTTTGTTTGTTGGATACAGTTTCTTATCCTCAGGGCCCATTGCCCCACCCTTCGCACCCGTGTCTGTCATCCAAATTGTATTAATGTAGACACACACACCCCACCCCACCCCCTGCACCCCCAAAGAATTTCTTGAGTAAGAAAGCAGGGTGTGATCAGGCATGTGTTACATATCGAATATTTAAATATGCAGTGTACTGGATTTTTTTTTTCCTCCAGACAAGATCATGAATCTGAAAGAGAAGGAGCTGACTTTCATCACTGTGGAGGTTGCAGCACGGGCTGATGCAGTGGAGGTATTTTTAAGTTCTTTCATTTTATGTGCATGATGGTTCAGTTACAGAAACTGTGATCACTTCAGTGTAACTGTTTGGAACAGAGAAAGTCGAGTCTTTTGGCCCCTGTCTAACCTAATTGTCTTTGGAAAAGAGAGAAAATAAATTACAGGATTTCACTTCAGTTGCGGTGTGGTCAGACATCCAACACTGAAGATAGCAGTAAACTTTGCTCTGGACACCACCTGAGTTCATAGACTCTATTTGGTGAAAGACCCTGTTCTAGAATACAGCAAAATTTGTCTTGATGAAGGTAGCCTTTCATCTTTGCAGCTTTGTAGTTTCATTCTGTAACCATTGTTTTGCAGGGGAACTGTGTCATCGCAAAGCCGATCTCACTGATTGGCAACCTACCGTCACTGGCTGTTGGGCAGACTTTCTTTTGAAACACGCGCCAAGCAGTCGTCACCTAGTCCCTGCAGTTGTCAGGGAAGATCATTCCTGCAAGCAGCCTTGGTCGGTGACATATGTCACCTTTCTGCTACCTATTGCAGCTGTTTTATGAGGAGATTGAAATGACCCAACTGTCTACTTCCTCATACAGGCTTTTGAAGTTCTTTTCTTGCTCTTTTACTTGTGATATTTGTTGTTTTTCTCTTTCTCTCTTTCTTTCTCCTTCCTTTCTTTTCTTTTCTTTTTTTCTACCTTGGACACTGTCAGTCCTATTTCTTAGAAACTTCAAAGTCGTTGGGATACCAGTTTCTTGGTTTAGCGAGAAAGGAAAGGGATGTCTTGGGGGTTGGTTGTTTTTAGTTTTGTTTTCGGGGTTCCCTTTTAAATGATGATTCTATTCTACTCAGTTTGTTTTTGTTTGCCATTAGGCATAGGGATTATGATTTATGCAGTGGTTCAACTTGAAATGCAACCATTGACTTAAAGCACAGACAAGTTCTTTCAGTCCCATTAGAGTGAATTTAAAGTGCATGTCAACGAAAAAAAATATTTTTCAAAAGCTGTTACACTTTTAGCATTATACTTTCAGCAGTATCTATAAATTTGTGCAGAGTTTTTCAGCAATTCTTCTTTATATTTTCCCAGATATCTTGATTTGGTGAATGCAGATTATAGGCCTTATTCTGTATGGCTGTTTTATTTTAACATGTCTGTAGGAGTGTAGTCCTGGTACTTACGTCTGACCTGTCGTGTAGTGTTCTAATTCTGTCTGCGTGGTCTTTACTGCAGTTTGACTCTCACTACTGTGGCAGAACTAAGTCTTCATGTACTTCCTGTTGACAATATGTCGGTAATGAGACTGAGTGCTAACACAAGTGTGGGCTCAGCTTCATCATAAGCGGTCTTTAAGCCCGCGATCCACGATCAGACAGTGCGGGACGGACGGCTGCGGGATCGGATGTCTGACGGGATGTAGCGCTCCACGTATCCCGCAGTGCGTGACCGGCGGACAGTCTCGGACTGTATGCACTCCAGTGCCTTGTTTCGGACTGCCTGATCCTTGTACTGTTTTAGGGTACTGTCCCACAAAACAGTATAATTATGCTACAGTTCGATGAGCGCGGACGTCTGCTCTCGAGAAAGGTCGGCCATCTTTTGTTGGGGTCAAGGGTGAAAAGGGCGTGTGCGCGAAGCTCGCAATTTGATTGGCTGTCTGATGGCACCTGTCCCGCAGTGCGGGCTAGAAAGTAGCGCCGGCTGAACCCTAGCCCGCATCCCGCACTGTCTGATAGTGACGTCAAGAATCTGTTGGTTGCCATAGAAACTCATCAGATCCCGCACTGCGGTCCCGCACTGTCTCATCGTGGATCGCGGCCTTTGCTACCAATATTCTTAATACAATGTAAAGCCAGTGTTGATACAGATTCATTGTAATGGTTTGACCTTTGAATGGTCAAATTGAATGAAGTGTGGGTAACTCACTGTCATGGAATCTTCTGAATGTTCAGTGGCATTCTGGGTGTTCATTGAACAAAACAAGATTTTTGGATAATCTGGCCTGTAATGTTTAACATTTGGCAACATATGAATCGGTGACATTTTGTAATGTTGTCCATCCGTGCCTGTCTCTTGTCCTGAAGTGATACGATTCACTGATCTTGACATCATTCATTCATCTTTTACAGAAAAAAGAAGAAGAAAAAAGTGAGGTTGCATTGGCCCATGATGTGTAATATTTGGCAACATTTCAATGCTTGACATTTTAGTCATTTAGACATTGAATCAGTTGACATTTTTATTATAATGTTTGGCCGCCTTTCTTTTAAAAAAAAGTTTCAGGAATATTTTTAGAAATGGCCATGGCTTGTCTTCCAGTGTTAAGCATTCATTGGTCTTAACACCAGAAGAAAGAAAGGAACTTTGCGCAGGCTTATAGTCAGTAACATTGAATCGGCTACATTTTTGTAACAGAGTCCATCCATTGACGTCTTTCGCGGCAAAGTGTCCGGGTGATTTTTTTTTTAATTTTAGAAACGGTCCTCACTCCTGTTCTTGTGTAAAGTATTCATCGGTCTTGACACCAGAAGAAAAAGAGGAACTTTGCTCAGGCTTACAGTCAGTAACATTGAATCAGCGACATTTTTGTAAAGGGGTCCATCCTTCGCCATCTTTGGCGGCGAAGTGTGAGGGTAATTTTTTTTTAGAAACGGCCCTCACTCCTGTTCTTGTGTAAAGTATTCATCGGTCTTGACACCAGAAGAAAGAAAGGAACTTTGCACTGCAACATTGAATCGGTGACATTTTTGTAATGGTTTCCATCCTTTGACGTCTTCGGCGGCAAAGTGTTTCAGGGTCATTTTTTTTTTTTTTAAAGAAATGGCCCTCGCTTCTGTTCCTTTGTAAAGCATTCATCGGTCTTGACAGCGAAAATGAAAGTAATGATGCGAGGACTGTGTAACAGCTGGCCTATATGCCAAAAGGTGGCCTGCAGAAATGCTAGCTTCGCAGTCAGAGGTATTCAGCAGAAATTGCCACCACTCTCAGTTTCAAGTTTTGAAAACTTGCAAATTGTGTACGAGGTCCTCAGGTGTCTGAAAGTGTACGGTTTGCGTTTTACAACCCATTCAACTATTCCAAGTCAAATTCTTGCATCTCCATTGGGCTTTTGAACAGGTACTACTGGTGCGCACCAGTCTGTTGTTTGTGGTATTTGCTCTCTGACTCCCTGCTCTAACATTCTTTGAAGCTCAGCTTCCATTTTGCCAAGAAGTGGAATAGGGATACGCCTCGGTGCAGAAATACAGCATGGCACAGCAATCTCTCGCAACATGATCTTGATGAGATCATACTGTAATGGAGATCTAATACATGTATCTCCAAGTGTACCACCTGCCATCTCATCAGCTCGTTTGACAAGACCCTTCTTTATGCCTGCATCTCAAGGGAGCAAACTTTCCCTACAGCCCTTCAGTACAAAGACATGGTTGTTGCACTAGCTTACAGTCAGTCAGTATTACATAATTTATAATACATTCAATCAACAACTGTTTTGTTTTAGAATGGAGTCCAGCCCGCTTTGTCATTTTTCAAACGGCCATGGCATATGTTTCAGTGTGAAACACTCATTGGCCTTGACAAGTACAGGCCTACAACTGGTCTATAAACGGTAATATTTGAATCGGCGACATTTTTGTACTGGTGTCCTTCCTTTGTAGTCTTTGCAGTGAAGTGTTCCAGGACTCTGTTTGGAAACGGTCATGGCTTTTGTTCCGTGCTGGAGTATTCATTGGTCTTGCCAACTAAAGAGGGTTGCACTGGCCTGTTGTCAGCAACATTTGAATCTGTGACATTTGTCTTGACAGGCCTCACTCCACCCCCACCCCCCATTTGGCAAGATTTTGTGTCCAGCCATGGTTGTCCTCTGTGGTGTCCTTTAAAAGAGAGCCATCCCTTGATATCTTGCATACTAAGTATTTGAAGGCTGTATTCACCTCTGCAAGCAGACAAAGATATTTTTGCACCATTTTTTTTCCAGGGTGTTTATCTCCTCCTCATGTTCAAATGAAATCCTTCATTGTTCTTGATGGTGAAAAGTACAGTTGCATTGGCCAATAATTTTTAACATTTGGCAACATTTGAATCGGTGACATTTGTGTGATGCTGTCAGACCATACTTGTCTATAGTCATGAAACGTTGAGCATCGTGATAGGATCCATTGGTCTTGATAGACCTCGGCTCTCAGAGTACTGTAGCACTGGCCTATAAATTATATCCTTCATTGATCTTGATGGCTAAACGTACGGTCGCACTGGCCAGTAATTTTTAACATTTGGCAACATTTGAATCAGCATCATTTTTGTAAGGCGGTCCATCCTTGTTCATCCCTCGTCGTGAAGATGTTTCAGCATCATTTTTAAAGATGTTGACCCCTTTTCATCTCATGCATTGGGGACTCATCGGCACTGCCAACAACAAAAAATACGCGTTGGCCAATAATCGGTAACATTTGGCAACATTTGAAGCGGTGACATTTTTGTAATGGTGTCCCTCCATCTTTGTCCTTTGTGAAGAAGTGTTTCAACATCACTGTTTAATATGTTGATACATTCTCATGTCTTTCCTTGAATGTTGAAAGAAATCTCAGTGTTCGCATATGTGCCCTGATGACTTTTCTGATGACTGTCCAGAAAACCAGCTACCCAGTGGTTGGTGAGAACTATCGGTGAAAGAGGACCTGTGTACATATACCATCCTAGTGATGGTGGTTACATATAGGTTGGTCTTTCGGTCTGGGGTAGCAGCAGTGTGTCAGGTAAATCGTCCTCAGAGCACTTGCACAGGGTATCTGTTGCTTGAGGAACAAGAGTATAGACAAAGCACATCTGATAAACAACAAAGCTCAGGGCAGATAAGACGGAAGGCTATAATTGTCCTTCCGGTCACCACCACCTCAGGCCTTTGCTGCTTTTTCAGCAGCAGGAAGGTCGAGAAATATTTCAGGCTTGTGAGACTTACACCAACTTACAGACTTGCCCTGTCAGCACCTACAAAGTACCTTAAACTTTAAAGTGACGGTCCTTTGCCATGACTAAAACAGTCATTCCTAATAGGTGCTTAGTTTCCTGATCGCAGCTCTGTACATGTACTTGCATTCATTGCATACTACATCCCAGTTCTATATATATATATGACAATCCTGTGAGCCTTCACACAAAGGGAAGAAAGAAAGGTATCTTGTGGCCTTTACCCCCACGTGTGTCATGTTCCAACCAGCTGCGGGAGTTTTCTCGTCTTCATTTCGCCATATGAATGGCGGTACTGTACATCCGGCCATTATCAACCTCCCACCCCTCAGTTTAAACTAAAGTCTATAATCATGACCTGCTAACAAACTTGCTGTCAGCGGGCTATACTTATGCGACATGTACCCACAATGCCAGTTCTTTGAATACTAGGACCAGAGCTACTGGCAACAAGTGGTCCGTCAGTACAAGCGCTTTGTCTATGAGATCAAGCATTATGTCAGCAGCTGTTGGCACTGAAAATGGAATCGCTAAATAATTCAAAATATTATGCACGTCTAATGGATTGATCTGGCTCTGAACACTCGGTTTCATCGCAAATTTTACCACTGTCACTTAAAAGAGCTAGTCCTGACTGACAGGTACCTCATCTGCACCAGTTGTGCAGGCTTTCTCGGTCAGGGTACTTGTTCCATTAACTGCACCTCTGTCTCTTGCTCGAACAAAAGTTTCCTGGGCAACAAAACCCAAGATAGTATGTGATGATACTGTGTATCTTTGATAAAAGGGAAGGCTTTTGATACCAGTACTGAAACAAATAATATGCAGTTTGGAATATCATAGCTTTTTGCATATTGAATTGTTCTGCCAGAAAAAAAGCTGTGAAGTCGTCACCAAAAAGCAGATACAGGTAGTGATAGCTGTGTAAATGTATCTTAGATCTTTGTTCTTGCCCACCACACTGGGTACAGCCCAATGCTCCCACCTCTGATAATTGGCCCGCTAATATTTCTAGAAATATTATATATGCAGTTCCAGAAGCCATCGGGATTTAGTTGCAAAGAAATATAGTGCATTTGGTAATTCAGTCGCCAACAGTTTTGGGCAATTACTGTTTGTGGTGGCTTCATAAACAGGTACATGTACATGAATCACCGAAAATTGTTCGCAACTGCCTTACCAATTGCACACCAGTGTATGGGTGTTGGTATTACCAAAGTAAATTGCAATGGTAGCCATCCGTTCTGACTCTTACAAATGAATATGTGCATGCATACAATGGTGAGTTTATATTAGAGATTTTTCAGGGTTTCTGATATTTTCAAGACGTTATTGTCAACTTGTATCAGTCCAGTCTTTGTATATGAGCAGTGTGCAAATGGTTTCAAATCAGCGACATTTTTGTAGCGGTTTTTTCTGTCCCTTGTTTCTGTGTGCGCTGCACTGGGCCAGAGGGGTGGGGGGGTAATTTTCCCGGGCTGATGCTTTGCGTTCAGTTATTTGCATGTTATTGATATTTTGTATGTACATTTAGTATTATGTACTGGACTGTACATCCTTTCTAGAGGAATCTTGTGTTGTACATGCTGTATCCTTGATGGAAGGAGTTTGTCTTTTTCCTTTTTTGCAGTTACAGTTGAGGCTATATTTCCTGTGTACAAGAGTATAAGTTTTCCTTGTTTCAGTACAACCTTTTTTCTCTTTTTTTTCTTCTCTTTACTGTTCTGTCACTGTCCTGTATTTCCTTCTGTTGTTTAAATCTGCATCCCTGATTGTGTCATATTTAATTTTCTTCTTTGTAGGTACTCTTTTGTCCTTGTGGCTTGCGCGGCTTTAAGCCCTAAAAATTCACTCACCCTGTACTCTTTTGTCCATTGATTGACAAGCACTGCTTTGCAAGATTTGCAAGTGGTACAGTGTAGTACATGTGTCTAAGTTGCTTTGGGGTTTTTTGAAGTGTTACATTTACTTCCAGCAACCAAACCACATATATCGTGTGTTTCTTACCTTATGATATGTACATACGTTCAGTTTAAAAATGTCTTCAGTAAGTTTGCAAATGGAGCATCAGTTAAGCTGCTTGTGCTAATTTTCTGTTATTCCCACTATGATTACGTGGGACATGTACCTTCTTTTTTCTTTCCAAATGTTGAATACATGCATATTTGTCATGCAGTATAATCTGTATCCGGATCCCCCCCCAGCTTGGAACTGGTTTTAAACAAATTCTGGGTGTGCTTGCTTTGGCTGAAATAGAAACACTCTTATCCTGAAATTTTTGTTGCCGTTTCGACAGGTGTGTTGCTGCATTTTTCCTTGACTGAGCTTCACAGCGGTGTGTTTCATTTTTAATCTTCTTGGCCCTTTGGTCTGCTGTGTGCTGTAATCAAAATATACTGGTTTGGTTCTTGGTCAGAAGGGCTTCAAGGCACTGTGCCTGTTTACGTCTTGGAAAGCACCTACAGTGTATTGTACCCGTTATCCAGTTGACTCTGACTCTTGTAATAGCCAATGTCGCTGACGTGTGATAATCCTGGCAATCCTCCCTTGCTCCGACCGCTCTTGAAAATCTGCAAGGGTCACAGATCATGCCAACCAAATATTTTTGTGTGTGCAGTCGCCGTTTTTTTGTTGTTTCCATAGTAATGGAAACAACATAATAGGACGGGCTAAAATTTCCACGTTCATAGGCAAGCATCTGTGGTACAAACGCACGTCACTGCCGATCTCCCGCAGAGACGATTATGCAAGTGTAACTCTGACAATGACGTAAGAAAACCTGCGTCATCGATGCTGGCATGTATGCTGTTCCGAACGCGCTTCTTCTCCTCACTGAGTGCCGTCTGTGCGGATGTGCGTGTGTGTGTGCGTGTGTGAATTGTGTCCAGGCCCGTTTCTTCGAAAATACTCAACCGAATGGCTTCAAATTTGGGGTATCCAAATTTATCAAAATGTTACATTAGACGATTCAAGCGTGTGATGATTGCTTAAGTGATTTGGGAGTTATCGCCCTTTTGAGACAAGTTGGTTGTCTTTCGTGTACAGGCGTAATATTTATTTAAATCACTCAATTTTTTGGCAGTAGATAGCTTGAATACGGACTCTGAATTGACTCACTACTAGAAAATGGTCGCTCTTATAGTTTTCATGTAAACCGAGCCTGAGTTGACATTGCATGTGAACCCAGTTCAGATGCCTATTTCTCCGAAAATACTGAACCGATCGATTTCAAATTTGGGGTTTCTAAATGAATCAAGATTGTTGAATAGAAGGCCCGATCCAGGTACAATTGCACACATGATTTGCGAGTTATCGCCCTTTTCAGAATAAGTGGCTTTCTGGCGTTTAAAGGCGTAATATTTACCTAAACCACTCCATTTTTTGGACATAGATAGCATGAATACGGACTCTCAACTAAGTGAAGTTTGGAGGTTGTCGCTTTTATACTTTTGGCGTAAGCCGTACCTGATGAAAGTGCTGGTGAACACACTTTAGATCTCAAAATCGCTCCTACTATACATAGATAATGAGCCTGGGGTGCCATAAAAAATATACAAAAAAATTAGAAAAATTCACTGCAGCCGTTATCGTCAGTTGACTCGAAAATTTGTACTCACAGCACATTTCCTCTGCAAGCCACACGCCTCACAAACATCGAAGAAGAGACGCACGCGCACTGACGTAAAGTAAGTGCGTCATGTTTGATTGACGTGATGCTGTTTTTTCTTGGGGGTGTCTCGCCACTTTCTTTCGGAATTCCTCTGTTTGGAGACGTGGTGTTGTATTTTACTTATGCTATGTCGCCATCATCGTGCACTCGCAGAGATGATACGGGATACAACAGACTACAACTCCAATACTTTATGAACAGAATATGCGCGGAGAACAAATTCATGAAAGAAGAAGAATCCAGAACGCTGTGCAGGGGGGCTGCTTACGTCAGATCTAGAACATTCCTCAACTTACTGGAAGGCTCGAAATCTCTCCAAGGTGACGTAATCTACTGACGTTACTGCACCAGCATGTTCTGGGATGGTCTAGAAATTATTTTGCATCGAAATGCAGTATCTTTTCGCAAGAGTCTCTACAACTTGACATGTGGAAAGCGGGAATTTCAGTGGGTTTCGTTTTTGCCACTGACTCACACTCAGAAGCATAATGCAAAGATCTTGGAAACATAAAGATAGTTCACTTACCTCCCTTTGAGGGACAACGCGTAAGAGTTGTCTGCGCGCATTAGCGCGCATCCCGCAGATCTACGCAGTTGTTTGACCCAACCCTACACTAGCCGCCGTAAAACATTTTAAGAAAATAAACAAAAACGAAGATGTCAGCGACTGCCAGGTGGTCTCCCCCCATATATTTCGCATGTGTTTTAGGCCTATGGAAAACATAAGTACTCTCAAAGTTCCGGAGGACGAAAGAAAGATCTAGTTTGGCTTTCACTGCTGTACGTAGGCTACGCAGTGCATTTCGTTCGATGTGTTCAAGTAAAACTAGTACGGAACACAGAAAGATCGAATGTGCGAGAGATCCAAAGATGGACGCATCCGCTGAATACTTCCTGCTAACTCAGCATTAATCATATCTGCGACCGACGATCCAGCAGATTCTATGTTGTGATATGGTTTTACAATGGTTAGAACGAAGTTCAGCCGGATGATTTTGTTCTCTGTGTGTGTGTGTGTGTGTGTGTGTGTGTGTGTTCTGAATTTAGATGCAGGTAGACGCTAGCACAATTTAAGTCACCGTGATTTGTAAAGTTGTCAGGGAAAAAAATTACGCTGTATCTGCGTCAGCCGCGTGTGTTTACTGTTAGTTTACACTGCATGCACACGTACCACTTGAGGTCTTTTTTTTTTTTTTTCTTTTTTTGGACAAGAAAGCGAAAAAAAAATGTTTGTTTTTCAACAGGAATACCAAAAGAAGTATTTCCCCGTTTATATTTGTCTGTTATTTGAACAATTCGGCGCAGAACACAATTGCATGCTTTTGTGATCGCTTTCCACTTTCCGCCATGCTGTCACTATAGGGGCCAGATCTAGGATGCGCGCTAATGCGGGCAGACAACTCTTCGCGTTGTCCCGCTATATGTCTCTCTTACGACACTCTCTGGAGCACAGAGTCTTTCAGTGGAAAGTACCTCTGTGCACAGTGGGGAAATGGCGCTCACTGCGCTACCGTGACGGGCCTAAATTGTCTCGGTGCTCTCAAACACAAGGTCGCGCACTATGTCATCCTTGACCAGCTTTGAACCCAGAGGGATCCTCAGTGGCGCAAGTGATTAGCAGGCTGTCTTCAGAGTGAAAGTAGGCGTGTTTCTGAATCAGAGACATACATAACCTGTCTCTGTCTGAATGGACAGATCTATTATTACATTCAGTCCTAGAGCACGGGTGTGTATGCTTTTGTAATCGTCTCTTATTCCACCACAAGGCAGGTACGTGATCGTCTGCACCGTGCAATAATACTTGCCTGTAGAGTGCAACACCCTTGCCTGTCAGAGTGCAACCCCCTTGCCGTTTACTCACATCCTGTTGGATCAGTCTACCACGTAAACAGTGCCATCAAAGCGCAACAATAATTGTCCGCTGGCAAAGATTTTGCCCAAACGAAAAGTGGTCGGATATTCAAGACTTCGTTTCAAATCGAATCATATGACACACAAGTCTCTGCTTTTCTAAAAAAAAAATTCGCCATTTTTAAAAATGGCGCTGGGTGTAAGCAGTCACAATTTCACGCCCCGCCGAAAAGGGACTGCACTCTGGAGTCTAATCTTACGAGGGCAGGAGTGACGCGTCTTTCTGATTCCAAGGTCTTTGCATAATGTGTGTGTGTGTGTGTGTGTGTGTGTGTAGGGGGAGGGGGGGTGTGTGCGTGCGCGCGCAAGCGCGCGTCTAAGGCGAGAGAGAGAGAGAGAGGGTCTCTTCTCCGATACCAGTAAGCAATCGTCTGTCAGTCAGGTCTGCGGGAAGTAACTCTGTCAAAGGGGAACGACTTTATTACAAGAATTCATTCACCCATGTAGAACCTCGCATACGCCAACAAGTTGTGACGTCAACCAGCTAGGCGAGCTCACACGACCTCATGTGTTTGGGTTTTTGCAAGTGCATAGAGGCACGATAAGGGTTTTCAGTACTTTCTTTATGTCAGCATGCTTGATGTCAGAGAGCTTGCGTTCCGGCGTGTGCGCGCGGGCTGCATACATGACACAACGACTACGACTGTGACTGCAGCAGGTCATTGAATGGAAACAACATATTGGGCTGGTGGCCATCTTGTTATGTTGTTTCCATAGTAATGGAAACAACATAATAGGACGGGCTAAAATTTCCACGTTCATAGGCAAGCATCTGTGGTACAAACGCACGTCACTGCCGATCTCCCGCAGAGACGATTATGCAAGTGTAACTCTGACAATGACGTAAGAAAACCTGCGTCATCGATGCTGGCATGTATGCTGTTCCGAACGCGCTTCTTCTCCTCACTGAGTGCCGTCTGTGCGGATGTGCGTGTGTGTGTGCGTGTGTGAATTGTGTCCAGGCCCGTTTCTTCGAAAATACTCAACCGAATGGCTTCAAATTTGGGGTATCCAAATTTATCAAAATGTTACATTAGACGATTCAAGCGTGTGATGATTGCTTAAGTGATTTGGGAGTTATCGCCCTTTTGAGACAAGTTGGTTGTCTTTCGTGTACAGGCGTAATATTTATTTAAATCACTCAATTTTTTGGCAGTAGATAGCTTGAATACGGACTCTGAATTGACTCACTACTAGAAAATGGTCGCTCTTATAGTTTTCATGTAAACCGAGCCTGAGTTGACATTGCATGTGAACCCAGTTCAGATGCCTATTTCTCCGAAAATACTGAACCGATCGATTTCAAATTTGGGGTTTCTAAATGAATCAAGATTGTTGAATAGAAGGCCCGATCCAGGTACAATTGCACACATGATTTGCGAGTTATCGCCCTTTTCAGAATAAGTGGCTTTCTGGCGTTTAAAGGCGTAATATTTACCTAAACCACTCCATTTTTTGGACATAGATAGCATGAATACGGACTCTCAACTAAGTGAAGTTTGGAGGTTGTCGCTTTTATACTTTTGGCGTAAGCCGTACCTGATGAAAGTGCTGGTGAACACACTTTAGATCTCAAAATCGCTCCTACTATACATAGATAATGAGCCTGGGGTGCCATAAAAAATATACAAAAAAATTAGAAAAATTCACTGCAGCCGTTATCGTCAGTTGACTCGAAAATTTGTACTCACAGCACATTTCCTCTGCAAGCCACACGCCTCACAAACATCGAAGAAGAGACGCACGCGCACTGACGTAAAGTAAGTGCGTCATGTTTGATTGACGTGATGCTGTTTTTTCTTGGGGGTGTCTCGCCACTTTCTTTCGGAATTCCTCTGTTTGGAGACGTGGTGTTGTATTTTACTTATGCTATGTCGCCATCATCGTGCACTCGCAGAGATGATACGGGATACAACAGACTACAACTCCAATACTTTATGAACAGAATATGCGCGGAGAACAAATTCATGAAAGAAGAAGAATCCAGAACGCTGTGCAGGGGGGCTGCTTACGTCAGATCTAGAACATTCCTCAACTTACTGGAAGGCTCGAAATCTCTCCAAGGTGACGTAATCTACTGACGTTACTGCACCAGCATGTTCTGGGATGGTCTAGAAATTATTTTGCATCGAAATGCAGTATCTTTTCGCAAGAGTCTCTACAACTTGACATGTGGAAAGCGGGAATTTCAGTGGGTTTCGTTTTTGCCACTGACTCACACTCAGAAGCATAATGCAAAGATCTTGGAAACATAAAGATAGTTCACTTACCTCCCTTTGAGGGACAACGCGTAAGAGTTGTCTGCGCGCATTAGCGCGCATCCCGCAGATCTACGCAGTTGTTTGACCCAACCCTACACTAGCCGCCGTAAAACATTTTAAGAAAATAAACAAAAACGAAGATGTCAGCGACTGCCAGGTGGTCTCCCCCCATATATTTCGCATGTGTTTTAGGCCTATGGAAAACATAAGTACTCTCAAAGTTCCGGAGGACGAAAGAAAGATCTAGTTTGGCTTTCACTGCTGTACGTAGGCTACGCAGTGCATTTCGTTCGATGTGTTCAAGTAAAACTAGTACGGAACACAGAAAGATCGAATGTGCGAGAGATCCAAAGATGGACGCATCCGCTGAATACTTCCTGCTAACTCAGCATTAATCATATCTGCGACCGACGATCCAGCAGATTCTATGTTGTGATATGGTTTTACAATGGTTAGAACGAAGTTCAGCCGGATGATTTTGTTCTCTGTGTGTGTGTGTGTGTGTGTGTGTGTGTGTGTTCTGAATTTAGATGCAGGTAGACGCTAGCACAATTTAAGTCACCGTGATTTGTAAAGTTGTCAGGGAAAAAAATTACGCTGTATCTGCGTCAGCCGCGTGTGTTTACTGTTAGTTTACACTGCATGCACACGTACCACTTGAGGTCTTTTTTTTTTTTTTTCTTTTTTTGGACAAGAAAGCGAAAAAAAAAAGTTTGTTTTTCAACAGGAATACCAAAAGAAGTATTTCCCCGTTTATATTTGTCTGTTATTTGAACAATTCGGCGCAGAACACAATTGCATGCTTTTGTGATCGCTTTCCACTTTCCGCCATGCTGTCACTATAGGGGCCAGATCTAGGATGCGCGCTAATGCGGGCAGACAACTCTTCGCGTTGTCCCGCTATATGTCTCTCTTACGACACTCTCTGGAGCACAGAGTCTTTCAGTGGAAAGTACCTCTGTGCACAGTGGGGAAATGGCGCTCACTGCGCTACCGTGACGGGCCTAAATTGTCTCGGTGCTCTCAAACACAAGGTCGCGCACTATGTCATCCTTGACCAGCTTTGAACCCAGAGGGATCCTCAGTGGCGCAAGTGATTAGCAGGCTGTCTTCAGAGTGAAAGTAGGCGTGTTTCTGAATCAGAGACATACATAACCTGTCTCTGTCTGAATGGACAGATCTATTATTACATTCAGTCCTAGAGCACGGGTGTGTATGCTTTTGTAATCGTCTCTTATTCCACCACAAGGCAGGTACGTGATCGTCTGCACCGTGCAATAATACTTGCCTGTAGAGTGCAACACCCTTGCCTGTCAGAGTGCAACCCCCTTGCCGTTTACTCACATCCTGTTGGATCAGTCTACCACGTAAACAGTGCCATCAAAGCGCAACAATAATTGTCCGCTGGCAAAGATTTTGCCCAAACGAAAAGTGGTCGGATATTCAAGACTTCGTTTCAAATCGAATCATATGACACACAAGTCTCTGCTTTTCTAAAAAAAAAATTCGCCATTTTTAAAAATGGCGCTGGGTGTAAGCAGTCACAATTTCACGCCCCGCCGAAAAGGGACTGCACTCTGGAGTCTAATCTTACGAGGGCAGGAGTGACGCGTCTTTCTGATTCCAAGGTCTTTGCATAATGTGTGTGTGTGTGTGTGTGTGTGTGTAGGGGGAGGGGGGGTGTGTGCGTGCGCGCGCAAGCGCGCGTCTAAGGCGAGAGAGAGAGAGAGAGGGTCTCTTCTCCGATACCAGTAAGCAATCGTCTGTCAGTCAGGTCTGCGGGAAGTAACTCTGTCAAAGGGGAACGACTTTATTACAAGAATTCATTCACCCATGTAGAACCTCGCATACGCCAACAAGTTGTGACGTCAACCAGCTAGGCGAGCTCACACGACCTCATGTGTTTGGGTTTTTGCAAGTGCATAGAGGCACGATAAGGGTTTTCAGTACTTTCTTTATGTCAGCATGCTTGATGTCAGAGAGCTTGCGTTCCGGCGTGTGCGCGCGGGCTGCATACATGACACAACGACTACGACTGTGACTGCAGCAGGTCATTGAATGGAAACAACATATTGGGCTGGTGGCCATCTTGTTTTGTTGTTGTTGTTGCTATTTCCCCATGAAATGTTGGGTGAAGGGAGGTCGGAAGTTTAACGGCTTACTGAAGCTCTCCAGTGGCGTTCACTGCCAGAGCCTGATCTAAATGCACAGCAGCACCAACAGATCACCTGCCTTCTTCCCCCATGGTTTATGTCTATGCATTGAGACCATGCTTTTACATGTATTTTTATTTTTAATTGTCTTTTTTTTTTCTTCTTTTTTTTACTTGGAAGCAGACAAACCTAAAATTGCCATTGTTGCAGTTTGTGACATGCATGTGTTGAGGCCAGTTTGGGTTAGGTGTGTTGAAACAGGATCGTCTGCTCGTCTTTCCCATCCCCAAGTCACCGCTTAAAAATGCTCGGACTCGCTGCTCACATTTGGCTAGCTGAATTTGGAGACAAATAAAACAAGCAGTTGTATTACCCCTGGTGGAATTTGGCTTCGTTCAGTCTTTGTTCTAGTTCCCTGTAATGTTCTGCTGCTTATTTCTCTACTTCTATACTCTTATGGTTGGTCTGTTATGTCTTGCAGTTTGGTCATGATTTTCTTCTCCGCCTTCCTCGCCCATTGTGGTTGTTGGTGTCCGACGTATTCTGTTACTTTCTCTGAGTCGTTGGCATGCTCCTTTGCTGCATCTCTCTTGGGCCCCATGTTTCTTTTGTCTGATGTTGCTCGTTTTCGTCTCTGCTGAGGCCGCTTGGCCGCCATTTTCACTTGAAGTTCAATTTTTTTTTCTGCCTGTGTACCCGGTAAATGAATGCAGCCACCAAACACTTGGCCTGTAAACTGGTGGCCATTACTGGTACTGTACATGTCGCATCTACATGTTGTTTTCCTATCATTGTTTTGTTGCTTTGATGCAAAATACACAATTTTCAATGTTGTTTTTTTTGTTTTTGTCAAAAAGTGCTTGATGAGAATACTTTAAATCACTGCAAAGTGAACAACTCGGTAAGTTACTCAAATTTTACATCACAGTAAACATCAAGAGCAGAAAAATTATCAAGCAGAGTTACTCCAAATGTTACTTCTTCCTAATATCAGTTGCTCTGCTCTGCTCTCTGTTCTAACAATGTAAGTTGGATACCCTGTCAGCTAAAGCAGCTTTCAAAGTCTCCCCACAATCCACAGTATTACCGTGTCCTAAACAGCACAGCACCTTTTGCTCACCGATAGGCAAGTTATGTGCTCGTGCACTCTTTTTGACCAATCCAAGGAAAGGGTGCATGTGCAGAATGTGCCCTTGCATTTCGCCCGCTGATTGGCTAGTATGTACTCAAGTACTTACAAAAAACTAGGTATGGAAAATGGGTTGGAAACATCGTTGATTTTCACTAATGTCAGATACGAAGTACAACTCGGTCAGATACTATGCAGTGACATCACTTATATATCCCTAAACTTGTTTATTGTTCGTCAAAACAATTGGAAGGGAAGGGTGGATTTGTCCTAGGTTGAGGAATGATCAGTAGCACCAGTCTCTACATGCTGACACGCTATGATATGATCAAACTGGTTAAATGATTATCCACTGGAGCAAGAGTTGAACAAGAAATGTGTTCCCTGGTGGAGAGGAGGGGAGGGGGGGTCGAAAGTTGTATTTAAGCGAGTCTGAGGTACATCTCCCTCTCCCTTTGCATGTTTATATGGCCATTGAGCTGCTTGGTTGCCTATGCAATTTATTTCTTTGCCATAATAAAATGTAATGTAATTCATTATTTAAATTACAAGATTGTTCTCCCAGTCTCTATTTTCGCAAATGTACCATGACTGGTCGAAAGAGTGCTCGTGCACATTACATGTACTAGCCAATCGGTGCTCGTGCTGTCTGCACTCATTTAGCATGCCATACAGAACGACTGTGTGAGAGCTGGTGGGGCAGGTTTGGTCTCGGACCATGTTTATAACCTCCAGGTTGGTCAGTTAGACAGGCCCACCAATCTCATCATACCTCTGCTCCATGTATCTATTTAAGACATAGTTTCTTGTTTCAAGTTAATTGCATTTGTTGAAATTTATAAATAAAGTTTGCAACAAATGCAAATTTGATGCATCCAGTTGATAAGTGTTTCTGATCGCGAACTAGTTTAGAGCTTCACATCCACTTCTGACATTGGTTGCAGACCGATTCAATTTGGAAATGTCCAATCAGTTTCCTCCAAGGTGGACAGTTGTCCTAGTATTTCTGTGTAGTTATGATTCAGGACAATTGTCCTATACTTTTTTCAATCAGCCAGGACATTTGACCTTTTTTTTTTCTTTTTTTTTTACCATTCCCATAGATACGAAGCCACTGCGTCATGGTACATTCACAATACTATCATGTATAAGTAATAACCCACACATGCTGAAAATTTTGATCCAAGTTTATTTCAAATAAGAGGTGATGATTATGACGATGTCAATAACTATGTACAATGTTGCCAGAAAAAAATCTCTTCCTTACAAGTCTCTTTTTTTTCTTTTTTCTTTTTGCACTTCCATTCAGATTCTTGACAAAAAATTGAAACATTTGTTTTGCTCTCCCACCCCCACCCCACCCCTCCACAGAAAATGGTTACATGGTGTAGCTGACGTGAAGCACGCATTGGACAAAACATGGAGAGGAGAGTCACAATAATATAAACACAGAATCTTGTCAGACAAATAAGTATGACCACACAGTAAAATAATCTGTACACAATTCACAAGGGCATTTTTTTCATATCTGGCAAAATAAAAACGGTACATGTATTGTCATAAGAACAAAGTTGGTTTCACTGTAAACCACTGAATTCTCAAAATTCTCCCTCTCTTTCTCTCTGTGCCACTTCCACACACACACAAACACACAGCTTCCAGCTCTCACTTTTTAAGTCTAGAGAGACGTTTTGAGTTTGACACTTGGGAACTTTCAAGACCAAGAAATTTACAAAATGATATCCAAAAACACCAGGAAGCTCTACATAACAGGTGCGAAAGACATCAACTGTTAATGTCTGTGGGGCTGTTGAACCATTATCACTGTGATGTAGCCCTACATCAGGATTTTTCTGCAGTTTCCATTAAAAAAAAAAAAAACTGCCGCAAATTTAACCCAGATCTCTGACACCGAGGTAAAATTTGTTTTGTACATGCCGCATATGCCGCAATCCCAAAGCATGTACTCGGTCTACACATCCTTTCCACCCATTCAAACTAGCACTTCAACGTTCACATACGGTGTGTACACAAACATCCACTCCGAATGGTTTTAAATAGATGAAGTTTGGCCTTCCAAAAGCAGACACACCGACTGCACATTCACACTAAACCAGTATCTACATGCTGACACGCTATGATATGATCAAACTGGTTAAATGATTATCCACTGGAGCAAGAGTTGAACAAGAAATGTGTTCCCTGGTGGAGAGGAGGGGAGGGGGGGTCGAAAGTTGTATTTAAGCGAGTCTGAGGTACATCTCCCTCTCCCTTGCGCACACACACACACGTGCACACACATTCCAATGAATATTAGTTATAATGGTCTGGTCAAAAATAAAGACTAGCATTAAAAAAAAAATTTCTTTTTTTTTGAGGTCCAAACAAAAGACTGCACAAATCAAAATCAAAGGTACATGTATCCGCATCATTAATTGTAGGCTGTCAACCAACAAGGTGACAGCAAGGAAGGGTAGGACAGGACAAAATATGGGCAAAGTACAGTGTCAACATCTGCATGCAGGGCAGCTCTTTCAAAACGAAACCAAAAAAAAAAAAAAAAAAAACCACTAGCATAATTCAACTGCCTCCTCCAAAAAATTACCAACTCGCCTTCCAAACCGATGTTTTCTCTGGTGCATTACATAATATCAACTGCTTAAATAGACCCAACAATTACAACAACAAAAAATGTGAACTCCTCAATAAAGAACGAATAATAATAACGTGACAAGCACTTGGACTCATGAAAATACAATTTGTTGTACGAGCCCTCTCTCCTTGTGAAAATTTGTAATATTGTACACTGCCTATGTTAAAAAGTGTATGCTGTACCACAGAACAACTGTACAGTTCAGTATATATCTATGTACACAAGTACTGATTTATTGGTAATCCATTGACCCGTAGACCCAGTCACAATAAGTTGATGTCCATCTGCCGTCAGTGCAGAGTAAGTTGTGGATGATGTCATCGTCGGGTATACTATAACCAACTGTATCATAGTCCACTTGAGAAGTGTCCGCATTTCCTACCAGTCCTGATAATGAACGAACACGGCACACACTTGCTGTCTGATCGAATTGTCCCTAGCTCTCGGTACCAGCTACGTCACGGGGTAAGATGTATTGTTGACCAGGCTAGTCGATTCTTGTGAAAGGACAGTCGTCAGCTTCTGAAGTAGGACATTCCTTGTAATGTTGGTCCGCAGCCAAAACCACAAACGATGACTACACCCGAAGTTGTAACAGCACGTAATGCAAGTTTTCACCAACCTAAGCATAGCACTTATCGTTCGCATTCAGCACAATGCTCAAAACTTGATTGAATACAATCAGAATTAGAAACAGAACTACAAGAACTTGAGGAAGTCAACAGTTTCCCAACAACAATGGAAATAAGCCCCCACCTAAAACCTGGGACAAACGGGCCCCCAGGGTGAAAGGCAGTCTCAATACATACATACATGTATATAACCATGACAATGAATGGTATTGACCTAATGGAGTTTGCCAACGGTGAGCCACAAGTCTAGCCGTTACCGAATTAGCACAATGTTACACACCAGCTTGCCTCAAATTTTCTTCACCACATGTTGACATGTTTGTCCAAGGTCTTACAGTGTGGGCTGCTTCTTTCAGAGAACACCTCTTAACATTAATAACAGCAACTCTATCTACAAAAAAAAAAAAAAAAAAAAAATCCGACAACAGTGGTTTATGAAATATTTCTAACAATATTCCCCATTTTTTTTCCAAAGAAAAATTAAAATATATTAAAAGAAAAAAAAAAGATATGCAAGAAAAGCTAAACCACATGCTAGTATTTCACATACATAGTTGATTACATATTTAAATAGCCACTATGCCCCTAAAGCTCACTACAAAAGTAAACTAAAATCTACACAGCCTGTTCAACTGTTTAAACTAGGCTCTCAAAAAGACAAATTTCTTGGAAATGGCAACTACACCTAAAAAAGAGTTGTGACGTTCACACAGCTGCTAACCCAAACTGTATGAAATGGTAAGAGTTACACATAGCTCAGGCACTCAACACAAGGTCGGGTAAATATGATTACACTTACTGTCATGTTGCTGCTGTGTGTAATGTCGAAGTCTTTAACTTAAGAACATCCCTGTACCAAAGCCAGGTTTCCCACTGATCTGAACGACAAAATACATCTTTGAACTCCTCTGACGCAGAATTAGGGAAGAACAGTGTCCTATGAGTTGACTGAGATCGGACACAGCAAAATTTGTGCGAAAGGATCTCGCAAGAAAACAACCAAAAAAAAAAAAAAAATCCATGAGTGCAAACCCTTAGAGTCTGCTTTAACCATAACTAATAATTCTCGCAGGCAAACAAACTAGCGCACGCATGTAATGTCTGCTCGGACAGTAATAGTTTAGAACTCTTGTCTGACATGCACAAATTTTCTAACCCAAACCACCTGTCATTCAATGACAAAAAAAATCTAAATGTCCTTGTCCCCTATACTAGTTCATAATTATAATTTATTTGACAGCTAAGGACGAAGTATCTGATTTCCTGCCTGTCGGATTTGGGAATTCAATCTTCTCCAAACGAAAATGGGCATCATCAGGCACTTGGCAAAATTTCCTTTTTAGTAGTATGATGGAGAGGGAGAGAGAAATGTAACGGGCAGAGCTCCTGTCCAGTTATCACCAAGTCCTTGTCTAATTTTGGCAGGAGTGATTAAAGCCCTGACCATCCCTGAACTAGTTATCCTGACAGGAACAGAAGAGGAAAGGAGACAATGTTAAGACAAGAAGAGATCGCGAAAACTGTGCCAACCAGTGGCTGCTAGTTCTACGGTCGTGGACAGTCTGTCGCGTTGGTTTGGTCCACCATTCCCCCCCCCCCCCCCCCCCCCCTCATAAATAGGATACCACTTTTAGATCATTCTCGCGATTCAGACACTTCCACAGTCACTGTCAGGCTCGCTCGCACGTTCTACATTCTCACCACCAGCAAATGGTTACAAGTGTACAGCGCTTATGACACAAGTCAGATGACAACAGCTTGGTAGTCAGTTTGATTCACAAATGAAGATGATCCATGGCATTTACAATGACTGCATGAAAAAAAATGTACACCAAACTGTCCAAGTTGCGGTCTTTAGATCTTAAAAAGAGCCCCCCCCCCCCCCCCCCCAAAAAGAGGAGGAGTGGAGTACTGAAGATGCTGTTCAAATTTATATCCCCGTTCCTCGGCTGGTTAACATGAAATAGGAAAGTTCTCCCCTGTGCAACACCTGTTGTAAAACTGATACTGCATCCACAGAAATCGCTTAAAATCTGCCCTATCAATACGAGCAATTGTTTTCACCAAGAAATATAACACTTTCTGGGTTGGCAATCTATTTGACAGGTCTGCCACAAAGTGCAAAACTTGAGTAACTGCGCAACAAAGAATTTAACAGCATGTGGTGCACTAATCATCCCAAACATTAATCTCTTGAGCTCTGGAATTCAGTCTTGTTTGGGGATGAAAGATCGACCACAACTCTGTCCCCCTCCCATCCCTACAGCCTAGTAAGTAGTTTACTCAAGGAGCACCAACACACTAACCACAAAACTACAGGTACAGGTACATGTCATCCAGTGCTGCCCTACCCGCTGAATGTAACCTTGTATTTGTCCTGGGCATACCCAAATGTCAAATATGCTACCCTGTGCCCAGTTTGAACTGAACACGCTCTGACAGCAACATTGCTTAGTCCTTGCTGCCACCTCCACTGTATCATGTGAACCAGCCGGGACACAGCGATCAAAAGAAAACCCCAACAAAAAAACCTAGCTTATTAAAAAAAGCAATGCACGGTCATGCAAACACAGAAGTGTGATTCAAATGGTCACCCCTACACTGCACAAATAATAAATAGACAGGGCTTCCTGCAAATACCGGGGTCCACTGTGGCACATGGGTAGGGGGAGAATGTGGGAGTGAAGTGACAAGTTTTTGACACAGCATGATACAAGATGGTGTCTGCAGCAAGCTGGTTAATAACAAAGGTTCCGCCAAGAGAGAGCAGGTGCATGCGCGCACAAACACACACACTCTTCCCCCTATAGTGTGGAACTGAAGTACCTTCTGGCCCGAACCAACACAACTAGATCACTGGGACTGGAAGTTACGATTTGACCAAGGACGATCACTGCCACTATTAAATCAAACTTGAATGCAGGAGTTCGTCATTAAAAATCATTTCATTAATAACAAATTGTACACCTTGGTACTGCCAGTCACAATTCTCTTTATCCGAACCGTTAAGACAATTTCAACATCTGCCTACATGTATTAATGTAGCAAGTAAGCTGGAATCCTGGAAAACTGTTAAACTAACAGTAAACACTGCTATCAACGTACATGTATCAAACAGGTCAAGTCTGTACGTAAACAATCCGCAGGCATACACCAACGCATTCGTCCAGAAACACAAGCAGCACTTTCTCTCCCTGACGGAACCTCTGACCAGGGCAAGAAAAGCATATGTGACACCGGTTTCCTGTTGCTAACAGACTGGACAACATGATGATGCACTTCATCAATCTGTGAGTGAATGAATTTTTTTTTTTTCAAGGGAAGGGGGTAATGGGGGTACAAAATAAAACTGATTTCAAAGGCCTGTCACAAGAAGTCCGCAAAAGCAAGTTTGTTTTTGTTAAATACCTGTACCGTGATTTTTGCTATACATGTACTAGGTTCAGTTAAAGGCCAATCCGCACCAAAATACAGTCTTCAAAATATCTGGGTGTTTTCTCTTTAGGAACTTGGTGCCCTTTTTTTCAGTAACCCTTCCCAAAACGCACTCTTTTTCTCAGACATGAAATTCAGGTTCCCACAGTAAACCCTCTCTCCTTCAACTTTACAGAGGCATGTACACATTTAGTTACTGGAAATGCACAAGACCAAAAAAAAAAAAAAAAAAGCGCTGATCATCTCCAGGATTTTCTGTCCGCGTTCTGTTACGCATCTCACAGTGTGATCTGCGTGATATGAGGTTTTGGACTAAAAACAAACTACAACCTTCACAAGCAGCAAACCTGGGCAAGTCATTCAACAGTGGTTCTGGCTCCCTCTAGTAAGCAGGGTTGTCCACGCAAACACACACACACACAGCACCACCCTGGTGATATGTCCTCGTCGGTTTGTTCACCTCACTCACCCTGCACTCCAGCATGCAGTGTAGCTGCACCAGTGTTACAAACACGTACATCCGCTGCACGACCAGATTTGACACTGCATGATGTTATTAAGTCTTGAGTTTACAGTCGTCCCTTCTGGTTCTAACTGAAAACAATTTTTTTCCTGACATCACAAGAACCCAAGACTAGCCACAGATATGGGTTCCAAAAGCCATGGGGGGGCTCGACTCCCCTCGCTCTGTATGGTCGCTTGTTCAGTACTCCAATAAAAATTCTGTGAGTCGCAGCAGCCGATATATACGCTGGATTTGGATGCGCTCTGGCATCTCCACTGATGCACGTACAGGTGAAATGATGTGAAACGAGCACTAACTGCCTCCTACAATTCGCACAGCCTTGCAGCTTCTCTTGCCGAGCACTCACTCTCTCCACCATGCACACTGACTGACTGACCGACTGTGGTACTTGACACATAGGTGCAGAGGCCCGCTGGACGAGCAAACACATGACATTTATCAACTTTACTCCACCAGTCCATCTCCTAGGAGTTTTGTTGTTGTTGTTGTTCCACAACAAGCACAAGGGAACAGCAATACCAAACTCGCACCTCACCGTGCTTGACGAAGATTGATGTGTAAAGGGCACAGCAGGAGGCCAGGTACCAACACTGCTCTGGCTACATTTCACACACCCAACTCCTAGCAGACAGCAGCTCTGTTGCACGCTAGCTTGTATGTGCCGCCATTTTTCCACTGTCTTCTTTCCTCACTTTACAACACAACACCTCTCACACGACACTTGTCAGCGGTGTCCGTAAAGAAGGCAGGATATCCAGCGCCTGTCGAGGAGGAAGCAGTTCACAGCAGGGTTTACTTAGCACTCCAACACTGCCCTCCCCGTCCCCTGAAGCTGGGCACCGTTTCCCAGATTGTGTTTGGCTGATCCTGTGCAGGCCACTGTCATCCATGTAGTAATGCGACGTGACCAAGTGCTGTGCTTCTCCCATCCTCTGTAGACAACAAAACACAGCACAGCACAGCACTGCACAGCTCTCGGCCCACACAAGTTCACTTCCCAGCCCCGTAGCTCCCTAGGTGCGTGAGCGGTTTTCCCGGAGCCAGCGTGCATGCGTGTGTGTTAAATGTGTGTGCATGACAATTTAAAAACTGGTGCCAGAAGGGAGCCGGGCGGGAGGCTAGCAAGGGGCTGTCCGTTTGTAGGGATTGTATATATGTCCGTTGGCCAGACCGTTCATGTGTGAATAGCTGCCCGAGCTCTTGCTGCTTCCCTTGCTGTCGTCGGAGGGGGCGTTGGCTGAGGTGGGACTGGAGCAGGTGGACAAGCGATGGCCGTTGGGCAGCTCTTCCAGCATGACGCACTCCACAGGTGATCCAGAGCCTGAGCCCGACATGCCGCCCACCGGCAGCCCGCTCACACCCCGTGCGGGGCGGGAGGTGGACGAGGATGACGATGAGGGTCCATTGAGATTTACCCCTCTCAAACTGTGGGTGGGGGAGCGCGGGGATGGGGGGCTCCCACGGTGCACTCCTAATGGCGCACTGCCCAGGAGGAAGCGGTGGCTCAAGTCCTCCGCCGCCATGAAGGGAATCTTTGACTCTTCGTGCGTGTCCATGCCCACGAATCCGACATCATCAATGTCGTCCAAGTCTATGTCTTCACCATCTATGTCACCCAACCCCTCCTCCTCTTCCTCCTCTCCCAGCCCCTCACCCTCGATCTGACTACAGTGGGCGTCCTCCCCGTTGTCTGAGTGTGAGTCGTCCCCGGTGAAAAAGAAGGACACTTTCTCAAAGTTGCCGTTGAGATGGGGGATCAACTTTTCGATGATCTGCTTGAATGTCGGCCGCTCCCTTGCCTTGTATCTCCAGCAACTGCGCATTATTTCCCACCTGTAATGACAAACACCAAGAATTTGTGATGTTTTTTTGTTGGGTTTTTTTTTTGTGTGCTTGCACAACTTTGAATACTATACCATGGCTTCATATCCATAGGATCTGTTACAGGACCATGTCCAGGTTGGCTGAAACAGTACAGGACATTAATTGTCCAGAATAAGAAGAAAATGAGGCACAAACAATAGGACTTTTGTCCGATTATTTTCTCACCACGGCGGACATACGACTTGGCCTATGATGTTCAATGCGAACATACACGAATGCAAAGCCCTGCTACATAATGCAGAGAGGACAAACTGCTGACAGCCGACTGCACGCTGTCAATACAATTCTTAATGACAAAAACTGTACTAAAGTAAGTGTTTATAGTCTACCAGCACCATGAACAGTACTTCTGTGTTTTCAGCTTAAGGGTGACCACCTGATATATTTCACTCAGATGTAACATTGCTGGAACTGAATTTCAAAGAGGTAAATCGCACAGAATGAGACATTAACAAAAAAAAGCAACCCACAGCAGGTGTCAAAGTTTAAAATTAACGCCAGACAACAAGAGGGTGGCACGGAGTTCAGAAGCCTCCCACTTACAGTTTCTCTGGACATCCAGGCGGCTCATCCATGATGCGCCCTTCCACCACAAACTTCACCACCTCCTCGTTGGACAGTCCTTGGTAGGGCTGACACGCCAGCGTCGCCATCTCCCACAGCACCACCCCGTAAGACCTGCAGCACATCAAACCAGTCTCTCAGTTTCCCACAATGTACACGTAAGCACTTCATGGGTATACCACAAAACAGCAGACTAGCTGTGCCATCTTATGGTACATGTATATCTGACAGAAACCATTCTTGAGTGAACAGTCTTTATTGTTTGTCAGTGCGCATACAAAAGCATTTGTGAATTGTAACGATGCTTGTACATGCACGTTCTGTGTAGAAAATTTTCTGCCAGAAATGCAGCCGCCCCTTCCTCCCACTCCCCATAAAGGCATTGGGAAACTACAACAAACTCAAAGGAATTTTCAAGAAAACCTCATTATGAAGACAATTTGACATTTAACAGAGCTCCACTTTAACTTACTCTCACACAAACTGGTAGCTAAACTTTAAACTTTAAAACTAACTCCACCACCCCCCCCCCCACCTCCACCCCCCCAAAGAAAAACCCAAACACAGAAAGTGCACACAAGCTCAAAGTAGCAGCATCTCACATGATCATGATTAACCACACTTACCACATGTCTGACATGCATGTGAAGACACCATCTTTGAGTGATTCTGGAGCCATCCATCTGACTGGTAAGAGCCCTTTCCCGCCCTTTCTGTAGTAGTCTGTCTCATAAATATCTCGTGTCATGCCGAAATCTGAAAAAAACAAAAAACAAATATGGTCAGGTGTGCTAAACCTGTGCCATGGACACTGACCAGGCACTGGAGTGTATCCAATCACTTGAGCATCCTTCCTGTTTATTCAGCTGGTTTTAAATTCTAGACAGTAACAGAATGTCTTGGACAATTCGTAACAGCAACAGTTTGTCTGAGACAATTCTTAACAGTAACAGTATGCCTGGGACAATTCTCAACAGTAACGGTATGTCTGGGACAATTCTCAACAGTAACAGTATGCCTGGGACAATTCTCAACAGTAACGGTATGTCTGAGACAATTCTTAACAGTAACAGTATGCCTGGGACAATTCTCAACAGTAACGGTATGTCTGGGACAATTCTCAACAGTAACAGTATGCCTGGGACAATTCTCAACAGTAACGGTATGTCTGGGACAATTCTCAACAGTAACAGTATGCCTGGGACAATTCTCAACAGTAACGGTATGTCTGAGACAATTCTTAACAGTAACAGTATGCCTGGGACAATTCTCAACAGTAACAGTATGCCTGGGACAATTCTCAACAGTAACGGTATGTCTGGGACAATTCTCAACAGCAACAGAATGTCTTGGAATCACTTTACTATTAATCATTTCCCCCCCTCCCACCTCACCCAAAATGTGTCCTTACCTCCAATTTTGACAACTTTTTGATCAGACACCATGCAATTTCTGGCTGCAAGATCACGATGAACAAATTTTTTGGCAGAGAGGTAGGCCATGCCATCAGCTATTTCGCCCGCCATTTGTAGAATTTCAGAGTATGAGATGATCTCAACTTCTGGGTTCTGCAACAAAAGAAAGAACAGTCGAGGTTTGATTACTGATACAAGGGTGATGCCAAAAAATTTTTTTTAACTTGTGCAATTTAAAAAAAATAAAAAATAAGGCAGACCCTATTTCTGCTTTAAATGTCCATATTTTGTCATTGCAGGTATATCTGGATGGACAAAACAAATGTTTCGATTGTCTCTGCATGGAGTTGAAACATCTGGGTAAAGCGTATGGCTACACAACCGCCAGTCAGCATGTTGCCGTACTCGACTGGTTGCTGGCAGGCAGGGCTTTTCCCGCACACGCAGCCTGCGGCGTTGCAAGGTTTGGGCAGTGATTGGTCAATTGGCTGTACGGGGCTGTCTGCGGCTCGCTGGCTGCCATGAAAAATAGGACGGCTTTCTATTGCCGCGCCGGCACCAGCAAGGGGAATACATGCAAGCTGGCCGCCAACAATTTAATATGGGTTTCCAGCGTTTTCACCCCTGCAACTGCTGATCCTGGCAACATACAGCAGCAGCCCTACAGAAACCTTTCAAAAAGGTACGTCTTGCAGCAACGCCTACAACATACAACTGAGAATACATGAAACGGTGAGATCAGCACAGCTGTGGCAGTTTACCTCGTCCGGGCGATGCATGCGAAGGTAGTTCTTCAGGTCTCCATTGGACATGAGCTCCATGATGACGAGAGCTGGCTGGCCCTTCGACACCACACCCAGCAGCTTGACTACATGGTAACAGTCAAACGCTCTGGAACGAGAAAATGCCCTGTAAATAAATAAATCAAAGGAATGAAACTTGTGTTGACCACAACCTGTCAAGCATCTTGAAGGCGAGATCTCTGTCAGATGCCCTCTGTGTTGATTCGTCTCACTCCTTGACCATATGAGAAAGAAATCATCAATAAACAGGTCAAAAACAGGAGAACATATACATAAAACCATGGACAACTCGCATGTGGAGCCGAGCACCTTCCTCTGCCTATGACATGGTAATGCAGATGGTGATTTTTTTAAAAAAATTACACAGACAAGAGAAAATTCAAACAATGATTTCACAAAGTGCCCTTCATTATCATAAATTCAAAAAAAAAAAAAAATTCACTCAAGGCACAGATCAATAAAATCATCAATCTTTTGGACAATACAACTGTTACAAGTGGCACTTACTTCATTGTCGTGGCCTCTTTCAGGAAGTTCATTCTCTCCTGGAAGCCGGCATTGTCATTCACCGTCTGCAAGGGTTCACACAAAAAAACACACATCTGTATGAATGATCACCTCAAACATGCACAGCACTCAACGAAATAAACACTACGTGCCTGTGTCCTCTCCCTAAACACCTCGGGTAATTGAGGCGTCAGTGTGATCACTGATGATGCCACAACAATACTTCTCCATTCCTCTCTGTCTTCCACTGCTCTAGGCCATGTTGCAAACTTCAGGCCATGTCTTGATGTTTGTCTTCCTATCAAACTACTGATAAATTAATGATATGTTTTTAAATGAAGCAGTAAAATTGTAAAGGATGATGGAATGATAGCCCAAGGCTTTTTCATATTCAGGTTTTTGTTTTTTTTTTCCTTTTTTTCTTTACTCTAAGAGGACCTGCTGTAAGAATGTGGAAGTTTCTGCAGCGCCTACAAATGGCCAATCGCCATTTACCTTGCACATTCCCGGGTATATTCTGTGACTAAGGTGTACGTACTGACTCTCTCTCTCTCTCTCTTCACACACACACACACACACACACACACAGAGTAACACACACACACACACACACACACACACACACACACACACACACACACACGCACACACACCTCCCACAGTAAATCTTTCTAAAAGAAATTAAACTAGAGAGGCAGAAGCCTCCATGGCTCCCTTGTGACACAGGTCAAGGTCATTCACAAAAGTATGTTTGTAGAGCTCTTATCACTATCCAGTATCATGCTAAGTGATGTGTCTGGCGCTCTGAGTTCCTGGCAATATTACAATTTTCCCCAAAACAGTTTGTACAGCCTTGACCTTTGGTCAAAGTCATTCAAAAGAGATCTCATCAATGTCTATCATCATGCCAAGTTTGATGCCTCTAGCATTTGTAGTTCCTCCGAAAACAGTAATGTAAAAATTCACAACAGACAGCTTTAATGACCTTGACCTTCAGTCAAGGTCATTCAGAAAGGTAGGTCTCATTGCTGTCTATCATCACGCCTCATTTGGTGCCTCTACTGTTTGTTGTTTTGAAGAAAATGCCAAGGTTAAAGTTTCAAAAAAAAAAACAAAAAAAAAACGCTTGCATGACCTTGACCTTGACTAAAGTCACTGAACACAGGTATGTCTGTAAAGGTGCTGCCAATGTCAATCATCGCACATAGTTTGATGCTTCTGATTCTTCTAGATACTGATAAAATGCAAATGTAAAATTTCCGAACACTGTATCAATGACCTTGACCTTCAGTCAAGGTCATTTAAGATGGTATGTGTGCATAGGTCTTATCACTGTCTATCAGCATGCCAGGTTTGGCACCTCTGCTGTTTATTGTTTCTGAGAAAATGCCAATGTTAAGGTTTCACAAAACTATCTTGTACGGCCTTGACCTTGACAGAAGGTCACTGACTACATGTATATCTGTAAAGTTCTTATCAATGTCTATCATCATGCAAAGTTTAAAACCTCTGGCATTTGTAGATTACGAGAAAATGCCAATGTAAAATTTTCAAACAGAGAGCTTTAGTGACCTTGACCTTGGGTCAAGGTCATTCAAAATGATATGTTTTGAAAGGTCTTGTGCTAGTCTATCAGCATGCCAAGTTTGGTGCCTCTACTGTTTGTAGATTCTGAGAAAATGACAACGTTAAAGTTTTCTGGACACACACACACACACACACACACACACACACACACACAGACAGACAGACAGACAGACAGACGACGGAGGGTTAATACATAGACTCCCATTGTTACACAAGGGAGCCAAAAACCCCAGTCCTTACCTTAATGGCCACTTTGACTTCACCACTGCCTGGAATCAGGTCCTCAGCGATGCCCTCATAAACCATGCCGAACGAGCCCTGACCCAACTCCTTCACTAATCTGATCTTGTCACGATCCACCTCCCACTCATCAGGAATGTACACTGGAAAATATGGTCACAATAAAATAAAAAAAAATCAGGGATTCAAAACGCCAAAGATTGTGAAGTTAAGAAAACTTTCTGCATCCTCAGCTGTGGCAAACTGGCTGCATAAAAGCTTCGAGATCCGACGGGTCAACCAAACTAGATTCTTCAACAGCCCCTATTTCTTACTGGACCCTACAGCAATGTCAAGTAATGCAGTTGTATAATGTTTCACTCATACTCACAGTCATCTGACGGCATGTAGCCTGGATTGGGTGAGATGACAGTCATATCTTGGTGTGTGAACCTGCTCTTAGCAACGAACCAGACGACGACAATGACGATGATGATGACCAGGAGGATGCTGATGATGGTGACAGCCACAACCGTTTCGTTCAGTGGGCGATCTGGCTCTGTCGACAAGAAACACGCGTCAACATCTTACTGGCAAACACAAACATATGTTCATTCAGGCAAAAAGTTTGCTGCGGAAAGCACTGAACACATACTAATATCAAAAAAAGGGTACAATTAGTAGTCATTCTTATAGAGACTTTGAGTAATGGCAGGTAACTGCTAGCATACATTTCACAAGGCAAAACCTGCAGCAAGTTGTGCCAAAGCTATTTCTTTGATCCAGTTTTCCCGATTTTCAGAAAAGTAAAACAGCAGGAACTGGAAATGTGTTCCTGCTTTGCCGCACTCGTGCCCACCTGGTGGAGGAGGTATGACGAAGTACATGGGTGTTGTGTAGGACCCATTGCCAGCAAGAGAGACTGCCGCAATTTGGAACGTGTAGTTTCCAGGGTTAATGTTGGACAGTCGATGGCCGCCAAGCTGACTGTATTTTTTCTGACTCACGCACACTTGGATGAACAAATGCTGCAAAAAGGAAAACGGCCCCTTATTAGACGCTCCACAACAATGATCTTTATACAGACATCGCCTGTGTATAGTGTTTTTTTTTTTTTGTTTTTTTTTGTTTGGTTTTTTAGTAAGCTGTCAACTTCCTTTTCAGCACAATACACGTACTCCCATCAATACCCTTTCCTCTTTAGAGCGAGTAGTGGAGCTACTCATACAGCATGTCTTATCCAGTTCAAAGACCCAAGAAGCTGTCACACAGCAGCAAAGAAACCTGTCACTCATGTGTATACAGCTTTTCCCCATATTCTGTTTCAGTGGGGGAGCCGGGGTGGCCGAATGGTAGAGCGTTGGACTCTCAATGCTCGGGTCGTGAGTTCGAATCCCGCCGGCTGGGGCCAAATATTTGTGCTGGCCTTTTTTCTCGTTGCCCCGTCTTTGATATCACCCTTATGTGGTGGAAAAGGACGTTAAACTCCCAAACACCCACCCACCCACCCTCTGTTTCAGTGCCCACCAAACCCTCTTAGACAGGCTTATCTAAGCTGTGGTAATGGGGATGGCTGGTTGGGTATTTCCGCGCTTAACATCCTTTTCCACCACGTGAGGGCGATATCAAAGACAGGGTGATATCACAGACAGGGTGATATCAAAGACCTCCCAGCCAGGATTCAAACCCATGACTCAAGCATTGCCAGTTCATCCCGCTGCCGCTCAGCTAACCCGGCTGCTCACTGAGGTAACAGTGTGTGTAATTCTAGGCTACTGGAGTAATGGCAAGGGTTACTCACATCCTCTTGGTTAGCACGGCGATAACGGATCAGGTAGTTGAGGACGAGGCCGTTGGGGTCCTTGGGGGGCGCCCATTTCAGCATCACTTCACCTGTACTGTTAGCTATCAGCTTGGCCTCCACCGTTGTTGCATTGATGTTGTCTGCATCCGCTGTAGTCAAGAAGAAGAAACATAATGTATCACTAACAGGGGCAGTTCAGATCTACAGAGAACAGGTGTCACCTCCATACTAATTTCCTTGATGCCGGATTTCACTGTACTATGGCGACGTGCACCCCCACCCCCAACATAAAATAAATGAATAAATGTACTTGGTACAGAACTCACGTTTTGCCTTGGTTCTTGCCACAGAGATGGCTCTGTTGCTGCACAGTTTCTCGGCTTTCGCGTCCGTTTCCTGACAAGCGAGTACCTGCCAACAAGCAAGTAAGTTGTGCTTCATTACTCCACAGTAACAGCAAGGAAGACGAAGTGGGTGAGGCATCACAGGGCTGGCTAAGGAAGGAGCGCGCTAAGAACAGAAAGCTGGAAAATTAGCTGAGAGACAAGAAGTACACCTCTGCCAATGGTTGTTCTGATCTCCCTAATTAAGCCCGTAAGGTCTGTATGATAAGTTCACCCCACCCCACCCCACCCCCTAAAAAAAAGAGGATTTTTAATCAGTGTTTAGTATTTGCACCATAGACCAAACTACGGACTTGCGACCTGCCTGCACGAAATGGAAAGAGGCAGACAGAGAAAGAGACACACGGAGAAAGAGAGAGAAACGGCGAGCAAGAGCAAGAGGGGGTGGGTGGGTGGGTGGGTGTTTAGGAGCTCAACCATCCTTTTCCACCATGTAAGGGTGATATCAAAAACAGGGCAATGAGAAAAAGGCCGGCACAAAATATTTGGCCCCAGCCAGGATTCAAACTCACGAACCGAGCACTGTGATTGCAACGCTCTACCATTTGACTATCTTGGTTCCCCGAAGAGAAAGAGAGAGAGAGGGAGAGAGAGAAAGACAACTCGAACTCGAACTTTTTATTGTTGTGGGCCACCGGCCCCTTCATCACAGGGTAAGTATTTATACATTTGTCATGTTCATTCATCTCCTTCATTCAAAGCAGATAAGTGATCTAGGTACTCTTCTGTAGTTTTTACAGTATGGTATGTAAACAGTCCTAACATTTTCACAGCGGTTTCATTGTTACAGCCTAATAAGAACTGCAGGGAATGGTAGCCACGGACGTAGTGGCTACTACGTCCGAGAGAAAGAGTGAGAGCTCAGCCTAAACAAGTGTGATAACCATGCTAGCAGCCCACATACTGTGCCAACATGAAGATCATTTTGCATAATTCCTGAAACACGCACAAGGGTGGGTGGGTGTTTGGGGGTTTAACGTCCTTTTCCACCACAGAGGGTGATATCAAAGACGGGGCAACGATGAAAAAGCCAGCACAAATATTTGGCCCCAGCGGGGATCGAACTCACGACCCGAGCATTAGAAGTCCAACGCTCTACCATTCGACCACCCCGGCTCCCCGAAACACGCACAAGAGTAAGAGCAGACAAAACATACCTCTATGCTGTACTCCTCAAAGTGTCCCAAATTCATCAGGTGAATCTTGGTGTCGTAAATCAGCGCCTGCAAAAACGTGTTCTCCTCCGTTGCGTTGCTCATGTTGGTCGCAGTGCTCGAGTCTGGCGCAGGGGTGCTGCTCAAGGGCGCGTTACCATTGGCGCTGTAGCGCCCCAAGGCGTTCTCCGCCATCTTCGGGTCCACATCGACCTGGCGCTTGGTGCGGGCTAGCGGTTGGTGCGTCAGCGAGGTCAGGTTGTATTTCTTGTCAATGCCAGCTGGTAGGGCATCGTGCCTGATGGGGTACAGGTTCAAGATCAATCAACATGCACAAACAATAGAGCAGCAGTAAAACTTGTACATCACGTAGAGAGGTCATTTCTAAGGTTACTGGGCTTCATGCTGGGAGACGTGTTTTGGAACAGGTGTGCTTTCGACTGCACCTGCACAGTCGAAAGAGCCTTCCTTAGAGAGTAGTACAGCTGATCTTAGAGATGTCCGACAAGGAACACTCGGCTGTCGGTAAGCTACTTCAGCCGTTTTCCCTTGTTGGCCGCTCAAACACAGTGTGCTACCAGGCTGAGAATGGCTGCAAGACAGTCAGCAGTATCTTAGGCTTTCAATCAGCTCAGTGTCTGAGGTTGTGCGTCTACCACCACGCCACCAACAGCCTAAAAATCTTGCAAACTGGGCCTTTAAAACATGGTACCAGAAAGTCTCATCTTGCACTGCTCAACACTGCAGTTCCACAAGACATAAAACACAGCACGAGTTTTTCTACTTTTTTTTTTTTTTTTTTTTGGTTGCTTTCTTTTTTTTTTCTTCTTGTTCTTCTTCTGCACCAGACACATTTATCTTCCACTGCCATCAGTTTGATGGGCATTCTAGCGTCTGATCACCACCACAATTAGGTAAAAGGGCCCTAACTTTTAATGTTTGATGAGTGCTTAGGTTCTGATACCATATGACAGTGTATCTCCGTTGGCCTGTTTTTCTCACCTCTTGCAGTAGACATGGTCATGGAGGTAGTTCTCGAACTCTATCTCAATCTGACGCTCCCTCTCTTCCAACTTGAGCTGCTCTTTGGACTTGGGGCACTCGCAACAGTCCGCCCCTCTAGACACATTGTTCCCTTTCTGGTCGACCTCAACCACCTGTTTCGAGCCCCGTGAGGTGTCGATGGCTGAAAGGCATAATTAGGACAAACCCAACGGTCATTCACAGCCACTTGTAATTTTGTTTCCCTTAACGTTTACTGGAGCGCCAAAAGGCAACCCGTCAATGCAAAACAACAAAGGCAGACATAAGGCTGTGACACTCAACCATAGCTAGTAAGCTGATGTGTAATCCTGCTTAACACCAGTACCGGGGGGGGAGGGGGGGGGGGTCGGGGGGAAGACAGATGGGAGACAGACAGGCAGGCAGATGCAGGGTGAAAGGGTGAGAGAGCAGAGAAAATTAGTGAGAGAGACAGACACACAAAAACAAGAATGGGGAGAGAGACAGATGGAGACAGACAGGCGGGTGGATGGATGGAGGGATGGAGACAGTGTGAAAGGGAGTGCGCACGCAAGTGTACAAGAGAAAGAGAGAGAGAGAGGCGGGTGGGGTGTTTTGGAGTTTAACATCCTTTTCCACCATGTATGAGTGATATCAAAAGACGGGACAATGAGAAAAAGGCCAGCACAAATATTTGGCCCCAGCCAGGATTCATTGACTTGAGAGTCCAACACGCTACCATTCGGCTATCCCAGCTCCCCGAGAGAGAGAGAGAGAGAGAGAGAGAGAGAGAGAGAGAGAGAGCAACAAAGAGAGGGGGGTGTGGGGGGGGGGGAAGAGAGAGATAGAGAGAGACTGCTGATATAAGTACTCACGGTTCTTGCAGTAGTCGCGCTGGTCAAAAGGAGCAGTGTTGATCTTCTGTCGTTGCCAGTATACCAGGTAGTGTGTCACATTGCCGTTTGGGAACTTGGGCTTCTTCCACGTGACCAACAGCTCCCCCGGGGCATTGGCCACAGTCATCAGGTCCACAGGGCTCGTCGGGTCTGCAACAACACAGTCACAGTCACACACTGTGATGCAGCATGCTTTCTCCCCTTGAAATCAACTAAGCTGATTCTCAAGCCAATATGCAGCTCGGTGCTTCTTCTCCTCGTTTTGTTATTGTTTTCGTGGGTGGGATTTTTTGGTTTGTTTGGGTTTTTTTTTTTGGTGTTTGTGTTTTCATTTGATCAATGTCCCACAACTTGTGGCCCAAAGGGCGAAAGCATTTATGACTCACATATGACGCCAACCTTTACAAGAAGTCGCTGAAATAAATCTGGTTCAAACATCCGAAACTTAAATAGCCGAGCTGAACCTTCACACCACGTGCAACGTGTTGGTGTCCTAGGTGTGATCAAACACGTGTGATTCACGTGAACATGCATGTCAGGTTCAGTTTGCAGCACTCTACGCCGAAAAACTGGGCAAAGTGTCTTCATAACGCCCATTATCATTATCATCATCATTACTACTAGAGCACTGTACTCACAGTCGGCAAGGGTGGTGAAGTTGATCACCTTGGTGATGGCCTGGTGTGTGGCTGTTTTCAGCATGTAGGCCTGGACATACACGGCGTACGTTGTCCACGGCCGGAGGTTGGGCACCAGGTCTACCAGGTCTGTTTCGTTCATCGCTTGCTCCGCAGGAACTTCAATCGTCTTCCAGCTGTCAGGACACACAGTGCAACAGTTCCAATCAGGAAACAGCTGATAGCAGTACAGCGTATTATAGTGTGCGTGAATAACGCTGAACCATGGATGGCCTTAACACTATCTGACGTAAGATGACCAGCCCAAAGGACCTGAACGTTGAAAAACAGGTCTGCCATCACTGTTAGCAAGTACATATATATATATATACAAACATGCAAAAGAAGAAAGACAAAATCTCACATGATGTTTGAGCAAGCATCCCTTCCCTGGTAGATGTCAACCTCCTTGTCGTTGGGGTCTCTGCACATACCATATGATCACATTTTGTAATTCAGACACTCGAACTGTGATAAACAACGGTTCAATTTGTGTTCTGTCTACCTTGAAGGCATTTTCAACTTTCTTTCATATGATGTGCAACATGATGACAATGAAGATGTGTTTGTGCATTTTACAGACTGTGGAAGTTGATGGGTGTGTCAGAAAAATGGTGTAAAGTCCAAAACCCATGAATGCTTAGGAGTTAATGGATGAAGATAAAAGAGGAAGCATACTCACATTTCCCTGTAGTTGATGATATAGTTGAGCACCTGCCGCTGGTCAGAGGTTGTGACCTTCTGCCACCTCAGGATGACTGCGTTGCGAAAGATTTGTTGCACTCTCAGGTCCAGCCATTTCACGGCGCCTGTGCAACATTCCAAACAGTAAGTTGTCCATGTTGCAAAACCCCACTAATGCATAAAGACCAAGCTGGTGCCACAGTTTCCTTTCCTTCTCTATATCCCCACCAAACCAGGCACAGTCGGGGGGTTGGCACATTCTAACAAGTCATGCTCCGAATGACAAACATACATGTATCATGCATACACTCTTAGCAGGACGTAGTTACTAAGACTAATAGTGTCTTCTGTTCACCATAAGACACTTAGAAGGTGAAAGAAAACACCAAACCTTAAAATATTCATCTCACCATAATACAAACAGCGAGGCATTCACAGGACAGTACTTTCATGAAACAGACTAGAACTTAAGTGCTAAACTACAAAGACTTCTGGCAAGTGGGGAAACAAAACTGGGCCTCAAATTATTACATCATTAAAACGTAAACAATGAGGTAATGCAGAGGACACCTTCTTAGCAAAAACAACAGACACAAAAAGCACGCTCACAAGGCATGAGGTCGCCGTTGGTGGTGCGACTGACATCCAGGGTGCTGACTGTCATGTTCAGGTTCTGGACCAGTGTGTCGATCTTGTCCAGACACAGCTTGCGGTTGCTGTGGAACGACACCTTGCCCTTGAGTATCTTTAGGTTCTTGGTCACCTCCTCTGTAAACAGCTCTTGCATGTTGGTGTTGTCGATGACACGCAAGCTGTACCTGCAAAAAAAAATACGGAAGTACTGCTGTCAGTCTATCGGTGTGGATCAGGACAACTCAGGAGATGCTGTTGGGAGGCTGCGGCAGCTTCCTCTATCAAACACTTTCATGGGTACACACATTCTGTGCTTTTTGTACATGGGGATTTAGCCTAGTGGTTCAAGCATCCACTACAGACTCTTAGGCGCACATTCAAATCCCTGGTAGGCAAGAATATGGTGGGATTTTTTCCTTGCCAAATTGAGTCAAATTCACATGCAGACTCCACTACGCTGCCTCTCTCGATTTCGTGTACACACACACACACACACACACACACACACACAAATGCGCAGGCTAAAGATCCCGCTCCACACAGGACAGGCCGCAGAATGAAAAACACACACCATGCCGGAAAAAGAAAATCTAGAGAGGTAGAAGCCTTCATTGCTCCCTTGTGAGATGGGTCAAGGTCATTCAAAATAGTATGTTTGTAAAACTCTAATCACTTTCTACCATCAATGATCAAGCCATGTACAGTGTCTCTGGTGTTTTTAGTTCCTGGCAATATTACAATTTTCCCCCAAAACAGTTCGACCTTAGGTTTTTCCCCGATTTTCCCTTACCGCGGTAATGGGACTGTAAGAATGGATACAAACACAAAATACACCATTTCCTCCAGTAGACATTCCTTGCACCCTTTCCCTATTTCAGGGGTATGTCACTTTGGCCAAATATGCGTAACTGCAACACTGTCACAGAAATTCACGCGTAAGTTGTTTTTGACCCAATTCGCCGATGATAACATCACAGAAGTGACAGGTGACTGCCCTCAGGCTCAACCAGAGGGATGCTATGATGAATAATGAATGGTACAACTAATGGTATGCGTGTTCTCAAAGAACAGATACCAGAGCAGCTGGCTGAATGCGTCAACCTAGTTATGCCAAAAACACAATGGCAACGTCACGATACTTCTGAATCAACATCTTTTGGCACATGCAATTAGGAGTGATTGAACATCCACGGACGGAAGTGAAATCAGATTGTCTGTAGCTGAGCAAACAGCGACACCCTGAACTGTTAAAAGCAGCCTAAAGGCATGATTTGTCTCGCATCCATGAACAGTCTGTCCTGATTGATGCCTTGAAACATTCCAAACTCTTTGATTCTGAATGATGGTGTGTGTGTGAGTGACTGCAAGAGAAGGGCAAATGAGGACAAGAGCCCTGTCTGCTCCATCAGAACACCTGATGGGTGGGTGTTTGGGGTAGGGGGTGGGGTAACATTCTTTTCCGCCACGGAGGGTGATACCAAAGGCACCAAGGAAAAAGCCAGCACCACTATCTGGCTCCCAGTCAGGATTCAAACTCACAACCCGAGCATTGCAAGTCCAGCGCTCCACCATTCAGCTATCCCGACTCCCCAATCACAACGCCAGCATTTACTGTGTAGTAGTGTTTTATATTATGTTTCAGGAAAATAGGATAAACTGTGTGTGTGATTGTATTTACGCGTGCGTGCGTGCGAGTGAGAGAGAGAGGAGAATATGTGTGTACGTGCGTGTCTGCTTGTGTCTGCACATGCGTGTGTACGAGTGTGTATTACTTATGTAACCGAGCAAGCCAATTTCTCCATAAGTGTACACATTTTGGCAGCGAAATAACATATCCTGTACTTACGATTTGTCCACAACATTGCCCCCAATGACCTTGAGACTCCGGAGGAAGTGAAGAGAGAGAAGGGCGTAGGATCGCACGACCTCGATGTACTGGGTCACCTCCTCAATCTCTCCAAGGCTCTTCTCCAGTTCCAACCCGATGTTGCCTGTGGCACAAAACCCGAGTCAAAACCTCAGCACCCACCATGTGCAAACGTGTAGCATTTCCCCATCTTTAAATCACAGTGTCACTCGGCGTAAATGTGTATCACCCTGATTCACAATTTTTCCCTTTCGTCTGCATGATCTGCATCATAGATGTATGCATATGGGTGAAGGAAAGAGAAAGTGAGACAGGTAGAGAAACAGATGCACATAGGGAGAGAGAAAGAGAGAGGAAGAGAGAAACAGATGCACATAGGGAGAGAGAAAGAGAGAGGAAGAGAGAAACAGATGCACATAGGGAGAGAGAAAGAGAGAGGAAGAGAGAAACAGATGCACATAGGGAGAGAGAAAGAGAGAGGAAGAGAGAAACAGATGCACATAGGGAGAGAGAAAGAGAGAGGAAGAGAGAAACAGATGCACATAGGGAGAGAGAAAGAGAGAGGAAGAGAGAAACAGATGCACATAGGGAGAGAGAAAGAGAGAGGAAGAGAGAAACAGATGCACATAGGGAGAGAGAAAGAGAGAGGAAGCGAGAGAGAGAGAGAGAGACACACACGCACGCACGCACGCACGCACGCACGCACGCACACACACACACACACACACACACACAAACTCACAGAGAGAAAGGGGGAAAAGAGAGAGAGAGAGAAACGTACAGAGAGAGAAACAGAGAGAGAGAGAGAGAGAGAGAGCATATATATATGCAAAAAAAAAAAGAAACAAATGCACAAAAGATAGAGTGAGCGAGCGGGCGAGAGAGAGAGACAGAGAGACAGACAGACAGACAGACACATACACAGACACAGAAACTCAGAGAGAGACACACACACACACAGAAAAAGAAACAGAGGCACAAAAGAAGAGAGAGAGAAGATGCACACACAAAAAAAGAGAAACAAACAAATGCACAACAGATATAAGGAGACAGAGAGAAACAGGCACAAAAAGTGAGAGACTAAGAGAAACGAATGCCCAAAAACAGAGAGAGAGAGAGAGCCTACAGTTGATGTAACGACAAGTAATGATAAACAGTTTAACACAAAACAACAAATCAGAAAAGCTGTTCCTAATAAAAGCCCTGATGTTATCAAATAAAACCATTCAGAAGACAACCACTTCCAAATTTGCCTCCGTGAGCAACAACAGCTGTCACACCCACAGAAAAGTTTGGCACTTGTATCAGGATGTCCGATTTGGGAGAAAATAATCAATGAATCTCAAACAAGGTGCAGATGACTACCAAGGCCGAGACAGAATATGGGAACTGTTGGTGAATTAGAAACTTTGAACATAAAACAAGGACTCACTGCCTCCCATGATCTGTATTTCCAGTGGCCCTGAGATCTTGTTGCAGCCCTTGAGGTCCTGAGCCGAGTCGATGCTGTCCACCAGCTTACTCACGCACACTGAAAACCAACGCAAGCATCGATGTACGCTGTTGTTCAGTCTACTTCATTGGGTCTCTTCTGAGTTCTCGCTCCCCAAACACCAAGCCCTTTTCTTACAATGAAACTGTCAACCCTACAAAGTTGAGGCTGACGGTTTGTTGTACCAGATATATATAGTGCTACAACACATCTCACACTGAGTTTCAGCTTTTCCACAAACCAAAACTACCCTCAACTTAAACATCTCATCCAATTCTTTTTTCTTTCTTTTTTCATTCACTGAGTTACAAAGGATTTTCCTCTCTCTCCCTCTCTACTGGTCCCTACTAAAAAACAAACCAACCGAAAAGAAAAAGGGTATATCCAGTAATTAGAAATATCCATACTACTGCAACTTAACCATGCACGCACGCACACACGTGCACACGCGCGCACACACACACACACACACGTTCACACCTACACAGCCTTGAGGGAGGGGGAGAGGAGTGACATGGAATTCTTTTGTCAGCGTTAATTTTTTCGGAGTGGCTAGAGATGATTAGCTACTGACCTTTCGGACATGACTTGTTGCATTTGATGCACTCTGTCTCGTTCTCGTTGGGCATGTAGCCCGTGGGGCACTCGTCCACACACTCATTGGTCTTGTCAGGGCGACGGAGAAGTTTCCAGCGAACGGGGTCTGAGTCGTGAGACATATTCAGACACTGTGCTTGGGTCAGGCATCGTCTCTCCATGATCTGTGGACAGCGGAAGCAATGAAGCGAAAGACTGCTGATGATAATACTGTAATGTGGATTTATGTATGACGCCTATCTCCAAAGAGCTCTAGGCACTTACTAGCGTTTTCTTTTTACATGTCGTACACTCAGCACACCATTCAAATTTTTTTAAACAGTTTTGTTCATCAAACACCTTGTTGTTAAAAATCACTGTGAAGTAAACAGAACAAATAAATGAACACAAAAAACCACCAAAATCAAGCTTGTGTTTTACTTTGTATACATGGGGGGTTGGGGGGGGGGGGGTTTGTTTTTTTGTTGTTTTGTTGTTGTTTTTGGGGGGTGGGTTGTTTGTTTGTTTGTGTTTTTGTTTTGTTTTTTGGAGGGTGGCTTTGTATGTACATGTATAGATACACAACCCGTCTGCACTACCCGGTGCTGCACTGCGTTCAGGATTTCATATCTCACTTCAGTTGTCCTTAAACAGGTGTTATTTCCCTGCAAGTGTACGAGAAGACGATTCATACAAAAGCACTTACCATGTAGGTAACCGGAGGGCACCTGGGAAGACATTTTCCTTCGTAGATGACGTTGCGACAAGCAATACATTTGTCCATTCCTTCCCCAGTACAACCTCCGATACAGTATTTGTGGCAGCACTTGTTCTGGCCGTCAAGACATGCACTCATATTGGACCCACAGTTGCATTCTGAAAAAAAAGAGGCACATTTCTGTTGTGACATTTTCTGTTAAGAGCAGGCAGTCCATTCATCTTATACACCATCCACGCGACACGGATTATCCATGCATCCATGCAAACTACCGTTCCATGTAGTGGAAAAATGTTCATCCTTGAACTTGAAAAACGCAGCCCAAGACTGCTGTGGGAAAATTGCTAGCCTTGACCTTGAAAAAAAGAAAAGAAAAGAAGGAGCCCCAGACGCCTGGCATGAAAGTGTGAGGACAGGAAGTGCATTAGTATCAATCACTCTGAATGACATGGTGTTTCAAGTTTTGCATATATATATATATGTCACAACATCAAAGGCCTGTACCTGGATCAGTCAGGTCAAGCTTCTTTGCTTGTTGAAGCTGTTCTATTTGGACAGTACTCCAAGAACAGTACAGTAGTTTGTTTTGTAGGGTTCCTGAACACCTGACTTCTACCCTACAGCGGCCACAAGAGTTATAAAAACGTCAGCCTATCCCGATGGAGCACTGCTATATTCACAGAGCTTCCCATCAGCTTGCATCTAGTTACTTTAAAATAGGCTAATTCCATCTTTGGAGAGCCAACTTACGTTTTGGAACAGTTTCGCTTGTAAGTGCACCTGTACGCTCAATATACGCTGTCTTGATGATTAGTACAGCTTTTAATTACGATACAATGTTCTTTACACTTTGTGTGAGCAGTCACAGGTATTCAAATTCTTCGACTGTTGTTACACTACTGGAGGGTCACCGAATCACTGAGTACGCTTCTGTTGGCTCAGTGCCAGCATTAGTATACAGACACTGTCACTGTGCAGTGTCTAAGTGGTGCGATGATAGATCTATACCATGAAAACAGCTCTGAATGGCTTGTTTGTGAAATACTTCGTTTTGCACCTGACCCATCTAGTTTTCTGTTACTGCGATTAACTGGCATATATAACTAGAGACAAAGAAGAAAAAAAACATCTGAAGCAGCAAAACAAAACAAACCCAAAAAAAATTTACGTAACAAGTCACAACTACGCCGTGAAGTTGCACCTAACCCCATATTATTCAGTATCAACAGAACCGGATCTTGCTTGCTGCCTGTGACACTGTCAGAGTGTTGCCAAAGCTAAAGCAGAAGCCAATATCATGTGGGTGACCTGGTTGTACTTGAACTAATGAAGCCCCTGAAACGAGGAGGAATCCACACAAGTGATCAGTGAGTGACATCCATGCTGGACAACACTGACCCCCAACTAATAGTGCTGCTACTAGGAGCGCTGCTGCCTGTGGTCAGAGCTGTTGACTGTCAATAATCAAGCTCTGTCCAAGTGTAGCCCTTCAGTTGGAAAGGATGCTACCACAGTAAGAGTTCTACATCACTGTGTCCTGGCCCATCTCTGATAGTGCCTAAGACTAGATTATCTGACTAAACTGACTGCCTAAGACTGCTATATATATATCTGGTCCAATGTCAGCATCTAATTCCAAAATACACACTGACTGTGTGCGGAATGCGAGATGGGCAGACGGTGGAATGTCTCAAAACATGACTGACTTCCGAAACTACAATTAAACTCTTCACAGCAGATAACAATTCTGAAGAAATCCAGAATCCAAAACACCCCAGTCAAAACAAAATCCAAACAAAACAATGCCACACCCCCACAAGGCAGGAAATAGTCACTCCTGTTTACTGCATTTGTACAGGTATGTACACATATTTACACAGACAGGTGTCATTAAAACCGCCAAACTTGCCGACGATGAGGTTTTGTGTTTTACACACACACACAGGTAAACGTCACTTATACACCAACTTGACAGTCTAGCTGACAGAGGGAGGGCATTGATGAAGTTCGACCTGATGGCTATTTGGAAGTGTGAGCGGGGGGGGGGGGGGGGGGTGGTGTTGGTGGCTTGCCTTCTTGAGCAATCCAGACAACGTGCGGCCCAGGATGGCTGGGGCTTGGGCTAGGCCGGACTGACTTGTTATTGTGATCGGGGTGGGAATGGTCAGGGGGAAAAACAGATCAATAATCCCCGTGTTGACAAGCCGCCCGCCAGCTCCCAGCCCGCCAACCAGCAAGTGGCAAGGTCATATAACTTGCCTCTGATAGCCTGCACTAGGCGGCTAAACATAGCCCCGCACTGGAGGCGAAGGGGGAAAAGAAAGAAGGGGGGTGGGGGGAGAAGGGGGTGGGGAGTGGGGTACCGCAAGCAGGGCAGAACTGTGATTGGAAGCCGAGCGCGAGAAGGTAAACTTGCACCCAACAACAATGCGCCGCCACCACTACACCATCAGCCCCTTCTTGTCGATGCCCATCGTTTACTGAGCCATCAGGGTTACATCTGACCCCGATGCTATCCAAACGATTCCCCGGGGTGGGTCAGGGGGTGCTCACATACAAACCACATTAAATCAATATAGTATTTCCCCGATGATATCCACTGGCTTCAAATTTTAACAAACTTTCCATCAGCATCGTTTCGATGGGTTTCGCCAAACTCCCAAAAGTAGAGCTGACCATACCACTGGACTGAAGTGAAACCCCCTAGGTAACAATCCACTGTGCCCAGTTATCAGGTAATACTTTACCGTACTTATTGAAATCTTCACAGATTTATACAGTAACATGAAGAGAAAAGACAACAGGGTGCTTCTGTGTGAACATGTACACTATTATTCCATGCCTGTCTTTTATGCTGGCGGCTATGTTTAGCACAGCCTTCAGCGCCCAACCTCTCTGACCTGACCGAAAGCCAGGAGCTCGCTTCAGAACCGCTACTGAGCACCCCAGCGCGATTTCTGATCTGCTTATTGCATGTGGCATGCACGAGGCATTCACTACGGTACTGATGCCTACTTGCCGAAAGTGAAAAGGACATAACGCCAACGTGCGTGTACTGGCATGCTGGGGGTATAAAAAGTGGTGACAGAAACGAGGTACCCCTTTCTCCCACCTCCTTTGATGAAAGCTGCCTTGAATGCATTGCACCAGTCTGGTTCAGTATTCATTCATTTTTTTAATGTATTTATTTTCCCAGTCCGCTTAGACCAACAGTAGTAAAACTAAAACAAAAAGATAACACACCATCCCCGCTGCCACCACCAAAACAACAACAAAAAAAATGAAAATCCTGATCAGTACAGTGAATGTATAAAAGCAATAAATTGTGCGAAGAACTGTTTCATTAAAAATTCTCTCTCTCTGGATTCTGACAGCTTTGTCATAGGCCAAGGCCTAACAAACAAAGAAGTCGAAGTCTCTAGAGCTCTCTGTAAGAAGAAACACAAAATCCTACCATACTGAGTATGGATTGTATCTGCCACAGAACACACTTCACAAATTAAGAAATTAAAGTTTTCTCCCCTGATGTATTGAAAGTGGGCAATGGCCAGTAGCAGATCTATACATGGGACCTCACATCTGACTGACTGTACGTGCAACACTCAACACACTTGTATGGTCATCCTCACAGCAACCTAACACTAACGCTGAAACGGTGCTGACACTAGTAGTGACAGCAGCACATCGACCCTCCACCCCACTGCTGAACTGCATATCGCATTATCAAGCCATCATTCTACAACCTGAAAAAAGTGAGAAACTTCAAAAAGGTGTACTCACCAAGATTCTTTTGGCAATGTTGCGAGGTCCAGCACCGCCTGTCTGATCTGCCATCAACCTCTGTCCGAGGACAATTCTCCGGGCAGTAATTGACGCAGTCCCGAGCATCCTTGTTCTCCTGGATGTGGTGGTCGCTCTCCTTCATGCCGACCGCAATCCGTGACCAGTCGATGGTGTCCACATAGCACAGGCGCTTGTTTTTGGTGAGCCGCACAGCCCCACGCATGATGGTCGTGAGGCTGATTAGACCGATTTCTTCCAGGTCAGGCATCTCGTAGGCCACAAGAGCGTAGTTGTAGAAGAGATCCTGCCCGCGGATGATGGTCAGGTTGGGAAAGATGTGCCGCAGGGTCTTCAGGCCATACACGCGGTACAGGAGGAGATGGCCCGTGATCTCTCGCAGCATGGGAAAGCGGTATTTCTCATAGTCTTTCTCATCGGCATGGTCGATGAGGAGGATGTGCAGCTTGCCTTCGATGACGGTGCAGTTCTCCAGCTGCTTGAAGCCCTCCACACTGTTCCTGATGTCAATACTCCGACATACTGCAACAGATCAAAGAAAATCAAAGAACTGCAAGAACTGCACTTGTCACTTATCACTTACCATTTAATGCTGATGAGAAGGAACAAAACAAAGACATGCGGATGAATGAAACAGCATCCAGCACAATAATCAAAGTCAAAGCTTCTGTAGACAAGGATGACAAATATCTAGCAAACAAAAAGCACCTGACTGGGAATGCTATGCTATGCACGTGTATGATGAAAATCACACATCTAAAAGAAAACACGATTGATGACATTCGTCTCAATCTAGCAATTATTTTAAAACATTTTAAACAAAGATTTGGAATACATGTACCCATGTACAATAAATTTATGTATGAAGAAAAACTTTTTTTAAACGTGCTATTTCCATGGTTACTGGGGCACAAACTGAGTCAAAGGAGCCAGTGTTCCTTACAGCTTTCAAAACTGAGGGTCACTTTGACCCTCTCTGTAAAATTCAGAGGGTCATTTTGCAAAATCCAAGTATGAAAATCTAGGTTCGACTGGACCCATTGTTTACAAGATTGTAGATTGTTGGAGGCTTCATGAATCGGAAAACCCAGCACTATGACACATAATTCTCTGTTGTTTCCAATTCCAGTGACCATCTGAGGTGTGTTGTTTTCCTTTCGGTTTTCAAGTCTTGACACAATGACGTACAGCCCTAAAATCTCTGCATCAGACTCTGAAATTTCTGCGCAAATGACACATACATTGTGTGTAGTAAGGAACACTGAGCAGCCAACTATGTTTTGGAACAATTTCACTGTGAAAATAAAAATCTTAAAGATTGGTCCTTTAACAAACAAAAAAACAAAAAAAACAGCCAACATTGTTTTTGGCTATGAGCAGCTTTAAAGTGACCAACTTTGGTAATGAAATGAGAAGACAAATTTCCAAAAGTTTCAGGTGACATACTTTCTACTAAAACAAAATGGTTTCTACACACCTCCTCTTCCTAGTGCATCTATTTATGCCCCAGTATCAGAAATTATGCCCAGCACTTTAATGTGATAGAGGCGAGTCACGTTTGTTATTTTGTTGGTTTGATCTGATGTACCCATTCACTTATGCTGCTCCCTCCCAATGTACGTGTATTGTGTGCAAGTTGTAACCACCTCTCTTTGGAACGGTCGTTCACCTATATTTTGTTCCTAGGTCTGTATTGCTGGTTAGTATCAAGTGCACTGGGCAAGGCAGTCATGCAAATCAGGGAAAGCTGCCGCCAACTTGAATTTGCTCCCCAGGCTAATGCCACAGCCCTGTAACTGTTCCCTGTATGACCTGAACGGTGACTGGCTGAATTTTATATTACGCGGCTGCGCAAATAGTGGTTGGTGTCAACCTGCCTCATGAGCGTGTGAAGGTCCCCATCCGAGGCAATGTACCTCTGTATCAGACTGAACTGTGATCTACTGTAAGTACAGTATCAACATGACATCTCACATGAAACCACTGATCTAAAACTGGGCCATTCAATGAGGCCAGTTTTCCCTGAAGTGACAGTTACTGACACTGTGTACTGTCTAATAAAAAGCAACTGTGCGTTTGACATACTTATCCCAAGCAACACATACACACATGTATACATGTGTATGTATGTATCCACTCCACCCCTGTATCAGATTGAACTGTCGTCTGCAGTATCAACATGGCATCTCTAATGAAACCAATAATCTGAAACTAGGTCAGAGGCTAAATCATTAGATGAGGACCAACTTCGTTTCAAGTGACAGTGCTGACCTGTACTGTCTAATAAAAAGTGGCTGCGTAGAAGGGGCTGGTATAAACCTGTCTCAACCGCCTAGCCCTACGCCATATGATACCTCTGTATCACTATTAGACTGAACTGCCATAGAAAATCAACGACGTGACGTCTCTGATGAAACCAATGATCTGAAACTGGGTCCGAGGACAGATCACTCGATGAGGCCAACTTTCTTTTTAGTGACAATGTATGCCTAATAACGAGGGGCCTCGCAAAACCTGTCTCAAGAGCGCAGAGATTCCAATCCCAAGCAATACCTCTGTGTCAGACTGAACTGTCGTCTGCAGCATCAATGAAATGCTACAACAGATGACCTGAAACTGGGTCAGTGGGTAAATCATTAGACAAGGACAACTTTCTTTTCAGTGACACTGTGCACAGTACCCCTAATGAAAAGGGGCAGCACAAAAGCTGCTGGTGTAAACGCGGTTGGTCTCTCAAGAGCGCATGCGGTTCCAATCCAAGGCAATACCGCTGTATCAGACTGAACTGTCATCAGCAGCACTGATCAGCATGTCATCTGATAAAACCAATGATCTGAAAGTGACTCATTAGACAGTGCCAATTTTCTGTCAGGTGACTGTGTGAACCCCTTATAAAAAGTAGCTGCACAAAATCTGCGTATACCTGTCACAAGAGCGTAGGTGGCTCCAATCGCAAGCAATACTATGTCTCACTATCAGACTGTCATCTGCCGTATTGATCAACAGCATGACATCGCTGACTAAACCTGTAATCTGAAACTGGGTCAGAGAATAGACCATAGATCAGGCCAAAGATTCTTTCAAGTGACACTGTGTGGTGTGCGCCTAACACGGAAGTGGCCATGCAAAACCTGTCTCAAGAGCGTTTATGGTTCCAGTTCCAAGCAATACCTCTGTATCACTCGCACTGAACTGTCATGTACAGTACTGATCAACAACATGACATCCCTGATGAAACCAATTTTTAAAAAATCTTTCAAGCGACAGCGTTTGCTGTGCGCATGTACCATTTCTGCACTCATCATGTAATGTTCAGTAACAGTACTGATATATAGCCGCCACCTTGTGCCGATTACCGACATCCTGGCTGACAGATGTTCAATTATTTTATTCCAGAAATACACACGAATTCGTGCAAATAATACCTTCAGAAGACGACGTCTACGAGAACACCTTCTCTTGCCGATTGATCTGACGGTTCTGTGTCCCACATCTCCAAAAGGGAAAGTGGAGCTTGTCGATTAAGCACATAATCTCAAATTACCCATAACCTTTGCGTAACCGTTACACCCTTTCCCTGTATGTCAGTGTGGGGTGGCAAGTTAACACAAGGAAACATGGATGAGACCTATAAAGTTGGATGTACTGAAAGACGGGTGGACAAAACAATGATTATGAAACAAAAAAAACTGAGACTCTGTGTGTGTGTGTGTGTGTGTGTGTGTGTGTGTGTGTGTGTGTGTGTGTGTGTGTGTGTGTGTGTGTGTGAGAGTGGATGTACTTGCACGTGGGTGGACAAAACAATGATTATGAAACAAAAATCTGGGACTGGCTGTGTGTGTGTGTGTGTGTGTGTGTGTGTGTGTGTGTGTGTGTGTGTGTGCGTGTGCGCGCGCATGCCTGCATGTGTGTGTGCACACGAACACACACAACATGGTTGTATGAGAAAACTCTAGTCTACATGTACCAGAATGCGAATAAATGCCATTTTCGCATGCGCTTGTCAAGAAAGTACAACCCTCCCAACCTCTCTGTAGAATCTTGAAATAAGAAAGCATGTAAAGTGAAATAAAGAAACACACAACTATTCATCATGACCTTGACCATTTCAGTTCAGCAATGATGGTAATCTCCGCATTGTTGTCTTTGAGACTGACAGAATCCCTGTACTGGCACTGTCGCTCTGTGCTGCGCAGACATGTATGTATACAGTGATACACGCCCTCGGGTGTCAACTCTACATGCTGTATGCAGTGACCTGTCATATGATGCCCGCAAAAGGCGCTCAGTGCACCTTAACGACGCCGGTTGCGTGCACCGAAAGGTAAACAAAGTCAACCCGGCCGAACCCTACTTTCTACTCGGTCACTAACCCCGATGATAAAAGGCTGAAAACACTTAACCTGATATATATATATATATATATATATGTTAAATGTAGATCGGCCGCACTCACATTACACAGGGAATGGCGCGAAAGCTCGTAACAGCCGCGTCCGCTCCGAGGTTGCGTGCACACTTCGAATTGCTTACACTTACAAGTTACAGGCTGAACACTTATTGTCATCATCAACGTCATCTCCAAGGCAAACACAAAAATCGCAGGGAGTCAGATAATGGCGTTGTAAGAAGTTCCCAGTCATTGGCATAATTCATTGCCACTTCTTTTTTTTTTACGGCAGTCGGTTACCAACCAGGGTTAACATCTGATAGAACCATCAGCATGAAGAGTTTTGTCAAACTAATAAATTGCACTGATAAAACTGTTTAAAATGTAACTTAACAAAAAGCACACTCTCCAAAACTCAAAGAGGGGGGGAGGGGGGGGGGTGTTGCCACACATTTAACAAATTAAACAGTTGGAGGATGGGGGGCCACTCCTTGAATGTATTAATAATAGTCCAACCGTACCTCAGGTGTTGATTACCTGCACACACACACACACACTTTTTTCTTTTTTTTTTTAAATATTGATGTCCTTTTTCTTCACCTAAATGATTTGGCGGAAATCCACCCAGAGGCAAAAACGTTTCATCCATGAAATGTTACAGCAAAATAGCAATGTCAGTATGTTTGTTTTGAGGGTTTTTAAAACTGTAGCTATTAAACTAGTAATGATAATAATTGCATTTACAGGGTGCCTACGCGTGGAGATCAGGCCCTAGGCACCTCATGCTCATCATTTATTCATTATTACACCTTAGCTTACAATGCAAGTCCATCAGGTGAAACAATCACCCCCCCCCCCTCCCCAAGTCATGTATTGTGTGTCTCGGCCAACTGTTAAGTTCTACATGAACTACCCAAAACTTTTTTTTTCTTTTTTTTTTTCTTTTTTTGGGGGGTGGGGGGGTGGATAAATAGATAGATAGGCGCTATATAAACTGTATTCATTATTATTTTCATTATTATTATAAATGACAAGAAATATAAATGGTAAACAAAAATGCAGCTGTCAGTGGCAGAATATTGGTGTTTGAAAAGACTGAATGACAATAAATACAGTTCTCAACATCTGTGTGCATTGTGACGGCAATCCCTGTGGTAAGTTTACTTCTCAGGCACTCCTCTGGTGTTTAACTTCATGCAGCTTCTCAAAATACTAGACAGGATAGGAGGAAGAGGAAGAATGGGGACAACATACGCTGCGCCCTTAATCCCTGCATTAATTATCCCGTATAATGGGGGGTGCAACCTGAACAACAATGACGGCAGGTACAGGAACCGCTGTTTGACTATTTGTGACAGGGCCTGAATCATAGGACAGTAACAGGGTAAGCTGCGATACATGTATGCTAGTGAAGCTTACAACATGCTGACAATTTAGTTTTCCACATTAATTTTACCATGACAGCAACTTCCTGCACAACGAAACACTAGCAGATCTATGCGGCTGACACGCACGACTCTCCTCTCCCTGCACCCCCCACCCCATCTTCTTCATGTCCAATAGCGACAAAACACAGAATCTGTCCAAAAATGCGCCATTACGAAATGACTATTTCCATGGTAACGGGGCAGAAACGATGAGATACACCGTCGCCGTTAACAGGTGAATGACCCCGGCCTCCAGACAGATGCAAGAACGGGGAGACAGGGGAGGGGGCCCAAGAAAACCACAACGGTAACGCTTTTATTTTTCAAAACGGAATGCTCCTTGGCAGTTTCATTAAGTCGCAACAGTGCAACAGCTGACGACTGAGGCTGCAGAACTACAAAACAGTGGATGTTATTGTTACAGAGGTCAATGGTTCCATTATAAGGATTTATGCTGTTAATCAGAGATAATACTGTTGTGGAACAGCTGCGCTCGTGACTGCGCCTGTTCGCCTGAAATAGCCTTAGAGATTAGTAAAGCTCCGAATGCAACACACTGATGGTTTTGGTTTATGGGGTTGTTGCTTCTTTTTTTTTTGGGGGGGGGGGGGGGGGGGGGGGGGGGCTGCCCCAACTCTTTGCCAGCTCCAGTGGTGGTCCTCCCAGGTCATGGGTGGAATCCGCGGAGGGTTCGAAAGCTGGGGCAATTTTTATTATGCGTGATGATGGAGATGAAGATGACGGTAGGATGATGCAATGGATGTCCGTGCAACACACTGTCTGATGACCATGCAAATTGCGAAAGCTCAACCGTCTCACGTCTGTATATAACGCCCGCGATGTCTGTCAACTGTCGTCGGTGACAATGCCACTCTTAATGCGCTACAGTGTTGTTCACACTTTGCACGAGCAGTCGAGCATTCAAATTCTACAACTGTCAGTATACTACTGGAGTGCACAGTGAGGTCGCTGCATCATCACATACGCTTCTGTTGGCTCAGTGCCAGCATTATGGACGTTTGTCACTGTCCAGGTGTTGAACGAAGTCATGTGATGTTAGATGCCACAAAAAGAGCTCGGAACAATCTGCGAGCATAAAAATGGTACTGCAGCATTAGCCCCCTTTAAAGGCGGTGTGATGCTTAACACCACCAAAACAACTTCGAACAATCCTTGAGCCTAAATTTAATAGTAGCAATAGCGGTTTCCATTATCAAGGATGTCTGCGGGACCAAACTGTTGTGGGTTGTTTTGTTTGAGACTTTTCGTATCACCCACGGGTAAAACCATTAACAATGTTGGTTTGGTAAAGTGATAATTCACAAGACACATACATGTATACGTATGTATACAGTACAATTCTCAGATTGTATTTCACGGACAAATTTAAGACATTAGTTTAAGATGTGGTGTATGTCAGAACTGGAAAGTCGGGATGGGGCAGGGGAGGAATCCACCAGCTCCAGAGGTAAATTACGTCAACTCTCAAATATTTCACAAGTGTTAAGCAGTTACTGGGGTTTTTTTTGCACACCTTTAGTTTCATGTCTCATTTTACACACACACACACACACACACACACACACACACACACACACACGATCTACCCCCACTCTACTCAGCCCCCCCCCCCCCCCCCCACAACAACAACAAACGAACTGTATGAACACAACAGAAACTGACGCCTCGAGCTATTCGAGCTACAAACACACACACACACACACAGAGGGTAACTCTCAAAGCCCATTTAAAATTTGTTAATACATACTTATTACTAGTAGTAGTAATACACAGTACCACTGTTTAACTTGTGTTGCTTCTATTAGTTCTAATGAGTCAACTAGCACAAGCAGGTAGAATTTCTAACCTGATCATTATCTGCTCAACAACATGTCACACGCCTATCGATTTGTTTACCACCGACATAAGACCAGTCCTATCTTGTTTTAGTTTTTAACAAAACAGAAGCTATATATATATATATATATTTAACCCTTCCTTGTGGTTTCTACAGATGGACGCCGCCTATGAGTATGGTGACCTTCTGGTAGCGATCTCCTGATAAGTGGAGGTGGCCTAGGGGTTACACAGTGATTCAGTTGCTGTCCAACATTTACTGATTTAGGCAGCGCTATTTTCAGCGCTATTCGTCAGTCTGGTAACAAGAACAGATCTTAAAATAACTTGCCTTGAATACACTTACGGGGGGGGGGGGGGGGGGGGGGGGGAAATGTCACTTGCAAACCTCTAGAGCTATTTGCTGAAAACAATGATGCTCCATCCAGGTACATGGAAGCTGTTTCTGTAACTTTGCAGCATCTATATGGCTTTCTTTGAATGCTGGTAGCAAATTTAGAATAAAAAGACCAGCCCTATCAGATACTTCACTTTATAATTTATATTAGCCGTTGGGTAATATTACCACCACGCGAGTCTTCATGCTGGTCAGTTGTGTTTAGAGGTATCTTGATAAAAGCTACTGTTTCGGATCAAGGACAATCGACGAAAAATTGTCCACGATGTCCCTGTGTTCCAGACAAGTTCAAGGAGGCTTTTATTTTATTTTTTTTCAAATTCATACGTGTGTCCAACATACAACAACTTTTAAGAGAAATAGATCTGTTAAATGTGTGAACTTTATGCACCTGAAACTGTTTCAGTATGCCCGATCATAACTTAGCATCACATCTGGCAGGTCACAGATGGCTGCAAAACCGCGTAAAAACATTACTTGTGCTTATATATAATTTATAGCCAAGTGCCAGTGCCACACCAATAACAGTTGGTTTGCGGTTATATACGCCAAATTTCTTCAGTTTCACAGTAATAAAAACACCCAAATGGCGTATTACAGAGTTTGACCTTCAAACGTATTTTTCCCCTCACTGTCAACTCACATTTGGTTACTTGTACCTTCTAGTCATGACAACAGCAGGCAAAACTGGGTATGAGGTGAAATGAGAAAAAAAAAAGTATTCCTTCAGTCATTCCTCCCATAGTTCTGTAAATTTATATGAACAGTGATTAACGAGTTTGTAACCGACATATAAACGCCTCTGCTCTTAAATCAATCAACATGTTACTCTCAGTCTCACTGTCTCCTGATGTGAGTAACCAAAATTCTGTTCATGACAACAGCAGGGGAAAGTGGACGTGAAATAAGAGGAAAAATCCTACAGCCATCTCTCCAACAGCAACTGCAGACACAATGATTATTGTAACCAAGAAATAAACGCTTCTGTTGTTGATCAATTTAACAAGTCATTGTCCTATGAGGTGAGTAACCATCATGAAATAAAACAAAAAATCCTAAATACTCACTTTTTTATCACCCACACATCCTCGTGACTGCCCATAAATTTTATCTATTCTTCACTACCGGTCATTTCTACAGCACTTATTTCATTGCATGCTGTGTAACACACCATGACGGACAAAAACATTTTGCAAATGTGATGCTTTGGGTGATAAACACAACAGATGGGTACATAGCAATGAGAACAGTGATACTAAACTAGTAAAAGACATTAGCTGGAACACAAAAATGACCAACATGAAATATTTCCAATTTCCCTGATGTCCCTCCGCAAACAATATCCTAAGTCTGCTTCAAGTACATGTACATGCAGGGCTTCACATAGATCTCTATCTGTGGGAACTATAATTGAATGGGCAAATGTCTTGGTCGACCGACAAAATATAAGTCATTTGTCTTGAATCATCACTACTATGGTGCAGAAATGATAGTTGGAAAATTCTGGCAGCAGCAATAAAATGAACAAGTAATTGGTATTATCAGGTTTTGTTTTACGTGTGCTTAATTTGTTACGTCTGCTTGTTTGGTTAAAAAAAAAAAGGAAATACAATCCTTAAAAACCGTTACTTCTTCACTTTGCATGTCAGTTTGATATGTCTTTAACACCTGTAACTGCCAGTAGAATTTACCCCCTGGTTCTCATGCGAAAACAAAAGCACTAGTCCAAATCTAGTACATGTAGTACAGCCTCTACAAAATCATACACTGTATGTGAAACAGAAGGTAACACGGGAGGGAAAACAATGGGGTAGGGGAGAACTTTGGTTTGAAGAACTAATCGGATAAATCCAATGACGACGCTGGATAGGCCGTGTCCACTAACCACATGACCTTACCGACCTTTGGCCGAGCGGAAGTAGTGATACCTCGCTGGCACTACTGGCTCTCTGGTAAACACATTCCACACTGACCAGGCAACCTGTCGGCGACGACTCCCGACAAGGGCTACAGCTGTACTTTTATCGTTCTGCCTTGCCTACCAATGTTTGGTTCTGGCAAACGCTGCTATTGTCCTCCCATTAGCGCAAAGAGGATTGTGGATAGCTTGGACGGTGCTTCTATGACGTGGGACCTGTACCCAGTGATAACCTGTATCACACTGAGTTGACATCCCTCACACACCCCTCACTCATCCCACCCTAAAATCCCCCCAGTGTCGCTATGAAAGAGGCCTCCACTGCTTGTAAGTGGCCTTCCTTTTTGACCAAACAAAAAGCACACCTTTGGTTTGGAAATTGGCTGCATCCTTGCCACAGACAGGGCAAAGTCTGGTACTACTAGTGGCAGATTGTATAGATGACTGCATGCAATTACACAAAGTATCTTCAAGTTTGACCCCCCCCCCACCCCCTTCTAATTTTGTAGCTGAGTCTTTACTAGTCTGTTGAAATCTGTGCAAATCTGCGTGTGCCATAACTCAGGACATCAAAAGGTCCTTAATCCCAAAGTGTGTAGCCATTTAGCGACGGCAAAGCCAGGAGCGTGCATCTGCAAAGCAAACGTGTTATGCAGTGTTCCAGATTACACACATACTGTATGTATGTATACACATGTGTGCTTATTTGTACACACAAAACTCTTAAACTGGCACATCAATTTGAGAACAGCATGTCAAAGGGGACACACATTTTTTGGCCTCGCTGTGACAAACAGTATTTTTCCAACACTCTCCGAGAAACTCGATGAACAAAAATCGGTCTGTAAAGTCTAGCAGTGGGCACTTGCAGCATCGCATTTGCGCTGAGCCATTGTGCATAACAGACAGAATCTGATTGACATAAGCACTCTGGGACACTTTTTGTCCGATCATACTCTATAATGCTCTATTTGGTAAGCATGCTAAAGATATCTGGGGGCCCAGATTTTTTTTTTTAAATTAAACTACAATCTGTGCATTTTTGCCATGATCTTAAGTGCTTCAGGGAAGGAGACACCTTTTCTGGAGGCAATCCGCCAGAAGGTGGAAGATTTTCAGCCTTAGTGAGTACTATGTCCGAATCGAACATGAATAACCGACCAAGGGAGGGTGGGTGGGTGTTTGGGAGTTTAACGTCCTTTTCCACCACATACTTGTGATATATATATATATATATCAAAGACGGGGCAACGATGAAAACGCCAGCACAGATATTAAATATTTTGGCCCAAGCCGAATAACCGACCAACGATTTCTGGTACATACAAATAACGTAACGTAAAGAGCTAGATTAAAACCTGGACCACTGCAACTTTCAAAACAGACGCCACACAAATCATTCAAATCTGCCTTCTGCCCTACGGTGACCACTGCCGTTGGCGTGAAATTCGCCGGGAGCTAGCCGCAGCGCAGCCAACCGTGGGGGTGGGGGACTCCTGACAGTTGTGACGGGCCAGTGCGGTGACAACGTTGTACAACTGAAGTGGCCAACGGCTAGGAAAAGCTGCGTAACCTTGCACAATATTTCTGGATGAGGTAGTGCCCGCGTGACGCGATGGGTCATCGCGCCCCCCTCTATAAGTCTATTGCAAAGACGGGGCTGTTCCCGTGGAGTGCCGCGCATCGTTGTTTGTACCTGCCCCACGTAGCACAGGTATCCACGCAGCGTAGGATGCGATACGGAGTGTAGCCGTAGTATGTGCCCCCTCCTCCCCCAACACCCCTTTACGAAGCTCTAAGCACATAAAGGAGTAAGCCTTTAGCTGACTTTTCTGAAGTTAAGAATCACTCTATAATTTAATGTTCCATGTTTAAGATGAACCAAAAGCAAACTTTCTCATTTTTATCAGACACTAACGTTGTACTAAATTCTATAAATGCATCCATGCAGGAACTGGTCAATCTGTCACACATGTAGCGTACCTCCATGCAGCACATTCATAGACTGCTGCCAGAAAAACATCAATTCACTGGCCACAAATTGTTTGAACAATACAAACTGAAAAGAGACATGTATCCTTCCAAAACTCAGAACTGTGCTAATAACCAAGTAAGTCATTCATGACCAACTGCATAACCTTACTCACAAAACTGACAAGTCTGTTTACAAAACTGACAAGTCTTCTGATGCAGGCAGTACAACCTGAAATTTCATCACTTCACAGGGCACAATGTTGTTTTTTTGAAGACTTTTCACATTCTGACAAAGTGAACATACCTTGAGTGGCTTGACACCAGCAAAAACAATTAATGAATTATCTTGACCTTTTATTACATGTACCTCGATGTCAAGCAGAGAGCTTTGATAACTAATTCAGACTGTAAATTTGCGCTGGGCAACCAAACAGAACAAGTATGTGAGCTTAACAAGCTTAAGTTCGGCTGATCCGATTTTTAACAATACCGTTCTAGACCATTTAATGATAATTGCACAGCAAAAATTCAAATTCGTGTTATCTCCCAAACAGTTTTGTTTATATGAATGTTGTTGTTGAACCAACCTTCCCAAGAATTTACTCAAATTACTGTGACCGTTCCTGGTGTGTGTGTGTGGGGGGGGGGGGGGGTAGGAATTGTAAGTGACTTATTTTCAGACCACAATATTGTCTCTGCAGGAACACTTTGAGCATTGCCCCTCCATCAATAACATTTCTCAAAGATTTGGTTTTTCCTGTAAAACAATTAACTACAATAGCAAACTTCATTCCATGTGGTGTGGTGTGATCTTTGTAACAATCTTGTTTCATTCAAACAAAATAAAATGGAAAAAAAAGTCTGTGACCTTTTTCCAAGCAAAATGTTGCTTCTGTAGTTTTTAAAACATTGCTCCTGCATCAGGACATTCTAAAATTGTAAAAAAATAAAAATAAAATAAAAAGTTCTCTCCCCCATCCTGCCCCTCCAAAAAATTTTCTTCCACTCCCCCCCCCCTCCCCTCCAAATTATGCAGAAATTTCTACCAGACTGAGACAGGACTCAAATGCTTAGTGAGTACACACGTATACTTCAACTCAACACATTACATAATGTACTTTTTCCACTTCCACAAGACAGAAAAGGTTTATTGTATGTTTTTATTTATCTTTTGTAACACAATATTTACACCATCTGTTAGTTCAAGTCAGCACTTGTACTTTTTTAACTTACAACCTGTAGGCAACAGAACTGGCTACTGGCTGATTATTTCATTTTCAGTATACTTAAGTTAGTAAGTACAGGGCTTAAAATTGTACATGTATGAACCAAACAGGAAAAGTGTGCAGCATTTAGTGATGATGTGGCAAAGACACAAGCGTGTCTGCAACACAAGGAGTAGGAGTGTCTGAACGCATGCTCCCCCGGAATTTTTTTAAAGACAAAAATCTGTGCAGTTTGGTGCATTTTGGCATGATTTTAAGTGCTTCAGAGTAAACACTTGGGGGGGGGGGGGAGGGAGGGGGGGTTCAAAATTAGACTAAAATTTGTGCAATGTGGTTCATATTGGCATGATTTTAAGTACTTCAGAGGAGGAAACCCTTTTTTTTGGGAGGGTGGGGGTGGGGGTGGGGGGTGTTGGATCGCAGAAGGTGGAAATCTGCCAAATGGTGTTTTAGAGTTTAACGTCCTTTTCCACCACAGATGGCTGATGATATCAAAGACAGGGCAATGAGAAAAAAGCCAGCATAAGTATTTGGCCCCAGCATAGGAAGTCCCGATGCCCTACCATTCGGCTATCCCAGCTCCCCACTGCCCAATGGTGGAAGATTTTAAGCCCTGTAAACTTGTATAAACTTGTATGATTCATACATAGGTATACTGAAATAATTTGCCAGTAGGGCTTGCAATAACCAGAAACTAGAGAGGCAAAAGCCTCCATGGCTCCCTTGTGACAAGGGTCAAGGTCATTCACACAAGTGTATGTTTGTAAAGCTCTTATCACTATCTATCATCATGGCAAGTAAAGTGTCTCTGGCGTTCCGAGTTCCTGGCAATATTACAATTTTCCCCCAAACAGTTTGTATGGCCTTGACCTTGGGTCAAGGTCATTAAAATGAGATCACCTCAATGTCTGTTATTATGCCAAGTTTGACGCCTCTAGTATTTGTAGTTCCTCTGAAAACGGTAATGTCAAGGTCATTCAAAAAGGTAGGTCTCATTGCGGTCTATCATCATGCCTTGTTTGGTGCCTCAACTGTTTGTTGTTTCAGAGAAAATGCCAAGGTTAAAGTTTCCCCAAAACAGCCTGCATGGCCTTGACCTTGACTAAAAGTGATTGAACACAGGTATGTCAGTGAAGGTGTTGCCAATAACTATCATCATGCAAAGTTTGATGCTTCTGGTTCTTCTAGATTCCGAAAAAATGCAAATGCAAAAATTTCCAAACAGACTGCTTTAATGACCTTGACCTTGGGTCAAGGTCATTTAAAATGGTTTGTGTGCATAGGTCTTTTCACTGTCTATCAGAAGGCCAAGTTTGGCGCCTCTGCTGTTTGTTATTTCTGAGAAAATGCCAATGTTAAGGTTTCACATAAATAGCTTGTATGGCCTTGACCTTGACACAAGGCCATTGAATACATGTATATCTGTAAAGTTCTTATCAATGTCTATCATCATGCAAAGTTTCAAACCTCTGGTCTTTGTAGATTCCATGAAAATGCCAATGTAAAATTTTCAAACAGACAGCGTTAGTGACCTTGACCTTGAGTCAAGGTCATTCAAAATGATATGTTTTGAAAGGTCTTATGGTTGTCTATCAGCATGCAAAGTTTGGTGTCTCTGCTGTTTGTAGTTTCTGAGAAAACGACAACGTTAAAGTTTTCTGGACACACACACACACACACACACACACACACACACACACACACACACACACACACACAGACAGACAGACAGACAGACGACGGAGGGCTATTACATAGACTCCCATTGTTACACAAGGGAGCCAAAAAAGCAGCTGAAATAATCCAGTCACATGAAGCGCTGAAGGCACAAACTTCTAGGGGGGCTCCAGGGCATGCAAACACACACACCCCCTCCCCCCCCCCCCCCCCACACCAAATCCCCAGAAAATTTTGAAAAACTGTGACTAAAATCTGTGGAATCTGATGCAATCTGATTCTCTCTGTCTCTGAGTCTGAAGGCACCAGTGTGCAAAGATGTTTTTCTCCTTATTTTTGTTTTGTTCCAGAACCGGGGTTGCCATTTAGCTGAAATCAACTAAATAGCTGACAATCGCAAGCCCCAATGACTTGACTTCGCGAATATTTTGGGACTTAACTACTTCTGAACTATACACGCACACATAACAATTACAATGACAAGTATGACTAAATACAGTCAACAGGCTGAGGCAACTCTAACAGTCCTTCGCATTCAGGGGAAGACAAAACAATTACAGAAGAAACCTCAAAAGTTGTTTATCCTGTATAGATTTTTCCTTTGAACTGGACTGAGATGCTGAAATGTGATACTGCGGACAATGATCTCGGGCTGGGGAATTGTTGAGAGAAAAAAAGACTGCAACCCAGGCTGGGGTCCAGAGGCAGAACCCTGTCGGGGGACCAAGGAAGCCCCCCCCCCCCCCCCCACAAAAAACAGATTTTACAAGTTCAGAGGCAATTACTGGCCTGCCCTGGTACCCAGAAGTAAAAAATTGTAAACATGACTTTCACACCTGGATTACTCTGATTGGACAGTTTTATCTTTGTCTATGTTGCTTACCTTGTTCTATTTCTCATCCACCAACCTTTCATTAAATGACACTAGCATTGGCTAATTTTCAAAACTCTTAACAAGGCACTGCACAATACTTCCCACAAAAAAAAACAACAGATTTTACAAGTTCAGAGGCAATTACTGGCCTCCCCTGGCACCCAGAAGTAAAATTATAAACATGACCTTCACACCTGGATTACTCTGATTGGACAGTTTTATCTTTGTCTATGTTGCTTCCCTTGTTCTATTTCTCATCCACCAACCTTTCATTAAATGACACCAGCATTGGCTAAATTTCAAAACTTTTAACAAGGCACTGCACAACAGCGCTGAGCTTTAACGCTCGCCAATGGCCCCTAAAAATGGTGTCTGGCGAACTCGATTTACGGTACTATTCGCCCGGCTGGCGACCTGAAAATTACTGCCAGTGGTAGAGATTCCTTGCCTGTACATGGACTCTTGACACACGCTGTAATCGGCACAAATTTGTTTAAACTTGATTCGACCAAAAACCATGAGCAGCCGGTCAGTTGGACACAGAGATTGTTGCCAGAAGGAGAGTGCACAAAAATGAAACAGTGTTGTTGTTGAAAGTTTTCTTGTTTATTAGCTGCAATAGTTATACAATTCAAAATGGGACCGCATTTTCAAAGTGTCTGGCAACCTGAAAAATTTTCTGGCAACCTCAACTTCCCAGGTTAGGAGCCCAGCTGGCTCCTTAGCCTGGCTTGCTAAATCTCAGCCCTGCACAATACTCATTTTTAATTCAATCTGTGGTAAAGACAGGAAATTTGGCGACAAAACACCAATTCACTGACAATTCCCCAGCCTGGATGTGAAGAAATCAATATTATACAGCTCTCTGTGTGTAACACCTTCAGTGCGAGACCCTTTCAGTGAAATAATGAAAGTTTGGTGTGTGCACCCATGTAGGGGAGTTCCCAAGCTATGTCTTCATAAGTGTATTTTGTAAAAAGTGTGTGCTTCTGTGAGAAAAAAATCTGTGTCGCAGACAACAGAGTACTCGGTCACTACGCACTGCTGGACTGTACATGTATGCAGTGCCAACCAAATATTAGGTCAATGGGCACTAAAAGGGTAAAAACAGTATGAATGGCAGTTGTGGACACCTTCCTACAAAAAGACAATACATGTAGTTGAATCTGAAAGTGAAACAAAATGGGCATTATGCTAACTGGTAGTAGTACATGACCAAACGACCACTGGCACAAAAAGATTTTGACATAGGCGTCAGCCAACACATGTCACTGTCTCCACATATGCACAGTGCCAAGAACTGTGTCATTATAAAATAAATTACTTAATTAGTGTAACTGTAAAGCACCGTTTCATGTCAAACTTCACCCTCCATTGTCTAATTAGTCCGATCTTACACCACCTGATGTGGTTATCTTATATTTGTCTAAGGGGATGGTGCGATGCTCAACATCAACACACTTTGTACACATTGGCATAGTTACACTGTTACTGTGCTGTTCCTTTAGTGTTAGTGTTCCTAGTACATGTAGTACCAACTGTGAACTTGGCCCATGTGGCATGTAGGCCACAAGGCACACATTAGTACAGTAAAATAATTCATATAAAATTTCCAAAGCCAGCACTGACTGTGATCAACTTATTCTGAGTATTCTTTCTGGTTTTACAGTGATGGCATATTCAGTATCCTCTCCTCTCAGAACCACCAGGTACACTCTGTGCATTCATAACCAGACCAGACTGTGACAGTGATCAGAGGAGCGAGTATGTACCTTAAATGTACCCGGATGAAAGGAATGGGGGACACAGAAAGGAAATACTGGTATGTCTACAGAAGGTACATTATGAATGACATGGGTAAACAGGGCAACCCTTCAATACCGCCTCCAGCACCACTGTACTTACCGCCATCACTAGGGTTCTGTACGCTTGTTTCTGCGTCGCCTCGACGGTTGTTTCCCTGGCTGCACGAAGAGGCCACCATTGCCACATTCAGCGCACCACACCACCATATTGCAATAATTAGGGTCGTTTTGTACATGATGATGCTGATTTTATTTCGATCATAAGCTTTAAGGAGTCTCTGAAAGGCAAAGTGCCAGTCGCATGTGTAGCGGATACATAACTTCACTCCACCATAGCGTTGCTGATAAAATCAATGAATGAAAGCACCGCGGCTCATGTCCACTATTTCTCACAAGCAAGTACACATCCACTTCCATTCAGCCTAACATGGCGGCTGGCGAGGGGAAGGTATCTCGGAATTCCTTGCTAATCCTATCCTGGACACAAGTTTGTTCCGAACGGCCACATCAACTAGATTTTTATTGTCGAAGCCAAGGCACAAAAATAATCTCGTGTCTTCACGTAGCCTTGAACCTGTCCTGCCCTGTGGATACTCTTGTTGTATTTTTGCTCATCCAGGCATTGATATCCACAGTTACAGAAGAATTCTTGGTTCACATATAACGTTATACTTCAGTGAATTCCTCTCCGCCATTCTAGATCCCTTGGACTGTGACAACTTGGAACAGTTTCCATCGAAAAAACGTCAAAATCCTTGTAGCTGTAGCACTCGCCGCAGCGGAAAAACAAGACGTAAACAAGCCCTCGCTTTGATTGGTCGAAACCGTGAAACCGAATACAGAGCCACTCGAACGCGAGCAGCCGCTAGTTGCGAAGCAGTTATCAAGGACACGCACTCATAGTTCTATCACGTTTGCATAGGGGTAGGCCGCACGGGAGTGTTTCTAACTTTTTCCTACCGGGAAGTCACGGAAGGTGTGTTTTCGAAAAAAATGTATGCACATATGTTTGGAAATAACTTAGTCTGCATCATTCAGCAAAATGTACCTGACAGAGAAAACGTTCTTCCCCTAAGAATAACAGCACAAAAACTAAGCACTGTCAGTTGCAGCCTTTGCATTCCGGAGACGTTTGTAATCCATGCACCGTGTTTGATGTCAAAGGTGTGCAAAGCACACGCTGCAAGACGTCAGGTCTATTTATGACTCTAGGTGTACAGTCAAGATTAATAAATTCGTCTCAATGCCGGGGGAGGGGGGGGGGGCAGTATCAATTCTGTGGTGCCCGTCAGTGAACACCTGAGCATAGGCTAGACAAAGCCGGCATAGCTGCAACGTTATAAGTTCGCCCGAGAATCGGACTGGTTTAAGGCCCCCAGATAACGGAGTACATTCAGAAAGAAGAAGTTACTCGCGACGACAACAGCGAACGACTGACTGACAGGCGATTAGCCTGCTCGGTACAGTCGAACCCATAAAGTAGTAAAGTGTCTCAGTCTCTTAGTGAAGCCGGACTGACGTGGTTCAGCCTGGTTCGGTCTAGGCTTGGATTCTGCCACAGACTTGTCAGTTCCTTGTTGGTAAATCAGTCAGTGGTAGTGTTAAATCAGCGTTAAACTGAAGTATTGACGAATGTAAGTTCACCACGCTGAGACAGCCCGACCCCGGCCCGGGCGCAGTGGAGTCGGTAGCGGCCGACCTCTGACCAGTACAGGTGAGACAGCGGAAACGACTCGGTGAATGTGAATCAGTTTTGGGCCCTCACGGCTCAGTGTCGGTCAGCCGAGCTTTGAGGTTCATTTCCAGACGTTCCTCACAGTGGCTTTACGACGGCGGACCAGAAAAAAAGTTAAAGTTCTTTTAGTTCTTATTTTTCGTTTCCTATTCAATAGGATATCCAGTGGGGATAACATGAACTTATATGGATGATAGAGGCGGCATATTCTTGGTGATCAGTGGGCTATGCGTCCGTCTGCACTGCGTCTTCAGGCGGCTGTAGACTGAAGGCATTCAATCACTCGACCAGCGGTTCCGCCTAGTCAGTCAACTTGATTGTCGGTTGTTTGGTTCCAGGCAACTCAGTCAGTGAACTGAGCCGGCCGCCGGCAGAGACTCGGTGGCATAACCATTGATGAGACAAGCAGAGTTTAGACTGCATATCAGTGCCCCTTTGCCAGAAAGACACTGAAATGAAAATAATCGATAATTGAACAACTGAACTGAAATCACTGAATCAGAGTACCCATGCCACTGACGTCACAGTGACAACCGGGCCAACCATACTGATCAGTCATGAGTCCCTTACCCCCCTCAGCCCCCCCCCCCCTCCCGAAATTATTTCATTGCCAATTCCATTTCAAAGTTAGATACGGAAATACTTAAATCCTGTATAATTGGCCTTTCACCACTGAGCACTTGGGGGAGAGGGCCGGGTCAGTGTTTTCCGCCGGTTTGCGGGATTAGCGGCCTTTTTCACCACACACGGAGTTTGTTGGTTTTTGTTCTTGTTTTTTGTTTTGTTTTTGTTTTTTGTTGTTTTTTGTGTGTGTGTGTGTGTGTTTGTTTGTTGTTGGGGTTTTTGTTTGGTTGGTTGGTTGGTTGATTTTGTTGTTGTTGGGGTTTTTGTTTTGTTTTGTTTTGTGTTCATTTTTTTTGTTGTTGTTGTTTGGGGGGGGGGCGGAGGGGGGGGGGGACTCACGACCCAAGCATCGAAAGTCCAACGCTGTGCCAGGTCGGCGGCCGCAGTAAATCCGGGTCCCTGATTCATTGTGTGTGACCGGGCAAAACGCCGGCTGTGCACTCACATAGTGCTCACATATTTATTGTCTGCTATGCAAGTGACTGTTGCGTTACCTACACGGCCGGATCTCATCTGCTTCTTTGACAGTGTAGCCGGAAATATGAAATTCTCACTCGATATGGCGTCCAGAATGGAAGTCCCATCAAAGTATGTCCAAATCCCAACATGCTAGGCGGCCATCTGTTGCCATGATTATACCGGCATTGCATGGTGCATGCCCTCATGCACAAGATGGTCCAGCCGGTGTAACCCGCCAGCTTAACTACCCAGCCAGAAAGACTGTCGGGGCATTTTTTTTTTTTTTTTTTTATCAAGAATGAGCCCCTAACTTCAGTGTGTGACGATCCCGTCGAAATGATTGTTGTTTGATTGTTTAATGTCCTTTTCCCCTCACGTAAAGGTTACAAAAATCAAAGAGTCAGTGACCTGCGGCGCACTGAACAACAACAACAACAACAACAACACACACACACACACACACACACACACACACACACACACACACACACACACACACGGCACACACACACACACACACACACACACACACACACACACACACACACACACACACGGCACACACACACACACACACACACACAACGGCACACACACACACAAAGCGGCCAACACAATCATAGTACCAGTCGAGACTGGAACTGACCCGAGAACCGTCACCTTAACATACATGTATGGATAGTCCAGTGTTCTGCCAGCTCTGTACTGTCGAATTTTCGTCCGATGTGATCAATAAAATAGTGATGACTCTCTCCAGAACTACTGACTGTCGGGGGGATTTTTTGCTCTCGGAGCCATGAACACAAAACAAGTTGGTGTTTGTTGGGGTTTTTGTTTGTTTGTTTTTTGTTGTTGTTGTTTTTCTTTTACCTTCACCGTGGCCATCCCTCCAGTACACATCTTTCAGTCAGTGAATCCGGTAAGATGCCTGAACAATCCGGACAGAACACTATAGAAGTAGACTGAGAGCCTTTGCTCAGTGGGTTAGTTAGTTAGGTAGGTAGGTAGGTAGTTAGGGCTTAACGCCGTTGCTCAGTGGGAGTCACGGTAATTCATACATGTCCCTGAGAACAACGAACTGAAGAGTTCAGTCACAAAAGCTTTACGTGCCAACCTAATTTGGTTTGGGTTGTGTGTGTGTGTGTGTGTGTGTGTGTGTGTGTGTGTGTGTGTGTGTGTGTGTGTGTGTGTGTCGTGTGTGTGTGTGTGTGTGTGTGTGTGTGTGTGTGTGTGTGTGTGTGTGTGCTTGCGGTGAACTCACTAAGTTCATTTTATGGTCAGATGCCCCCACAGGCGTTCGACGCATGGCTGTGACCGACCACGCTAACACGCCACCCACGATCCGGACTGCCCGTCGTTTTTGTCGAGCGCCTGTGAATGTCAGTGTCCCCGATGTTTTCATACACTTTACGATTGATGACGTCAGAGGGTGTTGCGGTGCGCGCAGCGTGCATCACTGTGGCTTACACATCTGTCTAAACAGCTGGTGCGACGACCTCACTTTTGAATGTTAATGGGTCACATAACTCTCTCGGGCTAATCCATCTTTCCCACTGTATGATTTATGATTAGAGTTGCTCAAGACTTTTTCCTGTTCCTAAGTCTTTGTTTTTTTTTGTTGTTGTTGTTTTTCTTTCTTTGTTTCCTTTTGTTTTGTTCGTTTCAGTTCAATTTTGTTGTTGTTTTTGTTATACTTGTCTGTCTGTCGGTTTGTTTTGTGGGGTTTGTTTCGTTTTGTTCTGTTGTTGTTGTTGTTGTTGTTCTTGTTGTTTTTGGCGGATCAGTGAGGGATCCTATTAAATGTTATCAGGATATTCATATTCCTCTATTTATTTCATTCATCAGTGATGCAATTTCATGATATTTGTAGACGGGTAGAACTGACTATGCCGCCTTCCTTTACATATCCGTCCTGTTTCGTACCGGCTGTACGTGTATGACGGTGTCACAGTGTGTGTGTGTGTGTGTGTGTGTGTGTGTGTGTGTGTGTGTGTGTGTGTGTGTGTGTGTGTGTGTGTGTGTAACTTAGTGACTGTCAGGTTGTAACGTCGGGGGCCGCCGTACAGTATACCGGCCTACAGGCTACTGAATCCAACCTCGTCCTTCCCGGCAATCATGACCATTTTGTCCAGCGCAGTCCCACTGGCCATCATTACATACAAAACTTAACCCATCCCAGGATGAAAACCTTGACCCCAGTCATACTCTTTTACACTCTGTTCATTCTGATCTTTTCTCTACTGAAACCTGTCAGTTCAAGTTAGTTGAGGCACAAAAAGTAGACTGTGTCCCAATTTACCGTTTAAATAAACAAAGTGGTAGGTAGTTCAACAATAACTTCCTTTTTTTCTTACTGTTTTATATTATTTTACCGGCTTCTAGCGGTGACCGAGCCGCCCCGCACCCGCCGCTCCTCCCCCCCCCCCCCCCCCGGAAAAAGTCTAAGTCAAACACTGCCCTGGGCGCCCAGCCGAGACAGGCATGGGCCAGGGGAAATAACTACACGATACGAGTTATATCCCTTGCGGTCTAGGGTCGCCACTAAAGGATTGGACGGATATGCGGAAACTTCACTTATTTGAGTGTATTATTATTATTATTATTATTATTATTTCAGACATACTTTATTGTCCATTGGCAGGCATTAAAGTGAAATTCGTCTTTGAGCTCACAGCTCGAAACCTGACAAAATAATATCATTATTATCGGAGTCAGCCTCCTAACCTTGAACATGTTGAGTCAGTTAATGCTTAGGCTCGTGACACATCAGTTTATAGACGTTTTTGTTCGAACAAACATGGAAACTGAAAAACCTGAAACTGAACTAGCCCGGGCAAATCTAGTGAATGTTGTAGCGGCCGCATGTGACACGAGAAACACGGAAAATTCCACGTTCGAGGCTGTTCGGACTATAAACACTTCCGTGCGACCTTATGATCAGCCTTAGCACGCCAGCACTGAGTAAGTCCTGCCAAAGAAATCGTTGTGTTCGGTACATACAGTTGCGTGGCGGTATAGTGACGAGATCTGGGTTCACTGACAAACACTGGTTTGTGTTTATCAACTGATGCAGACGATTCAAAACTGATTTAAGACGAAAAGTCGTTTAAATAGACATATATACCGTTACTGTCACTGCCGTCGTAACACACACACACACACACACACAACCCGGGTACCCCCGCGCGCGGACCAGAAGACTGCACGACTGCTGAAGTGCTGATCAGGCCAAATCGGACATGCAGACGCAAGCAACACTTCGGATTGCATTTTCAGCGTGAACGCCGCTCCCCTCGTCTTCCACTGCAACCTACGCACTAGGCCTGGGTATCGATCCGGCCTTGAAAGACACACACTGGTAAACATCACAACTGAAACTAATCTGTCGCAAGCCACCACGGAAAACAATTGAAAAACATGACCACTTTTCAGACACCGTAGTGACGTTCGGTCAGTAACTCAGTCAGTGATGTCGAACATAACCTGCTGCGGGAGCGATAAGAGGAGCACTTTCATCTCGTTGTTTGTTGTTGTTGTTGTTCTTGTTGTTGTCAGTTATTGTTTTTATTCAGTGTCCAGTAAGCGCTTCTTGAGTTCACAAACTCTGCTTCACTGGGTCACGCCCATCGCTCAGTCACACTGATCTGAAAGTTTGTTCAGTTCTGAAGTTATTGTTTTTATCGCCCAGTAAGTGCTTCTTGCCGAGTTCACAAACTCTGCTTCACCGGGTCACGCCCATCGCTCAGTCATACTGATCAGAAAATTTGTTCAGTTCTGAAGTCACAAGTTATTGTTTTTATCGTCCAGTAAGTGCTTCTTGGGTTCACAAACTCTGTCTCACTGGGTCGAGCCCATCGTTTACACATACCGATAGAACTGAGTCGTTCGACATGACATCAGCTATTTTTCAGAAGCCAGCCAAGCATTGATTCCAGTCAGTTTAGTCAGTCCTTGCGTCACTGACATGACGAACACCAACCCGACTGACGGGGCAACGCCGGGCCTGTACCAGAATGGATCGAGACGGTAAGTTCTGCCACAGCATAGGATGATTTCGAACACGGGTGAAATTGGGGAGGAATATTGCTGCGTCGGGGTCGAACCAGCGAGCTTCCGAATCGAGAGACTGAATCGGCGGCGCCAAGCCATATGAGCTATCGCGGTCCCTCTTGCTCAGTCAAGGACCTGAGGGGCCGGCTGGAATCCCATTTAGTTGGTGGCATACTCTGTCATCTCGGACAGTCTGTTTTACACGTCATCTTGCTGACGTCACGAACCGGTACTGCCCGTAAGTTTGCGTAGAATCTTGGTCTTCAGGATTTCAGGTTAAAAGCTAAAGAGCACAAAAAAACCCGGGCCGAGAAAAATAATGTGTGTGGGTTTTTTTTCTTTTTTTTCTTTTTAGGGACCCTGTATTTACCGTATTGCTGTGGAATGACGTTTTCTGAACGTTAACCCCTCCCCCCAACCACGCCCCTCCACCCTCCTTACCCCCCAAATACAGATAAACAAACAAAGAACAAACAAAAACACAACCCCCCCCCCCCCCGAAAACAAGAAACACACACACACACAAACCAGCAGCACACACACACACACACACACACACACACACACACACACACACACACATACACAAAACAACAACAACAACAACAACAAAAGCCGGCAAAAACCCCCAAACAAAACAATAAAACCAACAAACAACAACGGAACAAAACATTTCCCATCGCATTGGAGTTACGCAACGGGGGCGGGGTGCGGAAGTTCAGATATTGATTCTTCAGCGTGTAGCCACCTTTCTTCACGTGGCGTTGAAACTCCCAAACACCCACCCACCCTTCTTCACGTGGCCCGGCTTGTCAGGGGATTGCAGTGCCCAGTGAGGACTAGATTCGCCCGATGCACACGAGCTTCAGCGTCATGATGCCGCGCGGTGGATCTTACTCCCGGCGGCAGTTTCAAGGCGCTGCCACGTGTGCATGACATCGGCGCCTGGCGTCAGGCAACGGCAGCAATGGTGCCAGGCGGCGGAATCCTATGACGCCGCGTATAGAACATGTCCTATTTCTGCTGCCGACGCCGCGCTGCAGACTTGGTTTCAGCCAATCAGAAAGCAGTGTGGGTCAGCGCTTGCAGTGTGGGTCAGCGCAACAAGCCATGCAGGCGAATGACGCCGAAGCCAAGTGTGCACGCAAACGGCGCACACCGCGCGCTCACGCGAGGCGTATGAGACAGCCTTTGCTGCTTGCTTCATGGTGCTGACGCTGACGCTGACGCTCGTGTGCATCGGGCCTTACCTGATTCCGTCTGCCAGTCTGCGATTGAGGTCGGGTACTGCTACCACAGATTTACAAAAAAAATATAATTATAATTACTTTTAACAAATTGGAAGTTGACTGACACTGTCGCCTGGGAACTCCATTTGTGATAGGAAATATAATCCACAAAAATGTTCTTTATGAGAAAGGAAACCAGGATATGCTTCATGAAAAAAAAAAAAAAAAACTTGAAGGCTTCCAACGATGCTCTGTACAACACGGATGATTTACCGTGGAACAAAATACCACAAAATACCAAAATACCACACTACTGAACCGGATTCTTACGAAAAAAAAACCCCCAAACATGCCAACACTGACTGTGTCTTCCCCCCCCCCCCCCCCCCCCCCCCCCCCCGTTGTTGTTGTCTTTCAAGCCACCGGATTAGTGGTGTCATTGTGTTGCCATATCAGTTGACGTACTGTATGACGTGGTCGGTGTGTGTGTGTGTGTGTGTGTGTGGTGTGTGTGTGTGTGTGTGTGTGCATGCGCGCGCGCAGGGGGGCGTGTCTTTTTCTTGTTAGGGACACTGTATTCATCGTATTGCTTTGGAGTAATGTTTTCTGATCGGTGTTTGTTTACACCGATCGGAAAAGACACCAAGAAGAGGAAATGGGGGTGGATCGGTCACACAATGCGCAAATCACCTTCAAACGTCACCCGGCAGGCACTGGACTGGAACCCCCAAGGAAAACGAAAAGTTGGCAGACCCAGGCAGACCGTCTTGGCGAAGAAGCACGGACGCTGAAGTGAAGGCAGCCGGAGTGACATGGGCCGAGCTGAAGAGGCTCTCCCCAAACCGTGTCCGTTGGAGGAGAGCTGTTGTGGCCCTTTGTTTCCGAGCGGAGCCAGAGGCATAAGTCCAGTCAGTAAGTCAGTGTTTTCTGAATGTTATCCTCTTCCTCCTACCCCCCCCCCCCCCCATCTCCAAAATAAAAACAAAGGACAAACAAAACTTGACAAAAACAAAAAAAACCCAAAACAGACCCCCCCCAACAAAAACAACAACAATAACAACAATAAAGAAACACACACACACACACACACACACACACACACACACACACACACACACACACACACACACACACTCTACTGCTCACGAGAGAGAGAGAGAGAGAGAGAGAGAGAGGCTGGTGTATTGTCAGTGTAAAGGCGAATCACTCACTTCACTGAGCCCACTGAGTCAGCGTCATGATGCCGCGCGGTGGATCTCACTCCCGGCGGCAGTTTTATGGCGCTGCCACGTGTGCATGACATCGGTGCCTGGCGTCAGGCAACGGCAGCAATGGTGCCAGGCGGCGGAATCCTATGGCGCCGCGTATAGAACATGTCCTATTTCTGCTGCCGGCGCCGCGCTGCAGACTTGGTTTCAGCCAATCAGAAAGCAGTGTGGGTCAGCGCTTGCAGTGTGGGTCAGCGCAACAAGCCGTGCAGGCGAATGACGCCGAAGCCAAGTGTGCACGCAAACGGCGCACACCGCGCGCTCACGCGAGGCGTATGATGCGAGACAGCCTTTGCACCAGTGCTTGCTTCATGGTGCTGACGCTGACGCTCGTGTGCATCGGGCGATGCTGTACCTTCGCTCCAAGGGACCAAAGGGCCGACGCTGGGGCTAGCGTTACGCTTTCATTGACACATCTTACAGGGCCTCCGGCGGCGTAACATTACCCAGGGCAATAGTTCAGCACTCTCATTCATCGCGGCAACTTGTCACAGTGGGAAGACGGCGTGCATTGCTGAGGCGGGTAACCTGAGTACACGGACCCTGCAGAACATAGCCCGTCATGGTGGTGCAAGGCTCCACACAGTGTCCCAAACAAGGTGTTTGAAACATTGGTACTGTTGCGGCGTGTCATGTGGGTTACTTTAACCCTTTCGCTGCCGCCTTCGCAGCATTTCATGAACCTAGTAGCCCCACTGCCAAATTAGTTAAAAAGGTAAATCTAGACTTTCCAGTAGTTGGGGAAAAAAGCTCTCTGGATGCAGAATAGGTTTTATGATTCCTGCTTACGGCAGAGTGACGTGAAGAGATGTAATCCGTGAGTGACCCGAAACACGTCTGGCAGTGAAAGGGTTAAGGGTTGCTCGTCCCTTTGATAACCTATTAGTAGATTTTGTCAAGGGTAGGTTTGAAAATAGTACAGGTATCTCGCCACACTACGTACTAGGTGTCATCCACGCGTAAAAGCTGTGTCTAGAGTAAATATGGGAGGGGGGGGGGGGGAAGGAAGAATGAATTCTTGAAAATGCAAAAATTGTTAAGTTTCTAAACAAACTGTTTCGGCCTAAAGATTATATGCACACCATCTTTGATTTTTTTTTTACATACATAGAGAGGCTGAAAATCACTAGTTTTCTATTAATTTAAACTGCTGCACTTAGACAGCCTAGTTGTCAGTATGCGTGCCTTTAAAGTCTGGGTACGTTGAATTTTTTTTGTCCGTAAGAAAATTGGTCATAATATTATCCTTGTGAGTAGATTTTATTATTTGCTCCGTTTTCCCTGTGAGTAGATTTTTATGATTTTTTTTCCAAACTGATACGCAAATCAGCTCTACACCACGAATGATTTTCTTCAGTATTGGCTAAAAGCTGAGAATAGACAATTGCTAAATTCGTTTCGAGGGTCACATAGGAGAGCAGTTTCTGTCATTATCTTGACATTGTAGCTTCATAGCCAACCCTGTTCCGGGTCCGTCGATAACTCTAGGCCCCCCTGGACGACGGCCAAGTCGGGCTAACCGAGACCGAGCCGAGCCAAGTGATACCTAAGAAGGAAAAAACAAAAATACTCGGTGACAAGGAAAGTGGACAGTTGCGAACAACTTTGAGGTCCCCGCGTTATTTCACAGTGTGCACAGAAGCGGTGAAAACTGTCGCATTCACCAGTACAGTATATTTTCAGCCTGTTTAGAGATTATTGCCTTCATGAGTTGTCTCCCTTGCCGCAACAAGCACGCATTTTTCGTGGCAGAGCACAAAGATGCCACGAAAAATGCATTCATGCTGCGGGTCTGTGTATGCACTGAGTTAGGAGGGCAGCTGTGAATGGGATCCTATGGCATGAAATTATGACGATGGTTCGGTCAAAAAACAAAACTGGGCGGCAAGGGTCACGGGTGGCATGAACCTTCCATGATCAATCCTAATAAAATTAAATATATATGCGCCGCTGTTCGTCATGTTCTGGTCGAACAGTTTTGTTGTTGTTGTTGTTGTTGTTGTATGGACGAGAACTTCGATTTGTTTGTTTCAGTGTTTGTCAGTTATGATGATGATGGTGTTTGTTTCAGTGTCTGTTTCAGTGATGATGATGGTCAGTGACGACGACGACGACGATGATGATAATGATGATGATGATGATGATCATCATCATCATCATCATACTAACGGACGGACTTTCTAACCAGCTGAATCTCAGTCTGGGGAGGTGAGTACCAGAGTACTGCGCCAGACACGGCGCGTCGGCTAAAGATTCATGCATTAACTCAATAAAATGTAATCCACGCTGACACATTTATTGACGCTGGAGTACTTCCCACCTAACGCCTCGCAGTCCCTCGTCAACAGTGTCACCATCAGTGTAGTCGGTCGGCGGGCACAGATGTTGTTTCAAAGTAACCACCGTCATCAGTGAACCAGCCTCAGCTGTTGCAACCAGCGTTGCGCCGGAATCAAACGAATATTGCATACAATACAACCTATACACACACTGACGCCTCGCGAATGGCGCCACACACACACACACACACACACACACACACACACACACACACACACACACACACACACCGCGGTGAGACAACAATGACAATGTTTTATTTATTTATAAGAGAGAGAGAGAGAGAGAGAGAGTCGGGGAGAGAGAGAGAGAGAGTCGGGGAGAGAGAGAGAGAGAGAGGTTTTGAAATCAGGAAGACCGACAAAAATAGTCGTCCCAGAAAAACATGTAACTGATCTAGCAACCGACTGTCAACAACTCGCATATCAGTAATTGCATCATGGGCTTGTCCCCTTCCGGTCCGGTATGCAAAACACACACACACACACACACACACACACACACACACACACACACACACACACACACACACACACACACACACACACACACACACACTTATTTATCATGATTAATAAATAAGGTGGAACACTGAATTGAAGAGAGAGAGAGGGTGGGTGGGTGGGTGCGTGGGTGTTTGGGATTTTAAAGCCGGAGAGAGAGAGAGAGAGAGAGAGAGAGAGAGAGAGAGAGCATGTGTATCAGTTGGTTTGAAATCAATGAAATGCAAGCGACTGAACAACAACAAAAAATCACCCCCCAAAAACACGTAGCTTATCTAGGAACAGGCCGTCAACACTTAAATCGCATATCCGTAATTAAACCATGGGCTTCACACAGACACACACACACACACACACACACACACACACACACACACACACACACACACACACACACACACACATATACACACACACACCGTGCACACACACACACACACACACACACACACACACACACACACACACACACACACACACACACACACACACACAGAAGCGGCTGACGAGCACACACAGAGGATCCCCCGGAAATGAGTCTGAAAGCGGATTAGTGGGGGTGTTTTCCATCAGGAAGTCAGTAGATGTAAGATTTCACTCTTTAAGAATGGGATCTGTCTGCATGATTTTTTTTCCGGGGGGGGGGGGGGGGGGGGGGGTTGGGTTAAAGGGTGGGGGTGGGGACGTCATTTTAATCTGTCAGAAACGTATCCAATGGTTGGCAGCTTCTTGCTGAGTTATAGGAACCATGTACGGTTTTGTCATATATTCAAGTCCCGCACAGGAAACAATAACTTGATTCTGCCGTACTGTGGGATGTTGAACTATGATTTTGTACAGCTGTGTCGTATTCAGATACTACAGGAAGTAATCAGGCAGTTCAGTTGCTTCGCAGAATGTTGAACTACAATTGTGTGCGGTTGTGTCACATTCAGCTACTACAGAAAATGTTAATTTTGTACTGCTGAATGTTGAACTATAATCACGTATGCTTGTGTCGCATCAGTTAAGATGCACGTACTACACATTTTTTTTCTCCGCAAAGTCACGGCGAAAGCGTCATGCTGCCACCTCAGTAATAGCAGGGTGGAGGTTCGCACATAAAGCAGAGCTTAGCGGCAGCAGGCTGTCACTGCTTCGTCCTCCAGCCCTGCCGCGGCGCCATGAGCATTTCAGTAGAGATGGATATGTGCGCCGAGGAGAAGTCTACCATACCATACCATTCAGATCCACGTACTACAGGAAATGTTAATTCTGTGATGCGGAATGTTGTCGGAATAATTAGATACACATTCAGATACACGTAGTACAGGAAATGATAATTTTGTACTGTGGAACTGATGTTGAAACTATAATTATTTACATTTTCCGGTGTCACATTCACTGAGATACTACAGGAAATGCTATATTTGTACCGCTGAAAGTTGAACCATAATTCGTCCGTTTGTGTCACACACAGGCACTACAGGAAATAATAATTCTGTACCGCGGAACGTTGAACTATAATTAGGTACGGCTGTGTCATATTCGGATACTACAGGAAACAATAGTTTCGTACCGCGGAAGGCTGAGCAATAACAATGCACGGTCGTGTTATATTCGCCATTTTGTACCGCGGAATGTTCACTCAGTGACAGGAAACTCTCTGCCCGGTCACTGCGTGGGTCAGCAAGTGTAAAGACTGCACAGTACAAAGCACTTTACTTGTCAAAACCCTCTCAGTGAAGTGCGCTCAACCACGGGGTGTAATCAAAATGGACCCGAGTGTTTCCGGTGCTACACCGCTTCCAAAGTATCGGCGTTGATTGCTCTCCCGTAAAGCCTTATGTTTGAAATATCATACAACATGCACGGCTGCACAAGTCTATGCGTTGTAGTACCGCGTAAGTCAAAGGTCTGACTGATAAACGGCCCCTTTCTCTCTTTTTTTTTATTTTAATGTTTTAAAATTATTATTATTATTATTTTGCTGCCCCATTTCATTGCCAGTTCCAGTGTGTTCCTCCAAGGTATGGGTGGAATCCACGGAGGGCTCGGAAGCTGGGGCAATATTTTTTTATTATGCATGATGATGGAGATGAGCATGATGGGATGATGATGCTGTGGATGTCCGTCTGGTTTGAGACTGCGGGACAGGGCAAACGGCCCCTTTTCTTAGTTTCACGCCGACCGAAAAACACTCCGTGAGAAACACTCGGTGGTACCTTCCAAATTCCGCAGAGTTAAATCAATGTTTGATATTTGTAATCTCCTATCCTTACCTGGCAGGAAAGTCACTCTTTATTTTTGCACAATTTTTGAAAGAATGTACAGTTGTGTAGAACAAAGTTCTCATTACTTTGTTCTACACAACTGTACATTCTCATTACTTAACACCTTTTTCTGGTCTCTGTAATTGCCACAAGTGTATGTTCGCTTTACTTCGTGCAGGTTGTGATGACAATACTGATCACTGACCTCACTGGCAGTGGTTGTTGTTATTTACATGTACTTTTTACCTTGTCATTTGCATTCCTTGTTTCTTTATATTGTTCCTCCGTGCCCCAGTGGGGGTCAAAGGAAATTAAAATCTTTGAATCTTGAATCGTTGAATCTTTGATACCGTCAACTGAATTTGAAAATGGAAACGCTCGGTGCTTCTGTCTGGAAACACTGTCTTGGCGGTGCTACTATTTTGAGCGGAGTGGCACCGGAAACCCTCCAGTCCATTTTGATTACACCTCTATGAACAGACCACCATCTTCAGACTACGAACTGGACACTGCAGACTGCGTGCCCACCTGTGCCGCCTTGGGCTGTCACACTCACCAGACTGTCCGTGCGGAACAGCCCCTCAAACCCCGGAACACATTCTGCAGTCCTGCCCCCTCTTCAAAGAAGCAAGGACACAACACTGGCCGAACGGAGCCACACTGGCAGAGAAACTCTGGGGCAGCAAAACAGACCTCTTGAAGACCACTGCTTATATAAAGACCACAAACCTAATCATCTGAGGCGGAGTCCAGAACACGGAACGCAGAAGAAGAAGAAGAAGAAGAAGATTACACCTCGTTTTGTCTGACGCGTTATTACAGTGCAAAGACGGCGGCGTGCATGCTCATATTTCAGATACCCGTATGTCTTTGCGTGAGAGTAATCAGTGTCGAAACTTTGGCAGCGGGGTAGCACTGGAATCACCCGCATCCATATTAATTACACCCCGTGTTCTAGGGTGGCCCTAGCTAGTAGGCAGGCAGGACGGCAGACAGACAGACAGACAGATCTCACAAAAATGACCGGACGGGTTGATGCATCAGGTGACACGTAATTAATTAACTAGTCTTCAAGACTGGCATCAGTTTTGATTTTACTCCGGGTCAGTTGTAACTGGGTCTGCTGGACTCAGTGGAGCTGCGGCAGCAATCGCGTATCTGCCAGAACCGACCAACCATAGGGATGATCTAGTTTCGCATCTTGAATCGACTACCCAGCGCTTCGTTGAGTCGTTCAGCTTTGCTAATGTAAAAAGTTTTAGAGGCGGGGGCGTTGTTTTGGATACCGCCGCGTTGTGTTTTCCAGTTACCTTTGACGTTTACACTGAGCCTTCTTCTCAGCTTTCCCATAAACAGCCGGTGTTTCAGTGTCCAAATTTAATGTGCTTTTTACCTGGGTAAAAACAAGCACACGGATACAACAACATGACAACAAGAGGGAGAGAGAGAGAGAGAGAGCTAAGGTTGACCACCTTTTTGCGTTATCCTCTGTGCGTCCGTGAACAACCTGACGCAAAGCTGACTGCACGAGCAATCAAACTAAATTACGTTTACACGCTGCGAGTCGATTTTACTCTGGATGACAATTATGACCTGAAAGATGGCAGTTGTCTTGCTATCTAAAGCAAATTTTCCAGCCGTGTGTTCGCATCAGTTTTTACGACAAGCCGCGCAGCCGACTGGCATCGGAACCAATGAATGTAGAGTCTCCAGTTCATTGAGAGGAACCAAAGGCATTGATAAAGTAGAGAATAGTAGAATAAAACTGACTAATGGCACAATTTACCTGACTGAGGACAACAATGACAAGGCGGGATGACGACATGCCAAATTCTGTCACCGCGTTCCAAAGTCCGTCAGTGACGTCCGCGCACCATAATCTGTCTCGTATTCCCTATGGCTCAGTTCAAACAAAGCATTTGAGTGTACTGATTGTTTGAGGTGATGTTAGAAATCGTCAGATTTGTCTATTCTGAGCTTTTAGCCAGTGATTGAGGAAAATCATTTATGATATAGAATTGGTCTGCGTACCCGAAGAAAAGTCCATAAAAATCTACTCAGCGGGGAAAAAATGATAACCAGTTTTCCAATAACCAGTACTAGTGTGCCGCTGTATAGACTGGCACACCAGTATGACTTGACTGACTGACCCCACCACGCGGTTCTTCTTCTTCTTTGACTGAGCCACCAGAACTGCGGGTCCAGGACTCGACAGTGATACTTGGTTCTTGACTTAACTCTCGAGTTGTTGTTGTTGTCTGAGCAACCAAAAGTGAGAGTCCAGGACCCGACAATGACACTCTTGACAGAACCCACGCGATTCTTCTCCTTCTACTTTTTGTTTTGTTTTGACTAAACGACCAGAAGTGAGAGCCCAGGACCCGACAGTGATAATGAGTTCTAGACTGAACCAACGCAATTCTTCTCTCTTTTTTGGGGAGGGTGGGGGGTTGCTGAACGACCAGAACCGAGAATGCAGGGCTCGACAGTGACTTCGTTTTTGACTGAATCTACGCAATTTTTTTTTTTTTTTTTTTTTTGGGGGGGGGGGGGGGGGGGTTGCTGAACGACCAGAACCGAGAATGCAGGGCTCGACAGTGACTTCGTTTTTGACTGAATCTACGCAATTTTTTTTTTTTTTTTTTTTTGGGGGGGGGGGTGCTGAACGACCAGAACCGAGAATGCAGGGCCCGACAGTGACTTCGTTTTTGACTGAATCTACGCGTTTCTTCTTTTTTTTTTTTTTTTTTTTTATTTTGTTTTTCGACTAAACGACCAGAACTGACAGTCCAGGACCAAACAGTGACACTGAGTTCTTGACTGAACCAACGCGCGGTGGGTCAAAACCGTAAGTTTGCGGTTGCGGTAACACATCCGTGTTCCAAGGTCAAGGAAACGTCATAATGGAGGCCACTCTTACCTTTGCCTGAACTGCTTTATGCTCAGGTATGAGAGTAAGGGGCATCATGTGCCGACATAAAGATGGTGTGTTGGGGGTGGGAGTGGGGGCGGCAGCTTTCATTCTGCTGAGTGACAGGGATGGGGAGTGGTGGGGTGTGGAGGGGTTCAGGGGTCACGACGAGTGACCACACCTTCCATCCAGTCAGTCAGTCGTCAGGTGCTCCGTGCCACAAACAAGGAAGCCGCGGCGCTACCGCACGGACGGACCACCGCGGCAGCACACCCCCCGCGGTAACCTTGACAATGGTGTACAGTGTGTGACAAATATATCCACGCGTTTTACTATGCAAATGATACTCATATTTCACAACAGCCGGAGAACAGGACCCTGTAGATCAACACTCCCCCACGGCATGCAGTCAGTCAAAATGGCCCGAGTGACACGAGTGTTTCTCAGTGGTGCTACTCCACTTCAAACGTTTGGGCGATGATCGCTCTCACTAAAGACCGCATGTTAGAACATGCACACGTCTTCACATTGTAGTACATGTAATTTACGCGTTTCTGAGTCAAAGTCGTCACTGCCGCCAATGCCGGTTTCCGATTATGCACAGGTGTTCGTTTTCAGTTGTACGCACAAAACTGCCCTTGAATTGACGCACAAATTTGAGGACAGTGCGTCACAGGGGACGCACGTTTCCTCGCCTTGCCGGCCAAATCGCTATGGCTGACACGTTACAATTCACTGACCAATAAACGCTACAATTCATACACAGCTATCCTGCTTGAATGCTTTTGTGAACAACAACAAATGGTTTTGACGTCAGTTCAGACGTTTTATGCCGAAAGACCATGGACCCTCAATATAGTTTACAAAAGGACCCTAAATAAATATGGAGAGAGGGTCAGTCCCAAGGACCCTTGTATTTTCGAATCACATGGAACTCTGGCCGCTGGTTCAGTGATCACGTGACTTCAGTGACACCGTGACGGCCCCTTTCTCCGTTTCACGCCAACAGACCGAAGTCCCTTGGAAACTGACACCCGGTGCTACCGTCAAATTTGACATGGAAACACACCGGCCGGTTCTGCTGTTCAGAAACACCCTGTCCCGACGGTGCTACTTTTGAGGCGAAGCGTCCTTGATCAGTTATGACTGCACCCGACGTGCACAAAGGCTAGGCCGGCAGCGCACCTGTTTTGCTTACCGACTTTTTTTTCTTTCATGTTTTCGGTTGGGAGTCAGTGTACGGTACAGTGGTGCATATGCACGAAAGTCAGTCAACCTGCGGTGACAAGGAAGCTGTTATCGTCTGTCCAAAATCTAGTCAACGCTGACATGATTTAGGCGTTCACCCGCGTCAGTATCATCGAAACTAGATTTGGCGACGGCCGCTGTTTCCGTGTGTTTAGTGGCAGCCGGCTGGACTCCGCTTTGAATGATAATTATGGTCAGGTGAAGACAGCGATGATCAGTCTTTTTCTGCTCAGGACTGGCTACATCTCCAGTATCGCGTCCATTAATATTTTCAATTTCAGTTTTCTTTTCACTGAGGTTTGAAGGTTTTACTGTTGTAAGTTTTATGCTGTCACAGGAACACCCATACAAACAGCCAGTTTTACTATATCAAAGCAGTTGTGTTCATATGACGTCATAAGACCTACTTTGATGCTTTGCCTGGTTGTTTGTATGGCACTCCGTCGTAGAGCCATCCGGCCAAAACAATCTCCTTACCTTGAGGCAATAAAGTTCATTCTTTGCTATCTTGAGTGTTACTCAAATTACTGTTGCTGCCGGCTGTTTTGTTTTGGTTCAGTTTTCAAGTTGTTGTTTTTTGCCCAAGAGTGATTTTGAAATCCGGGCCGGGTCATGTCCGTCGCACCGTGTTGCTCGCGACTGACTCACTCAGCGACAAGACCGCCAAGAATGAATGCTGTTAGGAAGGCTGATGTCACACGACAGACGTGTTAGTCCGAACAAAAATCGAACACGGGCGGCTCGACTAAACACGAGCCAGAAAAATTACAGCCATCAGTGATATGTGGTAGCCGTGAGGCCGATGTCATGCGGGATTGTCATTAGTCGAACAAACAGCGAACATGATGTTTTTTTTTTGTTGTTTTTTTTTTTCCCCGTGTGGGGAGCCGGGATAGCCGAATGCGGGTAGAGCGTTGGACTGTCAATGCTCGGGTCGTAAGTTCGAATCCCGGCTGGGGCCAAATATTTGTACTGGCCCTTTTCTCGTCGCCCCGTCTTTGAAATCATCCACACGTGTGGCAAAGGACGTTAAACTCCGAAACACGCTCCCCACCCTTTTTCCGTGTGCGTGCCAGTGTGACCGTGACATGCGGCTACTGTGTTTTTGTCCTAATTTTTCCGGAACGTGTTTAGAACTAGCTCCCGTGTCAGTGTCACGAGCCTAAGTCACCGACACGGGGCTGACGAGGAAGACGGCAAAACACCGTCAGTGTTCAGTCGCCGTGTTCTGTGTGTGGTCCCACTAAATTTGAATGTCTCCCGTGTGACATCAGCCAAACCGGGTCGCCTCGGACTGACTGAGTCGCCCAAACCATACGACATCACGCAGTGACCACAAGCCGAGTCGGTTTATTTATAGCCTAGGATTACTACTGCTTACACCAGTGGATCGTCACAGACTGATATCGCCAGAACCATGCAACCGGCAAGCACTCGATAAAAAATATACCGCCGGTCTCAGTGCCGGGTTGACGATTGCGGTATGACTGAGCAGGAGGCTTGGGGTGCCGGCTTTCACGGTCACATTCAGTTCTAAACCGATCGGAATCAGTCACTTCTGCAATGATAGCATACCAGTCATCAATCATGTTGTTGTGAAGGAGGGTGGCATACATGCTGCAGTTCCATCTTTCACTGACTCTTTCACTTCAGGGCCGGACATGACTATCCGAATGGTTACTGTGACCGTGACATTGCCACACACACACACACACACACACACCGCGGCACACACACACACACACACACACACACACTCCAACTGTCACTGACCGTCCGTGACTTGACACTGGCGGGCACACACCGGCTGTCCGGGCACCAGGACTGAGACACACGCTGACTAATACACATGCACAACTCCGTCACACACACACACACACACACACACCGGCCGCGACACACACACACACACACGATCTACCCCCACTCTACTCAGTCCCCCCCCTTCCACCCACCCCAACAACAACAAACGAACATATGAACACAACAACTGAAACTGACGCTTCGAGCTATTCCGGCGTTATTTGCTTCACCGACTGAGCAGCATTTCAGTTAGTCCGGGTAACCCATGAGTGATCGGGGAAGTCACATCCTGGGTCAGGGATCCAAGCGAAGAAACTTTTTGGTGGCTACATTTTTTTTCGTGGTGGCTATGGCACAGGAAAACGTCAGGCTAATATAAGAAAACTGACAGCGTACCTAAGCTGTACGATGATGTTTATAGCTGAACTTGATTGAAATGTTCACGGCTTCAACCGGCCGTCTGCGGAAGTTAGAATGGGATCCCTTATGGCGCACAGCGAAAACTGAAGGGAATGAACTCATTGTTATTTCAGAGTTATCTTCCATGTTTTAATTATCTCCCAATTGCCCTCACACCAACCGCGCGCACTTTCCTGCGACATTTTTCACGAAAGGATACTAACACGGATACTTCCTCAATCAGTCTCAATCCGCGTTGTGATTTCTTCGTCGTGGTTGAAGGTAAGCAGTGTGTTTGAGTGTACTGTATTTGTACGTCCATTTTCCCCCTTTATTTCAAAACAACATGATGTCTGTCAGTTTAGACAGAGATTGTCGTCTGAGTCCGACAAGGAAGCGTGTGAGCCGACAAGCAAAGTAACGTCGCGTCACTGATACCTTTGTCTTAGCAGCCGACTATTTTAGGACACTGACTAGAGTGGTTTTAGACGATGCTAGAACTGAAAAGCCTGCTTCAAGTTTCAAAGAAAGCCTTTACGGATACATGTCTGCAGTTACTAAATTGTACAGACTAGACAGGAACCAGATCTATCTATTATCTTGAAATGTTCGCACTCGATCACTCATACCAGTAACATACTGCTATCGGATTGTACTTCAAAATGTCGCTGGTGGCGTTTGTATAACTCAGAATTACTGCATTTCTTGTCTACTGCTTCCTCAGCTACCGTGTAGAACACGTCAGCGACTTTGGCAGGCGAGAATCAATTTTCTCAAAATATGACGTTAGCGAAATATTCAGTGGTTTACCTGGGATATTCTGAATAGTTTCGCAAAGTCGAAGGACGCGGTCTCGCTCCTTACATCAAACAGCAATATTTATCTACGAGTGGTTTTACGTTTCTATAAATGTTCGTGTGAAAATCTACTTTAGATTTTCGTATCAACAAGATGGCCGCGCGACCATTACGTAATGGGGATAATCGTGGAATTTTGTTCAATATTCCGGGGAATGGTGCAGAAAGTGAAGATTAGAGTGTAGCAAGATTCGTAGATTTGGACGGCGGTTTTCCTGATTCCTTCGGGCATGTAGAAGAATTGGAAGAAAATGACTCTGATGATGGGAAGTAGGAGGTGATCAATCTACACTAATCAGTCGAGTTCCGGTGGGTGTGGAAGATGTGTACTGTGAAGGGTGGAGAGGGATGAGTAGAGGCAGTACTGGGAGGCAACGGAGTAAAACTGGAGGGAGTGCTGCATTAGATTCTGACTCTCACAGCAGTTTTAATTATCACATACACAGACAGTATCCATTCTACGAAGGTGAGCATGGTCCTACTGTGTTTACCCCTGCTGACTGTGACATGATAGACACTTGGGATATTCCTTTCCCTGGACTTTGTCATGTTATTGCAGAGCACTGAACAAACCAGTATGCTAGACAGATAGGTGTGCATTGGTGCAGCAGGAAGGGGGGGGGGGGGGACTGAAAAGCAGGGCACACTGTGCATTTTGCTGTGGCATTGGTCTGTACATAGGTATTGCAAGTATGATCTCAGGCAGTGTAGAGATAGATCTCATGTCAGACTCACCAGCAGCTATTTCAGTAAGCGTGCAGTACAAGTCAGTTGTATACTGTGGGGTAAGTGTGTGTGTGTGTGTGTGTGTGTGTGTGTGTGTGTGTGTGTGTGTGTGTGTGTGCGTGAGTGTGTGTTTACAACATCACTTTGATCTGCATGTATGCATTTATTTCAGGCCCAGGTCCTGCTCAAAACAACCAGCTCCTGCAATATGTTTACAAATGTGTCATCATCTGATATCATGTTCAACATGGCGATTATTCAAGTCAACACCAAGTGGTAAGTTTAGTTAGGTCCACTTTTGCTTTTTTGTTTTAATGTTAAAGTTAGCAACAAGCATACCAGACAACCTCTATTGTGTCGAATCCATGTACATGTACTACAAACTGAGAGCAAAGATTACATATTCTAAACTGGCCTAAGTCTGTGTTTAACCGATATGAAATCCCCTCAGAAAGCAATCGCCAGTGATATCCCTGCCTACCATGGGATTGTTACCTGCTACATGTACCTCAGGATCAACAGACCGGGCATCTTGGACACTAAAATTCCCTCATTAAAATTATCTTTTGTTACCATAATGGTGATGTCAAAGCCGGTTGTAATAGGACAAGACCTTTTCCAGTATTGACACTAGTGAAATTCAGTCCCAAAATTCCCTCATCTAATCAAACACTTGACGCTCAATTCAAACTGCCATACCCCACCCCCACCTTTTTGAAATAAATTTAGTACTAAACTCTGTTTGAAGTGTGAATCTGACTTGGCTAGGGCTGAAGGAACAGTGAGAATCTAAAGAATATATTTCAGGTATACATTTTCTGTTATCTGTATTTTTGCTAGTTGTCCAAGCACTTGTTTCACTGTTGTAACATTTGAAAGAAATGGCATTTAGTTTTGTTTTTGTTTTTACCATGACACATTACTGTATGGTCAGTCCTAAATCTGATCAGTTTCCATGTGCTGCCATGTTTCCAGCCTGAATGGTAAACTTTGTCCCCATTGGCCAAAATGTTTGTGTTGTAACTGATCAACATGTGTCTAGAAATAAATGTACAAAAGGAAACGTTTGATAATGTGTGACCTTCCAAGTGATGTCCTAATCACAAGGCTGATAAATTTCAACATACACTACCTGAACATTAAGTCTTTCGATGTTTCTCATTATAGCAGTGTGTGTGTGTGTGTGTGTGTGTGTGTGTGTGTGTGTGTGTGTGTGTGTGTGTGTGAAAATTAAACAGTACAAATAATACTAAAATATAAATAGATACGGTTGGTGTGCCCATTTATGCGTTTTTGTTTGCAGTACAACAGACCTAGTTGTATATGAATTAAAATATACAATGTGTACTATCTGCCAAACATTAAAAAAAGTCTTAAATGAAATCGGACAACCTTCGCCCGTCAGGAATCTGATGTCTGACCATTCGCTGTGTCTGGTCTGACCAACTCAAAGGACAACCAAAAGCCTAATTTACAAAGATCCTCATCCACTCACCAAGCATGTTTCGACTGTCTTATCAGCAGTCCCAAGCACAGACATGAATGCTTTTTAGAAACATACAACAACAGAGGGAAAACCAAAGATCATCAATACAATTTTATTGATCATCTTCAGCAAACTGGATCATTTCGCTCCAAAGGAAAAAACATTTGAAAACAAGTGCCCACATACAAACGTGATGCGCGTGGTGCCATTGACGTCAAGAGTCTGACAATGCGAAGTGGCAACATTTTCAGTTTGAACCATGTTCATTGTTGCTGTTTTTCCCGCTCACGCTGCCAAACATGTAATGCTCTTGACAGCCAATGTTGGTATACTGTAAGGGACAAAAAAGATGAGTCTTGATTTGTATGGGATGGACTTAAATCATCTCAGTGTTCAGATTCAACGTTTTCCATTACTGTTTTGCGTTTGATTGTGCATGCTAGTTTACACCGACCTTGTCCCTGGAAAGCAAAACTGCACGTACAATTTAACACACTGGATTATGTGACAGTGAGTTTGTAAGTTTAAAAAGTACAGCAGCTGTGTAATAGTGCTTGCCGTATTTTACGCCCCGCCCCCCTTTTTTCCTTTTATTCTTTCTCCTCACTACCATCCTTCCACGTGAATTTGCTTGTCGGCTCACAATCTAGATCTAGAGAGACATAACATAAACACTCACACCATGATGATCAGTGATCACATCAAATCAGTGGTAATCAGAAATTTTGTTCAGTCATCAAAGAAAAATCTCGTGTATTTGTGTAGATCTTTCTGCTATGCGGTTGGGAGGGATCAGCATGCCGGCCTGTCAGATTCGAGGGATCTTGAACTGACTTACGTTTTAGTTGAAAAATCTTTTCGCTGAGTGAGTTTTCTGATTAAGAAAAGCTTGTAGAAAGCAGTACAGGACCTGTGAGATTTTTCAGTCAACTATTTTTGAGACTGACAAAGAGATTTTACATTCAATTCCTGTTATTCTGTCAGCTTTTGTCTGATCTGCCCACCTTTAGAAATCTCCGACTTTTCCCCGCGGTTTTCTATTCAGGCACGCATGCGCCGACACCATGCAAATGGCTGGCAAGCAGACGAACCTCAGCTCGCAGTGTTAGAGTTGGGCATTTTCCACTCAGACAATCATGCACGGTAGCTTGTAAGGCCAAAGTGTATATTTTCATGGAGCGTTATTCAGCGTCACTTGTATCCTATCAGTATTTAAATATTGGTCCAGCCACCACAGAGATATTAATGTGTTTAAATTTTTTTCTACGCTAGGATCCATGACTCTCGATTTCAGGAGAGAGGAGACCATGACTACATTTCAGTCTTTCCGTCGCTGAGTGCAATGATCATATTGAGACTGAAAACTGACAAAACCTAGACGAGAACTGACGAAAGCAGATCGGAAAAAGCATTCGTCAAATGTCAGCCCAGGCACTCTATTTTCGATTCCCCATGGCACAATGATATATGACTGTACTGATGTAGTGCCATAGGTGTTGCTCTTTGGTCTCATGGACCCACTAGGCCATCGGGGCTCGATTCCTGGGTGTGAGTATTTTCCCTTAGTTTCAGTAGCTTTTCTGTGTGTGAGGAGAGAAAAAAACGTTTTGACCGCACTTTACGAAGCAGGCAGGTGCTGTAAACATAAATTTCCAATGGACATCACAGCAAAATACCGCGAGGTATGCATAAAGCTGCACCCATACAAGAAGCGTGAAACTGATTGCGCCATGTCTTTCCTATAGTACGTTGCCAATAGGGATTGACAGTATCAAATAGGTACATGTAGTTCCGAATGTGTGACCATGGACGCTGTCAGCTGATCTCCATCAGTCAAAACAAAAGATCGTGATTCGTTTGTTTCTAAAGCCCTCGACCTGTCTTGTCATTTTCAGACACTCTCACATTGTACTTTTATCGTTCCATACTTGTGCCTTCAGACTGCCCAAACTTGTCATACTGTAGATACTTGGTCCATTTCCACCTTGTCTCTTGGTATCAGTAAAATTGCCTATCTTGCAGGTTCAAGCATGGCTTGAGCGGCTGTTTGCCAGGAGCCAAGTGCCGGTGTTCGAGAGAAATGAGCGTACCATTAACCTCCTGTATCAACTAATGGAGAAGAATATGGACCGTGACGGAGATATGCAGCACATTATTGAGGATCTGCGTCACAAATCTGAAGAGTACACAGCTGAAGGTACGTTGTTAGTAAGTCAGTGTTCAGTGTTTCCTTTGACACAAAACAAATTGTACATGTCGACGAATATTGATCAACCATTGCATGATATTAACTTTGTGCACGTCATTGCAGGAATCACAATGTTGTGTGTTACACCAGTATAGGTTTCATGATAGCAGAACAGACACCTATCTTCAGTATTCAGAAGACGGCAAAAGTCACATCAGTTGTATTTTATTGTATAAAGTTAACTTTTATCATGATGTGGATGAAACTTCTGGCTGTTCTGTGGTCTGTCTGCCAGTGACTTACACCATAGCTTATGGCATTTCCCCATAGACATGTGAACTTGCTGCTTACACTATGGACTAAAAGGAGGAGGATAAGTAAGTGTCTTTTGCATACTGTGTACTTTTTGCAGGCCAGAGACTGGGAAGTATTCTTTCAGAACTGAACCTGAAGTCTGGAAGCTTGTCACAGTCAGGGGTAACATCATTACGCACACTGGCCAACATAGCATATCTTCTTCAGATCCGCGATGCCAGTGACACGAGGTAGAGAAATGTATTGTGTTTTATTTCTATTTTTCTTTAGAAGTAACTGAGACCATATATTTGTCATACAGCACGTCACTTCTGCTGACATTAACTCATTCTGTGCTGTGGTCCCCATTTGGGGCCCTCATGTACAGCACTAGGCTGCTGAGGTCACATACAGGGGATTGCCAGTTTTCTTTTTTGATTCTCAGTCATGACAGGGATGCATTTTCTGTTACAGTGTAGTATGGTGTTGTCATAGTCATAACTAGAGCATATGTTTGAGGCCCACTGACTCTGCTGTCTGCTCCACTTGGTGCTGGCAGGAGGTTAAACAGACAAGACCAGGAGATTACTTGCACTAACGACTGTCTTTGGCTTGTATAGGTCTGTGTAGTAGATTTTTGTATAATTTTTTCCCCCGATGTGGCCAAACAACCAGCACGCAGTTTGCGTCATGGATAAGAACTCTTAGTATAGAGAGAGCTAAGCCCTGATGGTCTAAACCAGTACAGGTTTAAGAAGTAAAAATTTATGTTGCTGTGCTTTGTTGCAGTTACCTAGTGGCACTACAGCATCTTCAAGCAGAGGAGGAGCAGGTAAAAGAGGCACACCTTGCCGAGAAGCGACTACTTACACAGTTGTCACTCAAGACCAAGGACGCACTGGTCAAACAGCACTCACTGCTCAAGTATGTGGTAGTTTGAAGCAGTATATGATATGGCAGTGTTGTTTGAAGCACTATATCATATGGCTATGTGGTTGTTTGAGGCAGGATATCATATGGCAACGTGGTTGTTTGAAGCAGTATGTCATGTTGCAGTGTGCAACCTTTTTTTTTCTTCTTATTGTTTGCATGCTGTGCCAATCAAATTCCTTTGGCAAATGAGTAATGCTACTAGACTTTTTCCTGCACCCATGTTTTATTTCCTCCTTATTTTTTGTTTGTTTGCCGCTCGCCTTATTCTTAGAAAACGCAGAAGAGACCATGTCACTCCCCTTCTGAAACAGCTGCACTGGCTTCCAATCCCTTTCCGCATCCAGTTCAAAATTGCAACACTGGCGTACTGCCATTTCGATGGCTCTCTCCCTCTGTACCTGTCTGCAATGCTTACAACCTACCAGCCCTCCCGTACTCTCTGTTCATCATCAGAAAAACTGTTAAAGGTTCCAAGAACAACCCTGAAGTCAGCTGGCGGTCGTTCATTTTCTTACGCCGCCCCCTCTGTCTGGAACGCTTTACCTGTCACCATTAGGGACCTTCCCACGCTGACTCAATTTAAGGCCCATTTGAAGACCTACCTCTTTAGGCAAGCTTTCGAGCTGTAGACCGACCACTGTTTCATCCGCACTCAGTGTGTGTGTGTGTGTGTGTGTGTGTGTGAGCGCAAAGAGTGTTTCGTAGAAAACAGATAGGCGCAATATAAACTGTATTCATTATTATTATTATTATTTTTTTGTTTTCTGCTTTGGGGTTGTTGTTTCTCGTATCATGCCATGATGCTCAAGCATTGTCATGAATTGATAATGTGACCATGTTTGTCACTAGTCAAGGGTTGAGTTACTTCTAAAAAGGAGGATGAAAGGCAGGCAACCGTCTTGGGAAAGTACAGTACCAAATGGGAGGGAAAAGTGCATCTCATGAAATCGCAAATGTATTACATTACTGTGTGCAGAACAAGTCAGGAATTGGCGCAAGCAGCAGGGAGCAGTCGGCTGAAATGGAGAGTCGAGCAAAGTCAGCCGGTTTTCTGCACAGCAAGGCACGCGAATACACACAGCTCATTAGTAAACTGAAGGTGGGCTTATTTCCGCTTTGTTTTTCATGATGGTTGCTTTGCCATGTCCTGTAATGAGTTGACGGCTGGGTTTCATGTTTAGGTGAAAATTGGAGGATTATAATCATACTTAAAATACTAAAGAGAAGTCTTTTCCAAAATGCTTGTGAACATCTGTTTTATGAGCAAGCACCATACTTGAGCTTTCTGTGTTGCCATGTCTGTCCTGCTTCATGTAAGTTTCATTTTGAGTTGCATGTGACAGAAATCATCGGGCAACAGACCTCAAGAATGGTAACCTGTGAAAAGATTTAATTGTGTGCAATATGTGGGTTGCTTGGTCTAGTAGTCCTGCTTGTACACGTCTCAGACCTGTTTGATTTTATGTTTTTTTCAGGAAAATTTGTCCCGTACTGGTGTGGATTCATCTCTGTTTCATGAAGCTCTGGTGAAGAAATCACAGGTGTGTGTGTGTGTGTGTGTGTGTGTGTGTGTGTGTGTGTGTGTGTTGCCACAACACATGCAGCATACATCTGGCAGGGGGAGGGGGAGGGGAAGCAAGAGAAAGAAAGAGATATCACTGAGTTTTTAAAAACATTTTTTATATTAATATATTATTGGGGGGGGGGGGGGGGTTGGTTGGTGGCGTCGTAAGGACAACAGAACTGACATTTAGGAAATGATGGAAGTTTTACCCTCTGTGGACACAAAACAGGCTTGTATCATCGGTGAGTAATCAGGTAGAAACATTTTGTGCTTTCTATTAGGATCTTGAGAAACTCCAAGAGAAGCTTGAACCGCTGAAAAAGAAACTGCAGAACTACAAAGACCTGCCACCTGTGAGTATGAGTAAGATTGTAGCTGGTCTCTCTCTCAGATAAGTTGGCTGATTTCGTGCTGTATATGGATTAGAGGGTGGAACCGGTACGATTTCTCAAACCGGTTTTTAACCGGTTTTCCAATAGAAAACCGAGGTTTAAAACCGGTTAACCGGCTATGTATACGTCATCTATTGTTTCTAACGTTTCCCCAAGAGATGGAATGGGGGAAGGGAGGGGGGTCTCCTAGTACTCCGACTTCCTGTACCCCTGCGTTGGAAATGTTCAGCCAACAAGGGTGGGTGGGTGGGTGTTTGGGAATTTAACGTCTTTTTCCACCACATACGGATGATATCAAAGACGAGGCAACGATGAAAAAGCCAGCACAAATATTTGGCCCTAGCCGGGAATTGAACTCACGACCCGAAAGTTGGAAGTCCAACGCTCTACCATTCGGCCACCCTGGTTTCCCTGTTCAGCCAACAACAACAACATGATGATGATGGTGATAAGGAGGAGGGGGAGGAGGAGGGTGTCTTGTAATGGGCTGAAAAACGACGAGTGATGTCCCTTAGAAAAACCGCGGTTTTCCGGTTTCTTAAGGCCAAACCGGTTTACCGAACCGTGAGAAAGTCGGACCGATTTTAACCGGAAAACCGGTAAAACCGAACACCCCTAATATGGATTATGGTGCAATATATATGTGTGCTCATCAGCTCTAGAACTACCAGTCAGCACCTTCATCAAAAGAGAGAGCGGAGAGAAAAGAAAAAAGAACCACCTTAATAACAGTGGAACTAACAGCCCACATTTCTTCCCATCATACAATGCTGTTAGTGATCACGTCTATTTAAAATCAAAGCAGAATTTGACTGTTTTGTTTGTTTTGTAAGCATAGTCGGATATGTTGTATACTAATAGCTGTATTGGACAAGTTCTTTAAAAAATGTCAAATGTTATCATTTCAGGACATTTCCCAAGCAAAAGTCAAAAATTGCCGAACTGACTCATCAAGTGGTAAGTGTACATGTTTAACTGGTTTTACATTTGTTTTCTGTTCTACGTGTATGGTTTATTTTGTAGACACTACAAAGTGGTTCACTTCGCAGATGTTTCTTGATTTTGATTGATGAACAATTATTTTGTAATGGTGCAAGTGATGGTGCAATATGAAAGAAGAACCACCTTTGTTCTTTTTGTGTGATTTGTTAGTACAAGTATTAAATTTTCTTTCAGGCAGAGCTCGAGGCAGACTTAACTCAAAGGATAGACAGTATGCGTCTATAGCATTTGTGGATGACAGTGAATGTAGTGCCCTCTACTTCGCATTACGGTGATTTGTCAGTTGGCTCTGCAGGATGGCTGGATTGCTGATGGTGCTGTCTGGATATGGGGAGGCTGGGGTAGAAGTAGAAACTCCTGTTACCAGTGTGAGAGGTTGTGTGTTCAGGACCCGTTTGGGGCATAAAGAATTTTCACTTCTAGTAGGTGGTACAGTGTACTGTTCATGCGGGCTGATTGTCAGGGTCCTTTGAGGGAGTCGGGGTGAGAGAGCAGTGCTTTACCTAATAATAATGTAAAATGTTTGTAGGCTGCGAGTAAAAATATACTGAATGATCAAACTGGCATTCTGCATGATTAGCTATTACAAAAAAAACAAAAAACAAAAATTAAAAAGGAAGAAAGGCGGAAATGAGTGAGGGAACGTCTGTACCAGAGAAAAGTTGGGCTTGAGTAGGTTCTGTATTTTCATGGCAAATCTCACATGGAGACTGAATTCTATCTTTTCCAGTGCGTTTGGTGTCGCAATGTGCTTGAATACATGCCTGTGTTGTGAATGAGTGTGTGTGTGTTTTTGTGCATGCATGCGCCAGAGAAAGTGTTCTCGGTTGAATTGTTGAATAAACTGTGAGCTGTTGCTTCCTTTTGCTTCAGACCTACATCTATGATTTCTGCTTGTCATTCCCGAATAGCTGCAGAATTGTTTACAAAAACAAGCAAACAACATGCAAAACATGTACAGCGCAAGCACATGCTCCAGCACATGTACATCTTGTTTTTGAAATGTGGGACGAGAGGAAGACTGCAAATAAAATCATGCGAACAGGATTAACATCTCATTTTTGTGAAAAATAAGCATTTATTATCAAAACCTCTTTTGATTCAGAGGACAAATACAGACAATTGCATGATAATAGTTTTATGAATCGAATGAGTGTTTTAAAAACATAATGTGTGCATTCTGATCAATCTGAAGGCCATGAAGTATGACACTATTTTTGCGACAGATTATGTGCATCAGTAGAGATGAAGTTTACACATGATCACACTGAAGCACTTCTGCAACTACTGACAATTCTCACAAGCTTGTCATGGACACTGCTACCAGAGGGAAGCAAAAACCTTTTTTTGTTTTGTTTTGTGTGTCTGAGAATATTGGTAACCATCACAGATAACTGAGAAACTAAAAGCTACAGGCATCCAACAGCACTACCCCGGCACTATGTACAATGATGTGGCTCCTGCAAAACTACATGTGCAAAGAACTGACTGAACGAAATAAACGATGACCACATTCTCATATCCCATCCTCAAACCTGCATATTTCACTGTAAATCGGATGCAAGTCACACACTTTACATGAACAGGAAAGGGCCTACCGAGACCCTACAAAATAACTGCTATGTTTGTCATTGGGAACCACAGACGAATTTCCAACAAGCAGCTACTGGAAGACACCAACCAAGAAGACATGCACACCATCATTACCAAAAGGCGTTGGCAGTGGATTGGCCATGTGTTGCGGAAGGAGCCCACTTCGATAGCAAGAACAGCAGTACGCTGGACCTCTGCGGGAAAGCGAAAGAGGGGCTGTCCAAGGACAGCTTTGCGCAGGACAGTCGAGGTGGAACTAAAAGAGGCTGGACACAGAGCAAGAAGCTGGCAAAGAACAGATTGGAGTGGAGGAAGCTCATTGCTGTCCTAAGTATTGCCACTGGGACAGAATGCCTTTCACAGGGAAGTATGATGTGATCAGTATAATAATATTCTACATGCGTCTAAAATTTGTGTTTGCAGGACAAACAAAATTCACAAAACAATTCGTTCAAAATACTTTCCAATCAGAAACATGTCAAATCTCTCCTTCTAGTGGTGGTGGTGGTGGGACGGGGGTGGGGCGGGGGGGCCAAAGAGTTCATGAGTTATCTGGTTGGCTGTACAGCACCTCGGCCAATGTAAATTATATGACGACAAAAGGAGCTAATGACGATGAAAACCATGTTCCTTTACAGAGGATATTAACTAGAGATCAGTTTTTAAGCCATGTACTACATGTACCGTACAATCAAATGGAAGGCAAATGAGAACTTGGTCTAAGACAAAAGTATAGCAAAAACACCTATGGCACAGAGATTGATTTTCAACCTCATCCCTAGAGTGTATAACTTATAAGAACAGTACGACACACAAATTCCGACACACACAAAAACAACAACAAAAGAAAAAATGAGAACTCGCACGCACATATATACTGAATGATAGAGAAAAGCAAATGAAATAAAAAAAAGCTCTGATTACATGATCATTTCACTCTACAAAGCCCCCCCCCCCCCCCCCCCCCACCCCCCCACTAAAAAAACAAGAAAAACCCAACCCACCCACCCCAAACACAACCAAACCAACCCCCCACCCCCACAAACAGCAGAAAAAAGAAGAGAAGAGACAAACCAAATATCCATGCTCACATTCAAAAGCCGTTTTATTCACACACCAAAAAGCCTTTCAAGCCATCAAATAAAATTTTGAATTACTCGACCAAATGTGAGGCCTACCGCTGTCACTTGGATCTGAAAATAAGGAAGATTTTTTCTGAGTGTTCACATATGAACACCTAATACACAAAGACCCTGCTTGTTTGTGGCACCCGAACGCCTGTCCACATGAAATGCACACCATTCAATCTGCTGCCCTATTTCTATGAGGGGATGGCTAGCTGACTGTATATTATTTAAGCAAATAAAAGCGACACAAAAGGGACAAGAAACCACTTAACTTTGACAAAGGACGGCACAAGGTCGACGTTTCGGCTTACGCCTTCTTCAGGACATAAACAAATGGGACATTGGTTGAAGTTATGTCCCATTTGTTTATGTCCTGAAGAAGGCGTAAGCTGAAACGTCGACCTGTGCCGTCCTTTGTCAAAGTTAAGTGGTTTCTAGTCCCTTTTGTGTCGCTTTTATTTGCTTAACTTGTAACCACTTCGCAGTCATTACCGTTTTCCGTGTATATTATTTGTTAAATACTATTTGTGAGTATTTGGTGTATGTCTAGAATGAAACTGTCTACCATGATTTCGCTTACGAAACTGCACTGATTTCCACCACCATTGTCAAAGCTGATGGAAGTAAAGCGATGCTTTAACTCCAAGGCATGGAATTTACAATACATGAGAGAGACGGACACACAAAGCTGTCAAAACACTGCATGTCCCAGAGTATCTTGCGAATAAACTCTTGCTCATCAAACTTACATGTTACCTTGCCGGTACTTACTTGCACTGCATTGACTATTACAGTAACTCTATTGTGACTGAGGCTGTTGCCTCCTCAACACTGCACATGCCTGAGCCAGCCACCATCCTGGAGTAAACTGACTACATAGATCTACACATACCTCTCTAGCAAGCTTTACTGAAGACACACACACACACCCGACATTTTCAACTGATTTGTTAATGAAAAATGCATGGAGAATTCAAGTTTGATGAGCTGTTGTCGATGTGTGTCTGAACCTTCGATTGAAGAGTCCCATCTCGAATGAGTTGACCCCAATACAGATACAGGGAAAAAAGTGAAAACGCTGCCAACAGGAGACACAATACAGACATCTGCATCCAACTAACAAGTGTCTGTTCTATTCACTGGCTGAGACAGACTCAAGAATGAGAGGAGAGATGAAAATCAGTCTGCAGAACCGAACAATGAATGTCAGCCACAAATCGGTCAAATGTTTGAAAAAAAAAAGAAGAAAAATGATGCTTCAAAATACCAGACAAACAAACCGACATCACTGTCTGGAACACATGCAAAACCAAACATCAGGTGAAACGCTGCAGAACCATGTGAAGATTACTTTGTGATGAGTGGTTTGTCAACTCATTTCTGTCGGCCACTTTTGGTATGTTTGATTTAGTAACTGCCTCCCTTTGAATGCATGGATGTTTTGTCTGTCTATCCAAGGTTTTCAGGTGGGGCTTGCTTTTTCAAAAAAAAAGAAAAAAGAAAAAAAGAAGCAAATAAAAGGGGTCATTGCATTCATAAAGAAAGAAAAGAAGCGTGTTGACTGCAAATGTACAAGTCCGTATTAACGATGTCGTGTAGTGCTCATGGTGAAAGAAGAGCTCGTTCATCCTCTGGAATTTCTCGTGCCTGGTGTGGACCCAAGTCATACCTCCGCAAGTGAATCTGAAGAAGAGATTAGACACTGAAACATGTAATACAGAAAGTTCATAGAGTATGTACACACAAACAAAGACTAAACAACAAGAAGAACACCCCCCCCCCCCCAAAAAACCCCAAAGAAACCAAAAACAAAACCAAACCAAACCAAACCAACAACAAAAACCCAACCACGACCCCAAAACAAACCCCAAAATAAACTACATGTAGCAGCAACAATCACAATGAATTGAGTGGGGGGTGTCGACATAAGTTACATCAGTTTTACCAGTCTTGTGTTAGTTTTGTCAGTCTTTTATCTGTTTTTATGTCTTCAAATACACAAACATATTTTATACAAAGTGGCCACAGCTTAGATAAGGTTATTATTATTATTATTACTGTTAATAAACCAAATCAGTTTTGTCTTCCACAACCTGACCAACTTGAATTTGGGTGCATGTTCAACTCTCTTGTGCAAACACATCATGATCACAGACACTAGTTACAGAACTCTCAGCATTTCTCTGAGGTACAATCTTCACAGCTGTAACTGAATGTATGTGTAGTTGTCTTCTTGTTCTTCCTCTGTGTTCCCGACACCGTATAGTCTAACCTGAAGGAAAAGATTGACATCAGCACTTCGGCTGAGGTAAGGGAAGTTGCCTCCAGACTTGAGATGTGCTCTCCGAGCCTCTGGGTAACACTTGTACATCTCTTCACGAACAATGCCAGACAAGGCACAATCATCAAACACCTGCCAGAATAAGACAAGGCAAGTTAGTGGAAAGATAAATCAGTGGAACAAAGATGATCTGAGAAAAACAGTCCTTCTACAGATGCACAAAAAATGGTCAAACCAGTTTTGTGGTCAGCAGAAAATGTATTGAAGTACACATAATATACGAACAGCACGCTACATATACTATATAAAGGGCCTGAGCACAGAAGCTTCAACTTTGGGTGCCTCTGATATTTGTAGTTCCTCTGATATTTGAAGACACCAGTGTTTGTCACACACAGATAACAGACAGCCAGCCAGACTAGAGATGACAGACTGCAGATGATGGAGGGTTATGAAACATGTATGTGATGTGAGTCAGTAAACAAAACTGGTGGGTGATACAGCATGCTAGCCTAGCAATGTTTTCTTTACACTGTAAATTCTTACATCCATGATAGTGATGTCAACATCTCGTAGTTTCTGTGGTTCAACATAACAGTTCATACAGTTGAGGGTCAGGCGTGATGCTAACTCTTGTTGTGACAAGCTGTCAAGCTGTAACGAAAAGACAGAAAGAAAATCTGAGGATTGGACTGGAGTGTACGGGAAAAAGCTGTACTACAAAGTAATAGCTGAAAATAAATGAGAGCAACTGTTTATGACAAAAGAAGCTGAGACAAACATCTGTGCGTATACTGGGCAGACCAAAAGAAGATGCAAATCGGCTGCACATACATACATGTACATAGACTAGATCTATCTTTCTGCAAAGCTATCAGGTAACACACACAACACGAAAAAGTGCCTGATGATGGGAAAAACCTTTTTGTGATAACTCAGTCACATCTGTTTTCATAATTACGTGTACCTGTATTTTAGGAACTTGATTATCAGCAGCCTGATTCAAAGAAATTATTCAACAAAATCGTAAAGATCTAAAATCACTATTATGTACTCACCCTCTCTACTAGGAAATCTATGGAGTCTGCGATGTCAGGGTCCACGAGACCCTTGTCAAAGTTGCCCATCACCATTTTCTTTAGGAACAATGCTGGCATCATCCAGAACCTGTCACAGACAGTGGAAATTACAGGTATATCTGTTAAAAATAAAAATGGATGCCTGTGCGCACACTGTACTAGTTTCCTGTGTCCTTTGGTGGCCAGCTGTGACAATCTTGTCTGAGTTACACTGTCTCTATTGTGCTAACAGCAAAATGCCAAACCTATTTAGAGAAAAAGCATCTGCACCTATGACCTATACCTGCGTATACATAGGATTTAACTCTCTCCCCACTCTTGAAGGGACATCAGCTAACAAATCGAGCTGGGCTGTTTACAAAACACCCATAACACCACTAAGACGCTCGAAAAATGATAGCCATCTCTGGACCAATGTTACCCACGTATGACCCTAATGTAAGTCTACTGATTGGTCCTGCCAGTAGAGATAGCACACCGAGACAGCATACTTCTGTTATGTGACATCCAATTCTACGCAAGGGAAAACTAACTGAGCGAGCTCTAAGATAGTGTTTGGGCAGTTCACTGATGCAATAGTTATAGAATGTATTAAAAACGCTTCTTTGATATTTTGGGAGTTGGTCATCCCAGCATAGACAACTTTAAGTTTAACACTGACAAACAACAGGACATAATTATGTGCATGAAATGATTAGTGGCACTCACGTGGTGGCAGAGTTTGTCTGCTGAAAGATTGCGGTGTCGTAGAATGTATTACAGAGGATGAGGGATGCCACACGTTGGGACCGAGAGACATATTCCGCAAACTTCTGTGCCAGAAATCCGCCCAGCGATGTGCCAAAGATGTGTACCTTGTCAAGCTGCAGATGATCCAGCAACTTGCGGAATCCCTCGCAGAATTCCCGCATAGTCCAGTAGACTGGATATTCAAGCTATCAAAAACAATGCAAACAAACATTACTATCAGCACACACCAAAATTATACAAGAACTGAAAACTGTATAATTATCAATCCACTGTTAAGAATGACGATTTTTTCATGGGCAGATGATGGGAGGTCTTGCAACAGTACAAGCCACTGGGTATTTTTCTTGCCCACCCCCCTCAAAATTCTATTCCTGAGCTACATAAGGCTCTAAGGCTCTTTGTACTGAATAAATGGGATGACAACTCTAAATTCTGAAACAAACTCCAGTTCTACAGCCTTACTAACAAAACCTGTACATGCAAAATTTACTAAAACTGAAACGGAACCTAATAGTAATAATTAAGTACTTTCTTGTGCTGGGAGCAGTTTAACTAACTACTCTGGTGGTTCACATTATTAGGATAATGTATTGGAGGGGAAAACCTAGGACACACTCACAGAAATCACCCTGTATCCTGCTGTAGTCAAGCCAAGTATCTGCCGAAAGAAAACATCAGCAGTACCGCTGGCCGGTGGGAAGCACACCAGTGGGCACTTCACCGTTTTGGGACCGGCATCATACATGGTCCATTCTTTACTGTTATCGTCATCCACCACCACCTGCCAAAATTATAAAGGAGGAGAGTCAAACCCCACAAAAAGCAGCTGTCACTGAAAAGGTAATGACTGGTCAAAGGTGGACACTCAGAAGTATGCAAAAGCAATTACTTTATCAAATGAGAATATGACCGTATCACTGCCTGGAAATACTGGTACATACTACTATTTATCAGTTACGACAGTAGAATGTATTTTCAGGTGATGAATTACGTAAACTGGCCATCTGTCTAACATACTGTAGACCAGCCATAAGTTAATTGGTTCTAGCCCTCCTAATGACAAAAAATGCATAGCATAAACTGTACATCAGACACAGACCAATTCATTTTGTAAATGTTCCACTTGTCCTATCGTTTCCTTTTTATTAAGGACAAAATGAATGTCCTATACTTTTTCAATGGCCAATGTCCTAGCTGTAATACTGAGTAGTTCCTATGGATGTGAAATTCACTGAAACCCTGCCTGTAACTGTGTAAGGAAATCACCCTGTAAGATTTCCTTGCTTCTGCTGCTAGCCCTGCGGCACCATGAGCATTTCAAAAGACAAGCAGAAGTTCAATGAAAGGAAGCCTGCCACTAAACAACACTAATGACAGGATCAGGTGAATGCGGTGATACTGGGGCTGCACTATTTCAATAGTCATGGCATTGGCTGATGGCTGGGTGTCACTAATCTATCTCACTGGTCTCAAGAAATCGCACAATAAACCACACATCACCAAAGGTACACACTGAGGCTTTTGAGAGTATGCTAAAAACAACAGTATGATCATAGTCTACATCATGCCTAACTGCTCACAAACCTTTTTCTGTGGAATTGTGCTTCGGAAGCTTTGGTACTCCTGTGAACTGGACACTTCACTCATGGCTGTTGTTTTCAAATTATTCCGTTGCTACTAGGTCATTACTGGGCTTAAAACCTGGCTGCCTCCGAGGCCTAGGCTCAGTGAGTGTGACTGATCACTGCAAAGATAAATAACACTGATTTGCATACAATTGGCAGTCACACCAAAACTGACAGGTGCTGAATCATTCATCAGGATACAACCATGCACACAGACCTTAGTATCAACAGTGTGAATTAGACACTGGGGTTTTGTTTCTAAAACCACCTAGAAAAACACCTGGAAAGTCCTATGTGGAATTCCCAGCAACACCCCCCCCCCCCCCACCCCTCCCGTTATTTTAGCTGGAATGTTCAAACCGAATGTACAACACCGTGCAAGACAAAAATGTTTTTACGTGAATCGGTGGCCGCTTTGCGACAATAATTATCATATGACACCCCCTGATAATGTAAGAACACAGAAGCACAACAAAGATGGAAACTTGTCAGTCAAGTTATGCCACTTGCGGTCTAACTGACGCCCCCTTGAAAACGTGGAAAGCGTGCGTTGAGTCGATCGTTCTCTTAAGCACAAGCTTCCCGTATAAAGAATACCTTTAGAGACTCCAGCTGCACTGACGTGGACCAAAATAAATCCTGTAGCCGATTTCTGTTGCTCACAAGTATCTTTTCCAGTAGCGGAAGTCACTTGATAAAAAGCTAACCGGAAGCGTCGCCATTTTGAATTATCTACTTTCGATTTCAGATATTCCGAGTTAAAAGTCCGTGGTGCAATCACGTAAATCTAATGTGCAAAATCTCTATGTTTAAGGGTCCAAAGTGTCTCGTGGACTCAAATCTCAAATGACACCACGATAAGACTTAGTGGTTGATGAAGCTAGTTTCAGCGGCGGCGTTTACGATAATTTTTTTCAAACTGACAACTGAATGGTGAACGTAGGCAAGCGCCCTCCCTTCTGCACACTTATGCAGTCTGCACTTCCCACATGTTTTCATTTACTAATTTACTCTGGGTTAACTGATGTGCATCTTGACTGTCACCAGGTCATAGTCACCCACGCCAGTCAGTTTTATCTCGATTCTTTTTTAAAATGCAATTTACTTCACAAAAAAGGATACACCATGTCTTTACTACCATTTCTATGCCACAGTGGAAAATCTTCCGTACAAATGTCTTGTACTTTAAGTTTTATGGTCAGCCAAGACATACCCTTTTGTACTGCATTCCCCATGGATATGAAGCCTTGTCACAATTCCACAATGTTTGCTTTTTAGAAAATGTTTGGGAAACAAATGTCTGTATGCAGCTTGGAGAACAGTGATTGAGTGATGTTCAGTTTGTTTTTACAATGAAGACCGTTTTTTTTTTTGGGGGGGGGGGGGGATGATTATGTCCCGTACAACTATAACGCATGGCAAGTAGAATACACAAGTGGAACTGTACACAAATCATGAAAGCCAAGGCTGACTGTACAACACTTTATTTCTATTCTAGGCACACATTATTACACTGAAAGCGTACGTCTGTCTGTAAGGATTGTTGGTACAAAGACAGACACATACATGTATGTATCAACTAAATCAGGTGTAGAGTTTGAAAATGTAGGAAACTGAGACAGTGAGACTGAGAGAAAGAGAGCGAGAAACATGAAACCCCCCGAACAAGTGAAGACTAGCAAGCCTGTGCACCAGCAAGACAGAGAGTAAACTGCCTTGTGGGAAGAGAAAAGTACAAACTGTACAGTACATGTGGACATTTCAACATGAGAAAGTCAGAGTGTGACAAAGACAAAAACCACAAATATGAGATGTCCAGTAATTTTTTGTCATCCCTATCAGTTACCAGAAGTATTGCCAACAAAACTGGAAATTTCATACCAACTTGCTCTTGTGAACTAAAACCATGCCGTTATCAAGAACTTACCACCAAATGATTTTCAAAGTCAAAAGTAACTGGTCATTTGTTATTGGCATCAAACACCATGTCCACAGTGATGTACATGTACATAATCTACAACAGCTTTTTGTCATTTACCGACAGCACGGCAGCGTGAAACCCCTGTCCCGATGAACAAAATATACATGTGGCAGTACCTACTGAGTACGGGAGTACTGCAAGTAGCTGTGATGTCCCCCCCCCCCCCCCCCCCCAAGAAAACCACACACACCTAAAGATATTCTTCCCCTGTTGTATGGGTGTATAGGGGATGACAGTTTTTACCGTAAAAAAGTGTTAGTTTCAATATGGGACACAGTTCTGATTCACAAATGCTACACAAAACCACCAAAAATCTACTACAAGTACAAAAGTAAATGAGAAATGAGAGACAATATGAAGTTTCCACAATTACACGATGAAGATGTTTAGCTTTTCAGTACGATTACCATTTGAACTGCTCTTTCTGACAAGTAATCATGGTATTTGCATGACATAAAATTCACAACGAGCAACATACAGGAAGGCACAAACCCCATGACTGTTGAAAGACAAAGGTAAGAACACACTGCACTTGTCCAGATCATTTGATCAATCTGGAATGAACACACCAAATTCGATCACTGAATGCATGTGATCACCTACATCATCTGAAAACTTGTGTCTCTCTTGTAGCAAATTACAGCTGTAAATTGTAATTTTGATTAACAACCCATTTCTGAAATTTTTCTTCAAAAGCTTTCTGATCTAGATGAAATGCTGGTGTTTCGATCATACTCCTAGAATTGTGGACTTCAGTGTCTCGAGCTGTTTTGAGTGCAGACAATGTTCTCCTAACCTGAATCTTTTCACTGCCCATCTTCCTACACATAGATTATAGAATGCCCATATCAAAACATCCGCACAATGCTCTCAATGGTTTATGATGCACAGTATTACACACGTCCTCAATGATCCACTTCTGACACGCGTGGATTTACTGTCCTCTTAATAGTCTGTAACTTTCAAGGGCAATGCACCTAACTCAGTAACTGTTGGGTCTGCATTCAGTGGTCGTCAATTTGCACTAACAGTTCTAACTCAGTAGCAGCACTCTTGCGAAGGCACCAAGACTCGCCCAAACTTCATGACTCCGCTTGCTGAGATGTAGCAAGTTTTCGTCGAAACAACAAGATGTGTGGCTCTGAAACAGGACAATTAGTATCTTATATCAACTGCAACTTTAAAAAACACATGAATTTTATTAAGAGTACACTGACAATGCCCACTGGATGTTTGAAAAAAGAAAGAAAAAAAAAGGACAAATATACAGAATACTGGTCTTATACAACTTACAAGTCAAACTCTCACTTGTCTGTAAAACTAAAACTTAAAAGACACGAACCGAAAAAGAACAATACTAAAAACTGTTTTCATTATGTTACTTAAACTAAAACCGATCCTTTGCCAACAATTTGTAAAGTAGTTGATACTAAATAGTAAATTAACTAATTCAATTCATCACTGACAGTAAATTTTTTGTCAATGGACCGGAATATTCAATATAAAAATTATGATTTACCTGGATCATGTTTCATGTAATGGACCCATCCCTGGGACTGCTGCACTCCAATGCCACGCCATTCAGTCTCAGACATCAGGTGGGACTTTGGTACCAACTTGGTAATTTCTTTTGGAAGCATCACATGTCTGAAAATAAAACATACTGAACAGTTACCATTGCGCAAAAAAAAAAAAAAGAAAAAAAAAAAGTGTGCTGTGATAGTGTCCACATAACTGATAGCGATACTAGACACATGTCTTACAAATTACACACAATGTTAGGGACTGGCAAGCACTGAAGCGGTTAGTTACTGAGTTAGTGTAAACAGTACTCATTATACTGTGCAGGGCTTAGAACGGTCCTACTAATTACCGAAAACAACCGAAAACAACTCTTAATACGCGTAGAATGCAGTTAAAACATAGAAATAACAACACACAAACATGATTAAAGGTGAAAAAAGAGGCATTAAACTAGTTTAAAGGAAAAAAGTACTTATTCACTCCAAGAGAACAGGATGAAATGAACGTGTCTCCCAAGGGAAGCGACTCTGGTCAGGACTGGTTATTTTCTGCAATATCACCTTTTTTTTCCTTTTAGCTTTTTTAAGGCCACTTTTTTCACCTTTAATCATGTTTGTGTGTTGTTATTTCTATGTTTGAACCGCGTTCTATCCGTATTAAGAGTTGTTTTCGGTCGTTTCGTTGTTTTCGGTAATTAGTAGGACCCGGCTTAGAATGGTCGATGATCCAAAAGGAGAAGTGTGAAGCATTTAGTGACAAAGCAACGAGTGCACATCTGCAACCTGACATGCCATTACTAATGTAGCGTGTCTGCAGGATGGCAAATTTGGCACGATCCCCCAGATATTTCTTTAAAATCAGACCGAAGTGTGGCATGACTATTAATTAGCGTTTCTGAGGAGGTCCGAGGAAGACTTTTTTAAGGAGGAAAATCTGTAGAACTGAGACTAAAATTCTTGCAATCTGGTGCATTTTGGCATGATTTTAAGTGCTTCAGAGGAGGTGTGAGTTAGTTACTTACTTAGGGTTTAACGCCATGCAAGCAACTAAGACTAAATGAGTAATTCACAGCTAAGTGTGTGTACACTATGAAAAAAACAAACAAAAAGCAAAATGTTAGGTTGAACAACTGTTGCAAACCGGTCTACAAGGCAGTAGAAACGCAGAACATGCAGGAGACGCTGCTACTGCATTGGAGGAAACATTAAATTTGGTAGGAGGAAATTACAGGAAATTGTAGCCATCGGTGGAAATCCGCCAAAAGGTGGAGCATTTTTCACTTTAAGCCCTGTGAAATTGAATGTGTCCTAAAGTTCTCAGCACCTATCCGCTACACCCGTACGGGTCCCCTCATGCATAAACGTGTGAGATTTTCAATCTACTTCACTCTGTCCTCAACAGTTCATGATACAAGCCTACCCGTAATCAGAGAACACGAGGAGTAGTGGATGAACGCTGAGTATTAATAGTAACGTATAGTCTAGTACTGCTATTCGGTCTCACAAACTTCCGTGTTGTTATAAATTTACTCCCCCCAGACGTAAGTTTGTAATGCAGCTATGCTGCAACTGTGACACATGTATGCAATACGAGTATTCGGGGCATTTAGTAGTGTAGGCCGACGAACCATGAAGTACAGTGTACAGATGTATCGGTCTTTCATTGAAACATGCCCGAACATGCTGCGCGTTTGTCACATGTGCACGAATATTTAGGAATACTAAGACACTTACCGATACTCATACTCATCGTCGGTGTATTTTTCAGAATAGTAAATTTGCTTTGCAGCCTGTGAAGACATTTTCAACAACGAAAACCTCAGACTTGAAGCCGAGAACACACAATCTGCATTCGCTTTCGAGAATCTGCACCAAGACGATTCGAAGTTAAAGACACGAAATTTCATTGGTTCGTGAAAATCGGAGGAAGATGTGATTGGTTATTTCGTTGGATTGTGCAGGGAAGAGGAGAAGGAGAATAGATAAGAGAACAACAACCAGAATAAAATAAAAGAATGTTCTTACAGAATATATTTTCACTTTTCATGAGAAACGAAGTCTCCTTCCCAAAGTAATTCAACCGTTCGATTTTTTTTTTTGGTCAGCGCCCATTAGTTTCGGTTAGCCAAAGAGCAGACCTGAACTTCCGGTCACAGCTGTGTACTTCCTGATTTTGGCAGCCTTAGCCTACTTGCTCAGTGCGTTTACGGTTAATATACATTCCGTCTTTCTGGATCATCATGTGCTGATCAGTAGAGAAGGTATGCTTCAGCACTTTTGTACATTAATAATACTACTCCATTTGTCTGCGTTAAGCCTTTATGAGTTGCTAAACAGCGTTTGTTCTGTCAGTTGAACAACATGTTTTGGTTTGCTGGAGGTAATTTCTTGGTCACGATCCCTCAGGCTAAACATAGTTTTGCGGACTTAGTCACTGTCACGCACAGAGGAGTCTCAAATTACAGCTGAGTATTTTTGTTGTTGTTGTTGTTAAAAACAGGCGGAGTTGATGACACCGCTGTCTCACAAAGCAGTGGATCTGAAATATATTGAATTGGCAGACCAGTTGAGGACTATAGTAGCAGAAGTCAGGTCAGACTCAGAGATGGATAAATTTACCTGTTACAGTAATAAAGATTAACCTCGTTATAATAACAACCAATGAGAGTTATAAAAACGAGCAGTGTATTTCAATCCCTCAGGGCTTCACTTATGTCCATCAGAACTATGAGTGAGTGAGTGACTGTATTATTTTAAGTTCGATAGGACATTTGTCCTGAATATTATCTACTGAAATGCTAGGACATATACATGTCTCTTGTGGTAAGAAAATGATTGGACATTTATAGATAAATCAGTGTTATGTGGATCTGATGCCTGATCCCTAACTAATCTCAAGCCATGTAAAAATTACTAAAAGCATGCACTGTAAAGCTTATCTACCAAATTAAAATTGCAGGTAAAGATACCCTGTAATTTGAATGCTCACGTAGCAAATTGAGTAGAGTCAGTCCCTATAGTGTTACTCTCATTTTGAAGTTTTTTATAAATTTATTTTTTATTATTTTTTTTTTTTTAGGGCGTTGTTCCACATACATGTATTGATGTTCAGGCTTGAAAAAACTGAAATGACAAAATTCGCATGGCATGTCTGATTTGCTGTCACATTGCTATTGCCATCAGAAATGCCTTTACACGGAAGACCCTTCCCCCCCCCCCCCCCAAAAAAAAAAAAAAAAAAAAAAAACCAACAAAAAATGAAAAAAACATAAAAATCTAAACCTAAAAAAATAAACACACACACAAAAACACACACACAAAAAAACAAGACAAAATCAACAAACCAAAAATCATAAACAAAACAACAACAAGAACCCAAACAAACCCAGCGAAAACAACAACAAGAACCAGTAAACAAACGAAAAAGCCCCAGAGAAACCCACATTAAAAAAAAACAAACAAAAAAGAATGGCACAACATAAAAAAAAGCACACACACACACACACACACACACACACACACACACACACACACACAGAGTGACAACAGCAGAGGATGTTCGTGTATGGGGCACGACTGGAGTCATGCATTCTAGTAGTATAAATAAAATTTGTTATTGGGCAACCATGATTGAAAAAAAAAAATTCACTGTGATTACTCACTACACTTCCTTCCAGGAAAAAAAGACGCAAATTAACAAAACCCCCTGTTATCAAGGACATCATCAGGATCATGCATGTAATCGACTGTCACTGGTGTCACTGTCGGTGATCTGACTTCTGATTGCCCCTCCGAGTTTCAGTTTCTGTTGTGAGTGTGACAGAGTAAGCGTACCTAAAATGAATGTCAGAATGTCTAGAGCTGCTTCCTGCACCATATTACAATCAACAGGAAAAGACACGTATTCCCATGATTATGAAAGCAGTTTCTGTTGTGAGTGTGACAGAGTAAGCGTACCTAAAATGAATGTCAGAATGTCTAGAGCTGCTTCCTGCACCATATTACAATCAACACGAAAAGACACGTGTATTCCCATGATTATGAAAGCGTAATGTTGGTTGTCTCATAACCCATTTGTGAAATTGGGTGGCTCTTCAAGGAGGAAGTTTACCGTGGGTGAGGTGCTGCTGTGCTATAGTCATGGACAGATGACTGGTCCAGCACAGTTAATTGTTTATGCTGCTGCAGCCACTAGGTTCTGGAGAGGTCAACATTTGATTGCATCTGCTATCTCTAGCTGTCTACAGGTTGGTAGTTGGCAATCACTTACAAATGTTTCCAATCATAATTCTATGTTTATCACTGTTGATGCAGTGTGCGGATGTTTCATCAAAGGACCTTTGTCGGATTGTGTCACACTATTGCAAGACTTCATATCTGTGGGAACTATAATTGGACAGATGTCCTGGGTGAACATGAAAGTAGTGTATAGAACATTTGTCCTGAATATTGTTCATTGTGGTGCAGAAGTGAAATGACATAATTATGTCCGCCTTGCCAAGAAAGAATTCAGACAGTTTGACTGATGTCTGAAGCAGATCTGAAACCCTGCTGTTGCTGGGGCACCGTCTGGTGATGCGAACGGCAGCACTGAAATGGTCACCATATTGCCTCTGCTTATTTGGATGAAGGCTGCACAGCCAGCCAGTGTATGTGTTGTGAACTTGAAATCTGTGTACTGATGGCAAGTTCCAAGAGTCTGAAGTGTAGAACTTTGCAAGTCAGGTATCTAAATGGTACTGCATTTGCTGCCAGGATTGCCATTTTAAAAAAAAAATCCACCATCCTGACCAGAGTTTGGTCATTGTGTCACATGATTTTTTTTTCTTTTTTTTTTAAAGTAGATATTGCAAACTTTGCATACAGTGTCACTAGTGACAGGGTACATGACAGAAATGGTCATTGACATACATGGTCATCAGTAACATGATACGCTGCATACCGGTACTTTACCCATACAGTTATTGCCCAAACTATAGTTGACTAATGTACTACCTCTGATGTTCAGTTGGCTAAGAGGTTTGACTGTTACTTGATCTTCCTTTCCTTGCCTTACAAGGCAAGCCTTGCTCTGGAGAAAATCGCCCATAATGAGGGAGGGCATGGATTGAAAGTACATGATGTACATGTATATATGCATGTATGTACTGGAAGGATAATCTCTGATGGAGTGATGAGCAGATTGAAAGCCAAGGAAGACAAGCTAGATCAAAACTCGTTGCACCATGTGATCACTGAACTTACAACTAGACATACATACATGTACATACAGTACTACTCTTGCTTGATCAAGTTGATTATGTACACCACACACACAGTTGACACACATTTCTGAGTTATGATTCATCGAGTGGTTCATTCACTCGGTACTCCATCCGTTCCTACTGTGGACGTTGGGTGCATGTTGTACGTGTAATTGCAGTTTTCCCATTGAAGCCGCGGCACTTAGAGCGACAAAGTGATGACGAGTCCGTAACTGGTACAGTTTGTCGGTGGAGCTGTTAATTCCACCATTTGCTCATTTAGACTTTGGCATTAGCCACTTGTCAGATGTAGGGATCATTGTGTTAGGTGTGACTTGCTCTTCATTTGCAGTGGCACTGTAGTAGCAGCAGTAAGGGCTTGGAGCTTTTGAGTCAATCACTGTGAATACCACTTTGGTGCAGTCGGCAGTCGTTATCATTTGAGGCTGATGGTGTATGTTTGACAGATCAGCCGCCCAGTCTTGCTTTTCTTATTCTTCTTCTAAATTTGTCGACAAGTACAACCCTTGTGTTGTGAAATAGAAACCTGGCGTGTTTTCTTTATTTTGGAACATCGTCCATTTTGTGTCTCACTCGACAACTTGTTTCACCTACAGTTTATTTTGCTTTTGCTTTCAAAAGTGCCTGGTGTACTGAATTGTTTTAAAAAAAAAAAAAATACAGTGGTGATTTACTCACACCGAAAACATTGACACTGATCACAAGAGAATAGACCATGAGTGGTTTCTCTTTAAAAAGAATTCTGGAAAGATGTTCCTGCCATTGCCATGGCTACAAGTCCCTTAGAGCTAGACCCTGTGACAGTAGCCAGTCTGGTATAAGGTAAGTCAGTGGCTGTTGCGGACATTTTTTCCTCTCCGGCGTTACATACATGTCTGTGTTCTTTTTTAAGGTAGGCCTAAAGAACTGCTGTATGTGGACTGAATTTATCTAATCTTTATTTTTTGGTTTTGTTTGTGAGCCCATTTCTCTCTGGTTCCTAGTCCAGCATCTTGATAAATTTGCAAAATCATGTTAAGAGTGGAATAAAACAAGGATTGAATAGCCAAAGCTTCCATGCTGGCACACAAAATTTAGGGTGTTGGTCAGTTTGTGAAAGAAGATTGTAATTTTTGAATGGCAGATTCCCAAGTGTTCCGACTGTGTGCTTTTGAGTTCCTTTCAAAGCTAAGAAGCTGTAAGAACTGGAAGATCTGTTCACTTTACGCCAGTCTGTGTACATGTATGTACACACATGTATGCATAGTAAACCATTGTTTGGGACAACAGGAACTGGATGGAGTAAGCCCTTTTGACCCTGTGGGCGGACATACAGTGGGAGAAGATTACTAAGAGTGACCAAGCCTGATGAAAGGCAAACTCTGTTTTGGCAAAAATTCATGGCTGTCATAATTGCTTACCATTTGCCATAGCGGCTGGATTCACTCAGCACTCCCTCACATCGCCATCACCCAAATTTAGGGTACGTGTGCTGCACACCTCTGAGCAATGTATGTCTGTTGCAGCATATCCAGTTAAATTGTGTGGTGGACATATATGGAATGCACACTTGCCATTTTTGGCTTGAAATAGAACACCATCCTATTTATTTTTATTACTGCACAGTTGGGTAGCGTCTGCCAGTTGGGTGCCATGGCTGGATGCAAATCAGTGTATTAAAAAAACATGATCTTGCTGATCCGTCCTCATGCGAATTTACACCATTGGCCTGTGCAGCTACAGGCTAAAGAGCATTGCTTCTGGTGTGATAATGAAATACATGTAGCATGTGAAAGAGAAACACAGTTGGAACCACTAGTGGGACGCATACGCATCAGAACATTGCGCAGACATTAACGATGGCTGCCCTTTGCACACCAAAACATCTAACAGGCTACAGCGAATTTCTGCACAGGCTGTCTTTTGCTACACTGGGCTGGTGGTACCCTTAGTCATGTGTCTTGGTCGTCCGGCTGTGTCAGCCTTGCTCTGTGCCCTACGTGCCCTCTAGTTTGCCCTGAGGGCGCGAGGTATGTCCACAACGCCTGTGTGAGGTCCCTGTGTTAGCTGTCTCATTTCTGTGCTAATTTTTGAGGGAAGAAAGTCAGAGTGCAGATGATCGCACTGTAAATACCTTGCTTGTATTTTTAGAGAGTACAGTTTTTTTCCCTTGCTCTTTGGCTCGCCAGCGATCATGGGAAGTGTGTGCGGGGGTTCGGTGTGGTTAATGAATTTCTACATGATCCACTGCGAATGTTTAATGTTTTTAGTACTCGTAATTGCATACTGCACGCGCGCGCGCGCGCACACACACACACACACACACACACACACACACACACACCCCTTACTGTGAAATATTTTTTTCTGTGAAACCAGAGCTTTTTTTCCCTCTTATGCTTGAACAGTTTTTTTCCTGAGGAAAAATTGTTGACACTGGATCAGGAAACTGCAGACGAGTACAGTGGGATTTTTTGTTTTGTTTTTTTGAAGTTGTTGCCTTCCTGCTGACTGTCCGTGCTTGCCCATTCAGGTTATCCTCTTTCTTCTCATTGTTTTTTCCTCCAAGCACTCAACTCAAGTGAGCACTTGAATGTGCGAATTCTGTTGGTCTGAACATTTTGCCCTGGCAGTTCACGGCAATCTGTGGTGGGCGAGACAACTTCGCAGTTAATTCGTAGCTGTGGCACTTCAAATTAATGATTCAAACCTGCAGAGTGAAGCGCGTTTAGTTCCTGAACGCCACGAATGTTGTTAGACAGACTGTATAGTCTTCTCAGTTAGTAGTTCACGGGGGCAGGTCCTGCATTATCAAACCGGTAAAACCAACTCGGATCAGCGACAAGAAATTATGGAGGAGGAAAGTTCAGAAAGCAACAGAGAAACTGGACCGTGCGTGCTGCTGTAACAAGTTTAAGTTACCAGTAGTATAGCAGATGTGGCATTGACAAATGTAACGATGTGGTTGGCGTTGCCGGGGTGAACACTCCTAGGGTCATCCCCTTGGACGAGAGGGTTGCATGTTGCATACCACATGGGCAGTCACACTCTGGCTTCGGAGGATTTTGTCTCTTTTGCCAGAGATCGGCTGTTGTCATCACCAGGGGCTTAACCATGGCTGAAGCTAATCCCCACACAACAAAAATAGCAATAAAGAAATTTTGCTGTAGCCTCACCGGTTTGGCCAGAGTCAACATTGACAAGAGCCTTTGCCCAAGGCAGACCAGACAAAATAAGTGCAAAGATAATCATGCAGCAGGTGTATACACTGTGTGACAAGGACACTGAAGAAAAGCTGTTTCCCAGCTGCATGATCACAGTTGTTCATCATCAAGTTTCTTTCACTGCATTGTTTTTTTGTGGAAGAATTTAGAAACAATTAAGTTGAGCCTCTACAAAATCCATTCTGTATTACAGTAAACTGCCACTTCTTATGGATTTGTCTCCACTGTATGTTTGTTAGCATGTTATTAACTGTGTCTTCTTTCCCCTGTATTTGCAGAATGGCGGGAGTGATGGACAGGTTCAAGAAGAAGAAACCGGGTCAAACGCCAGAATGGTCCCGCAACGGCAGCTTCCTCAACAAACCTGATGTTGGATGGATCCACCCGGATCAGCAGCTCAATCCAGATGCTGGCATCTGCTACGGTGTGAGGGTATGTACACTGGAAATATCTGGATGAGGTTTTTTGACCAGGCAAATTCTTTAACCATTGGTTTGAGCGTAAGTTCAGTGCAAAAATCTGGAAGGACCTTTGACTAGAAAATTTCTTGACCGTCTCTGTCCTTAGTAGCCTTTGCAAATGGAAAGGAAGGTGTTGTCCAGAGCCTCATTAGGTGATTAAAGTTCAGATTTTTTTTTTTTTTTTTTTTTTTGTGCTGCCCCAACTCTTTGCCAGTTCCAGTGGTGTTCCTGCCAGGTAATGGGTGGAATCCACGGAGGGCTTAGAAGCTGGGGCAATTTTTATTATGCATGATGATGGAGATGAGGATGATGGTAAGATGATGCTATGGAAGTCCATGTGGTTTGGGACTGTGGGACAGGGCCGTATTCCATGCTTCGTGTCATAAATATCCCGGCATTAACCAGGCCCGGGAACTACAGCACCTGCGGTGCCGGCCATGTAATCATCCACATCATAAGACGTGTCATACCAAGGGAAGCACCCCCAAAGTCACACCCGTGAAGTGGGTGAATCTCGGCTGTGTGGCAACAGCCTCCCCACTGGGCCCGTAGCACACCTGCTGTGGGTAGGAGCCGACCTAGGTAGAAAAAATCCCGCTTGCCTTGGCTGGGACTCGAACCCAGGTCTCCCGGTCCATGGTCCGAAGTGCTAACCACTACACTATGGGGGCCGGTAAAAAGTTCGGCTTTTTTTTTTTTTCCCCCTCTGTTGTATAGGATGCTGTAGTGTTGCTTAATCAGCATTCATTTTAGTTGGGTACATGAGCACCAGTCATGCAGAAGGTTCGAGTAAGAAATCCTGACACAGACTGGGTTGATTTGAGAGCCTGCAGATCAATAAACTGTATTTTCTAGGTGGCATTTGAGTTAGTGTCTGTCCTCTCACTAGCCTCATGCACAAATTTTAATTCAAATAATAAGCAACTTGATCTTACCTAACTGCGTTTTATTTCATTTATTTATTCATTTATTTTTTGCTTGAGCATGTTAAGTGCAGTTGACAGTCTACAGGGAACTACATCAATTTTTTAGATTATTATCAATTTTTTTTTTTTTTTTGGGGGGGGCACACTTCTGATCATCACATGTTTTTGCATAGGTTCAGCCCACTGTAGGCAACGTGTAAGTCAGCATGTATTGAATGCACACAATGGTATTTAATCGGTCAAGGCTGTGTCGAAATGTTTGTTCACGATTTTCCTGTACTACATACATGTACGGCTCACGGTTGCCTATCTTAACAGTACTCTAGTCAGAGCTGTTTATCTTGCCTCACACAAGGAAGTGAATTGCGGGTCAACAATTGCCCCATACTTCTTGCTGAAAGACTTAGATCTGAGGACCTTAGATTAGATAGGAGGAGTTGTTTTTTTACCTCTTCAGTTGATATACATGTATATATGCAGTCAAGTGTCCTAAGATATGTGATACATGTCGAGCCTTGCTAAAGATAAACGAGGCATGTCTTCCATGTGTAGAATCAGGTATGGGAATTGTCTGCCTAAAGGCAAAATTAATTTCCACCAAAATGAAATTGGGTTTCCGCCTAAAAAAGGAAATTTCTGCCTAAAAGAGTCTGTATTTTCCGCCTAAATCAAATTGGGTTTCCGCCTAAAAAAAAAAATTCCGCCTATAAAAGTCTGGTTGATTAAATAAAAAAAATGCAGCTCCGCTTTTCTTTTCACCGATTGCCGCCAAGTTGTTGGCCGCCCGCTTGAGTTACGCGATACCTAAAAGGAAAGTACAGCGTTTTTGTTCCATTCGTTTTTGTTCCGTTCGAACACCTTGTGCTCATGTCAGCTACGCATTTTGTTCATTAAAAAAGAAGAAGAAGAAGAAGAAAAAAAAAGCAAACAAAAAGTGTTTCGGTGTCTAGTGTGGATTTTGTAAATCAGCAAATGTCATTGTTGTTTTGTCTATTACCCTAGTGTTCAAATGAATAATTATTCACTGTATTACTATTACTCTATCACATTTATATTTCTGCATGTGGTATATAATATTGTGCATGCTGATTTGTCTTTCAGTACATTGGAAATATTGAAGTCAAGGAGTCCATGAAAACTTTGGACTTTGAGACAAGAACACAAGTGGCCAGGTCTGTGAAGGCAATGAATCATCATGTTAGACACTTAGAACTCTGTCTCTCACTTTCTGTCTGCCTCTGTGTGTGTGTGTGTGTGTGTGTGTGTGTGTGTGTGTGTGCACGCACTGGATGCGAGAGTGTACTGCTTAAGAGTATGAGTGTTCAAGCGTCCATATACATCCTTACTGTAGTGCTTATGTATCTCTTCTTATTCTCTGTAGAGAGGCAATCAACAGAGTGTCTGAGGCAGCGGGCTTGAAAACTGCTACCAAAAAGAAGAAGGTTTGTTGCTCTTTGTTTAAACCTATATGTTGTCACACCTGCACCACCCTTCAGTTCTGTTTATCAGGTCCAGGGAGCAGCAGCACAGTTATCTTCCTCATTAGCAACTTTCCCTTTGAAGTGAACAGTGGTTTATTTCTCAAGATTTTTTTCCCCCCTGAAGGTCAACTTTTATAGAATATGTCATAGCAAAGATTGAAGATATATTAGTAATTTGTAGCAAACAATTACAGATAACATAACAAACGGAGGAAACAGTTACAGCCCCCCCCCCCCAAAAAAAAAACAAACAAACAAAAAACAACAACACAAAAACAAACAAACAAACAATCAAAACAACAACAACAACAAACAACCACAAACAAAACAACAACATTAACAAATCATACCCCCCCCCCCCCCCCAAGAAAAAAAAAAAATCCTAATGTGGATTAATTTGTTTGAAATTTGAAACACCCTTCTGTGATGCTGTGCTAGGTTGATAAGCGGGTGTCGCGGATGCTAGGCGAGAACCCTCATATGCACTATGCAGGTGCCAACGTCAACCTCACCATCACCACAGACAGCATCAACCTCATGGTCATGGAAACAGGCGAGGTGAGACTGTCTAAATCATCTTGTTTCTGCATGACATAGTGTGTGAGTTAAATATCTTCAGTGATAAAGATCTTATGGTGGGTAAATTTGGGTGCATTTGTGATACAGGTATACATAATTATACCTCAGTAAAATGCATATCGCCCTGTGCAGCTTTCATGTGCAGTAACACCAGAATTCAACCACAGTACTAATTGAGGCCATACAGGGTGGAGGTTCTCTTACCACTGGTGAAGTTTTTGGTACAGTTGTGCTTGTTTGGTTGTCTCATTTTGAATGTTAAACAAAAACAGCGATTGACATTTTCTTACTATTTTCAGATTATCGCAGATCATCCAATGCATGTTGTGTCCTTTGCATCAGGAGGGGATGCGGTAAGCATTTTTATAGATCTACACCATCATGTTTTGTTATTTGCCTTAGCATGTGTAATTGAACATTTTTCAAGCACGTGATGTTTGTTTTGGTTGGTTGCTGTTTGTGTGCAATTCGCATTTACATGTGTTACTTTCTGTGGTTACATGTGCACTAAAGTTGAGACGGCTGACGACAATTTTGAGAGACTTATGCCAGCCAATAAAACCAACGAATCTCTCAGGGTACCTGCATGTCATTGGGGTGAAAGTCAGTTGGGTACTGGCCTTTGGATGTTGCTTAAATGTTTACATGGCGAAAGTAGTTTATGACCTCACAGTTTTCATCACTAAACCAATCAAAATAAATTTTGTAATTTCTTTTGTTGCATGGTATATCAATAATGAATATTTTTTTGGTAACCTTTTTCACAGGAAACTCTAGATTTTGTGTCCTACGTGGCCAAGGACCCTGCCCTAGGCAGGGCGTGCCATGTCTTAGAGTGTGGCGGAGGGCTCGCCGAAGATGTTGTAACCACCATTGGCCAGGCATTTGAACTGCGCTTCAAGCAGTACCTAAAGAAACAGCCCAAAGCGCTTCAGCTCCCTGACAGGTTTGTGTGTCTCCTTGAAGCATCCACTCTCTAATTGTTCCCAGAGTTTTATGTCTGCTTGTGTTTTATCATGCAGGGATACTACACTGTTATCAGTTTTCATTATATTTTCTGTGTAACTCTTTTGGTAAGTTGTCTTCGTACAGTAGAACCTCTTCTGGGCGACCACCCATGCCCCCGAGCAAATTGGTCGCAAATGACAGGTGGTCATCCAAACCAAAGGCACTCACGGAGGTGTCAGGACCCCACCCAGGAAGCGCATATGAACCGTAGAGATCACGACATGATTAGTACATACATACATGTGACTCAGTAGCAGAGTTTGGTATTTCTATGGAGTCTTTCAGTAATCACGATTGTGGGGCTTTAGCTGAATTTGCGCGAAAGAAAATGTAAACAGACAGAGCCGCGTGTGCCACCATGTTTTGTAATCACTTCCGTTAGGCCCGATGCACACGAGCGTCAGCGTCAGCACCATGAAGCAAGCAGCGAAGGCTGTCTCGCATCATACGCCTCGCGTGAGTGCGCGGTGTGCGCCGTTTGCATGCACACTTGGCTTCGGCGTAATTCGCCTGCACGGCCTGTTCGCTGACCCACACTGCACGCGCTGACCCACACTGCTTTCTGATTGGCTGAAACCAAGTCTGCAGCGCGGCGTCAGTAGCAGAAATAGGACATGTTCTATACGCGGCGTCATAGGATTCCGCCGCCTGGCACCATTGATGCCGTTGCCTGATGCCAGGCGCCGATGTCATGCACACGTGGCAGCGCCTTGAAACTGCCGCCGGGAGTGAGATCCACCGCGCGGCATCATGACGCTGACGCTCGTGTGCATCGGGCCTTACCACCGCTTTCGTGTAATGCAAGTGGTCGTACAATGGAGATGCGTTTAAGAAGAAAAAACGACCGTGCCGGGCAAAATCGGTCGTGACCAACAGTGGTCGTTCAAACGAGAGGTCACCAAAAAGAGTTTCTATTATACTTAGTCCAGGGTTTCGGTGGGGTACCTGGGATGACTGATATGGTAGTGTTGAACTGTGAACACCCAGGATGGTGAGTTTGAACTCGAGCCAGGAGCAAAAACTCTGTGCTGGTTTTTTCCTAGTTGCTCCATCTTTAATAGCACCCTAGGACAAGGAAGTTACACCCGAAACAACCAGCAACTGGCCATGTTATTATTATTATTATTGATTTTTTGCTCTGAACAACAGGAGAGAAAACCCGGGATTTGAGTCTGAGTCAAAGTGGGGAGAAGAAGAGGAGTATTACAATGATCGACCTGGCGCCTGTCCCCCCTCCCCTACTCCAGGAGATCCCGCACCTGCCATTCCCCAGCTGCCGGAATACAACTCTCCGTGTAATGTTCCTGTGAGTTACTGCACACTTTGAAAATGCATATCTTAGGTAGCTGCCATCAAGTCAGTTTGTACTGGTGGGTTTTTCATGCTCACTTCACATAGCTGGTTTCCAGTGTTCAGGTAGAAATATTTTCGTTGGATAGTAACAGCCCCGACCCCCACCACTAAAAAAAAAAAAAGGGGGGGGGGGGGGAAGGAAGGCACAAGTATCAATTTGGGTACTTGTACTGAGATAATTATTTGAAAAAAATTCAGCTGACATGGAAGTTTTATAGATTTTCGTGTCGGCTTCCATTGCCCATCATTTTGGTTTTTGCTATTTTTATTAAACATCATTGCTAACATCTGCAGCTTATGTGGTGCATATTTCTCACTTTTAGGTTTTGGGCAGTAAATGCCAGAACAAATGCCCTTTTACTATGTCACTTGACTGTATTGTGTGTCCGCATTTATTGTGTTACCAAGGTTGGGACGTACATGTCTGTGAAAGACAGAGAAGATGGCGTGTATTCAGAGGCCAAGGAAAGAACTCTCAACCTCATCGACTTTTCCGAGACCAATGGCCAGACGTATGACAATCCTTTAGGTGTGGAATCTGTTGTACATGTATCAGCTTTCATTACCTCATGTTGCTGGCTTCACAAATCACCTCATTCTTTCTTTGTAAAGTGTGTGTGTGTGTGTGTGTGTGTGTGTGTGTGTGTGTGTGTGTGTGTGTGTGTGTGTGTGTTCGCATGTTTGTACTTGCTTGCTTGCATGCATATGATTATGAGAGAAACTGAACTGGAACCTGAATTTTGTTTAACAAGGATGAATGTTTAGTAACTGTGCAGACATATCTTACAATTTTCTTAGGGAGAGAGAGAGAGAGAAAGAGGGAGAGAGAGTGAGAGAGAGAGAGAGCAGCGCCTTTTGCATTTGTAATTGTATGAGCCTCAATCCTCTCTCAGTACTTTTTGCATTTTGCGCGAAACTAAATCCATTTTTCGTTTTAAAAAAACCAACAACCCTGAATGGATGTCTTCTGTGTGTATGGACCATTGCAGGCAGAAAAGGGGACAATGAACGAGGTGCTGAGTTTGACAATGTTTATGACAATCGCAAAGGTGTAGGGGCTACAGAAGACGCCACAACAGAGAATGGCCTGGAGGTCGACCCATTCGATTTAGGTGAGCTGCGGCTTTCCAAAATTGTCAGCGTCTTTGCCAAACCTATTAAAATAATTATATAACACATCCAAGGTTTAGTCAGCACACCACGATCATGTAGTTGGTGACAGCAGCAAATGTTCTGATGTCTTTGATGTCAGACAATCTTACACAAATTGCATAACAGCACAGGCTGTATTCTGCATGTTCTGACATCTGATAGTGCTTACCTTTTTCATTCTTAATTTGTGCATTGTAACTGTTTTTAATCATTCCTTTTTCTGTTCTATAGAAACACTTGTTTCCAGTCTTGGCGAGTCCAAGTCAGATGGTGCTACGCTTATCGCTGAGACTAACATCGATGCTGGTGCTGACATGGCAGACGGTGGGAGCGATGTAGTCGAGGAGGGGGCAGCAGCTGCTGGCGAGGTCGACCTGCGCAAAAACCCATATGCTCCAACAGAGGGTCCCTCAGCACCAGTGTTTGAGGAGTGGTATCACGGGAAGATCACCCGAAAAGATGTACGTGCACTCCAGTTGGGTTCTATGGCAGATTATGATATGGAGGAGGCGTTAGGTTTGTAGTGGTGACAAGTTTTCCACAGTTTTTCGGTCCCGGCTGGGGCCAGATATTTGTGCTGGCCTTTTTCTCGTTGCCCCGTCTTTGATATCACCCTTACGTGGTGGAAAAGGACGTTAAACTCTCAAACACCCCCACCCACCCACAGTTTTTCTTGGTCTTTTTGTGAAAAATAGCAATACTTTTTTCTTGCTCTTCTTGAATTTTGGGACAGGTAAAGAATTTTTTCCAGATTTCAGATATTACGGTGTGAATATTTACTGTTAGTTTACTTACCAAAGGATGGTCTTTTGTAATGGTAGTGGTGGTGGTGGTGTGTGTGTGTGGGGGGGGGGGGGGGGTACTGGAGCTGGTTTTATTATTTTTTGTCATTTTTTTTCAGTTTTTCTCCAAGTAATGAATTAGCATACCTTGTGTGCACTTAACCCCTTTTGTTGTTATTGCAGTCTGAGAAACTGCTGGAGCTTGATGGAGATTTTCTGGTACGGGAGAGCAGCAACAAATCCACACAGTTTGTCCTCAGTGGGAAACAGAATGGCCATGTGCGGCACCTGCTGCTGGTGGATCCAGAGGGCATTGTAAGTGGTTTACTATCTTTCATTACTATGTAGCTGGCAGTGATGGGGAAGGGGGAAGTTGGGGGTGCAAGCTTGGCTGAAATGAATTTTGTAGCTGGCAGAAAACACAACTGGGGAAGTGGAAAATGAGAACATTTTCATAGAAACTCTGTGTGTGTGTGTGTGTGTAGGGGGGGGGGGGGGGGTGCAACCTTGCCTGAAATGAATTACATAGCTGGCAGAAAACAAGACAGGGAAAGTTGAAAATGAGAACATTTTTCTTGACCATAGAAACTGTGTGTGTGTGTGTAAACATCTCCCTGATTACTTTCTAAAACAACTCACATCTGACAAATGGTTTACACTTTATTACAGGTACGGACAAAGGACTTCATCTTTGATAGTGTCAGTCACCTTATCAACTACCATCGGCAGAACGGCCTGCCAATCATCACACAAGGGAGCGAACTGAAGCTGGTGCGGCCCGTCAAGACCTGTATTTCATCTATCTGATGAACTCTGTACTCGGTCGGAAGCAGAAATAGTTTGGTTTTGACGTGTCTCAGCACTTGTAACTATGGCCTGTACTTAACTGGATGTTGTCTAGAACCTGTGAATTTCTTGGTCTGTCCCTAGTGTCATAACTGTGCATTTGCAAGTGGATAGCAGCAAACCTTTATGACAGATATTGCCAGTAACTGATTCACGAAGTATTGCAGATGGAAAATGCAGCTTGTAGAAAAACACAGGGACTGCTACAGTGCAGAAAAAAAGAAAAGTTCTGCAGTCTGTTTTTCCGCCTGTAGAATTGCATTTGTTGGACCAACCTGGTAGTTTAGCTACATGTACAACGATTTGACTGTATTCGTAGTGAATCTGTTGATTTTGAGCAAAGCAGAGTACAAAAGTTACCCTGACTTGCATATATGAATGTTTTTCAAGATGTGAAAATTTTTCAGTACACTAGTCGATCTTGTCTTCAAAAACTCTTATATCACTGTTAACATGGGATTTGGTGTAACTTAATTTGCAAAATAGTGCAGGAGACCTGTAAAATGCATGTCATCCTGTGCTATTCTCAAAATAGCTCCGCTCCCCTCCCCCCCTTTTCTGTAATTTCATGATGATGAAGCTATTATATTTTTGTTTTTATCACTTGTGTCATATTCGTATCGTGACCATGATCACGTCTGTGAATGTTCAGCTTCCATCAAACTTTCTGAACAAATCATCAGTGCAATGTCTTTCTTCTTGTTATCGAACAAAATTCAGTGTAAAATTTGTGTAAAGCTTCCTGTGTTTTTAGTCATTATCTTTGTGCTTAGTGGTTTGTACTTTCTTTAGCAGGCGAGGCAGACAACAGTTTTGTTTATTAGCTTCATCAGAAAAAGGATTATCTTAAAAGGCAGTGTCTGTGTAATTGGCACCCAGTGCATGTATTTGCTCCAGTATTGAATTTGGTAATGCTCAACACATGAGAAACTGTCAAAACCCACGCAGACTACAGTATTTTGAACAATATTTGTGGAATCCTTCCATGGATGCACAGATTTTGGTGTATGTTTCTGAGATTACATGTATTTTGTATTAATAATACACTTGGGGGGGGGGGGGGGGAGGAGGGAAGGTGGTGACTTTTTTATGCGATGTTTTGTCGTGGTTTGTAAAATGTGTCACAGATATTTGTCCCAACATTTTCAGATCTAGCATAGTGTTGGTAGTTGTCATTTCTGTCCCCAAGCCATTTGTAGTAGTCTGTAGCCTCCATGGTGCAAGAACCTTGGTTTGCGCTGTTTGCTTAGGGATATCTTCCCGCATGTGTGGTGTGCATGAATATTGGCAACATAATGTGTGAGATATCACACAGTAAGACATCTTGATCTATGGCATGTGTATTAGGGCGGGCCCTGTGTGATCTGCCATCTTCTTGATCTCCTTTGTCTGAACAAATGTTTGCTGATCTGAAATCATCCTCCTATCCTGCGTTTTGCTAATGTTTATTCTGGTTCAAAATGTCTTGGGAGAGACACTGTGTAGTGGAACATTTAGTTCTATGTCTTGGTGCATAACCGTGGCAGTGATCGCGCTAGGAATTTTGCCAGCTGGTACCTTTGTGTGAAGCTGCCTTCGTCAGAAAATCAAACTTGCATCAGCAAAAATGTGGTTGGTATTTCCATTTTCTGATCAGTAATTTACTGGCTGCAGCCGGGTAGTGCGTTCAAAGTTTTTTTTTTTTTTTTAAATATCATATGTTTTGTATGAACAACATTGATCATTGTTTCACATACAACGCAGTGCATGTCTGATGACTTCCAGAAGTGTTGACACTCTGCTGTGTTTCTGTCAGATGGATTTTGAGAACTTCTTGCTTTGAATATTTATGGCATAAAGTGTTGTGGACTGTCTTCCAGGTGTATTATCAGTCTTGTTCTCATCAAATTCACAGTGTCGAAAACTGCTTCATTTGCTTGTTGTCTCCATTCATTCCATATATATATTATTACACTTTGGCCTAGACAATGCGTGTATTAGGTAGGTCTTGCTGAGGTCACAGGAAGAAGTGCACAGTTATGTATGTACAGTCAAACCTGTGTAAGGCGGTCACCCAAGGGACGGAGCCAATCTGACCGCCTTAGACAGGTTGGCCGGGTTAACCAGGGTGGCATGTCAACAGCTAGCATGTCAGGGGATCCTCTGGGGTGACCAGGTTAGACAGTGGCATAGCTTATACAGGTGACCGCCTTGGCAGGTTTGACTGTATATGTAATTCACATTGGAAGCTTTGTGGAGTATGATTTTTTGGGTGTATGCTTTAGCAGTTGAAATACGCCTAGAGTGCAGCATCTTATTGTGATGTGCAGTTTGTCATGGTAGTGAGTTGTGTCCAGCATCTCATTAGACTAAATTATCTATTAGCTGCTGGGAAAAGGTGCGTTGCTGGCTAGTAGACATGCATTTTGACTCTCATATCAAAACATTTTCCAGGTTAGGTTCTGCGGTGGTTTTGAGTTTCTTCACTTGAATATGAATCGGGCTTCGATGCTGTGTAGTTTACAGACCAAAACCTGTTAGTTTTTGGTCAGCACTAACCTCTCCTTGTGTTTGGTTAGCAGGCATATCTGTATGAGTTAATCTCTTTTCTCTATCATTCAGTTAATTTTACCTTTTCAGCATATATCTTGTCTACACTTTTTGTATGCTTGTACAATGGATACCTGTGATTGTTTGTTTTGTATGTTTCGGGAAATATGTACAGATTTACTTTATGCTAAAACTATCCTGTTTATGGTTTTATTTTGAACACCCCCCTCCCCCCCCCCAAAAAAAAAAAGAAGAAAAAAAATTACACCAGTGCATTTTTGATTTCTTTGTATAATGTACATGTATAACATACTAACATTGAATAAGGTGACATAATAAGCTCTGATCATCATAATCTATAAAAAAAAGAAAGATTACAATGTAATGGCTTTTGGGGGAGAGGGGGTGGAGGGTAAAGAAACATACTGGATTTCATAATTCTTTGTCACACTCCGTTACTTCCCAGTTATAAAAGACAAATGGAATGGCAGATTTTAGCACGTCTGTTTTCAAAGTGCTCTCAGTTACTCCGAGTGTTAGTTTTAATCCTCAGGACTTGTCAGTTTCGAGAGATGGATATATTAATACACTTTAGTATTAACATCATTATTTGAGGAATGTTAGTAAACTGTCTGGAAACAACATGTCGCCAAGTCAGTTTATTGTCTGTACACTATTGAATAACAAGAGTTCCGTTTGTACATGTATGATATAGGGGACAGGGAGAAGGGGGTGGGAGCGGCTTTATTGAATGAAAAAAAATGTGTACCACTGTTCTTGCAGAGGTTGTGGAATTGCAGGTTATGTTTTCATGATTGTAATTATGGGCGATTTTGTCTGTTCTTTGTAGAAGCAGGTTAGTGCCAAACTTGCATCCTTATTTAGATCTCTCTCTCTCTCCTTTTTTTTTTATTTTTATTTTTTTATTTTCAGTTTTTTTGTGTTCATATTTCCAAGCACAAAGGTTCATCAGGTTGCTGAAAAAGACATAGAAAGACAAGGAGATGTGGCTGTGTTTGAGATGGTCCTATTGAAATGATCAGTATGTGTCCTGAATTTACAGGATATGTTTTATGAGCATCATACATTGAAAGTACCCAGAATCATAAGTATACTGAAGATCAAGGACTTTGGAAGGTGTCCATCAGTCACAAAATGTGTTGATCAATGTGAAATTGGGTTTGGCCACGCTCATGGATTTATTTTCAGCATATTGTAAAACGAGAACACATGCACAGACTATTCACTGCAAATTGACGTGGACATAGTCTTTGTCAGGATGTGATGTCGGTTCTTTCTCGAACAGAGGAAACATGCATGTTTATTTTTAAGTTGAAAGGTGTCAATTAGGAGTTGGGTAACTTGCCATTGATATTTCTAAATGTATGTACATGTAATATGATACATGCCTAGTGGAACAAAACTGAGTTTTTATTGGTAATCATGTACATTGACAGTTTTTGAAGCTGTTTTTTGGGCAGATGTAGTATGCTGTGCAAAGAAGCTGGAAATGTTTTTGAGGGTGTTTTGCACCCCAGCACTTATGGTATTGTTGCATATCATTTTGGGCAGGGATTTCTGCATGTATGTAAAGGTGTATTATGACAATTTATTATCAAGGTGTACATTATTCTTAAAAAAATGTTTCAGGACTGTGGACTCTTGAAAAAGCATATATACTTTTTTCTTCATAATCATTGCGTTCTTTTTTGTTGTTGTTGGTACTTGGAGTCCGTGATATAATTATTAACTCTTACCAGTTCAGCAGTAGTTCAGTTCAATCATTCCTTCCTTTAATCCCACTTTCATCCTTTAGACTGGGGCCTGTTTGTCAAGTCAGTGAAAAGAAAAGAAAAAAAAGAAAGAAAGAAGTCTACCAGAATGTTTACGATCATGCTGTGAAGTGAAAGCAAAGTATAGTTTTGTGGTCATTTGCTTTTGCTTGTTGGGCCAATTTTAAACTTAACTCTAATTCCTTGCAAGAATGTACAAACTCTAGATGGCTATGTACAGGTCTGATCTCAATAGTCGACACAATTTGTGTTGCTACTAGTTGCTTACTTATACAGCATATTGAGTAAACTGGTGTTGCTTTTACTTTATTAGGTTTACTTACTTTTACACTTGCTTCCGTTTAGGAGTATGAAGTATTGGTAGTTGTGAACTGGTAAGAGTTGATAAATGTACAGAGACATGAATGTTTTAATTTAAGAAAGTAGTCTTCAGCAGAGCTGAGATTTCATCACTTTTATACTTCAGTTTCAATCAGTGTCTTTCAGGACATTTGTCAAATAAAACGAATTGAGGAGCATATATATCTGTGTGTGTGTGTGTGTGTTTGTTTGTGTATGTAAGAGGAAACACTTTAAAGACTCCCTGAAGGTGTCCCTGAAAAACCTCAACATTGATGTCACCTCGTGGGAGACCCTTGCGCAAGATCGCCCCACCTGGCGCAGCACAATCACACATGGTGCCCACACAGCAGAGAATCCAGAATGCACAAAGCGAATGCACTGCCCGAAAGGCTAGAGCTGCCAGCAACTCCACAGCTGGACCCACACATGTATGTCCTGTGCAAGGGAATTCCGTGCCCGGATTGGACTCACCAGTCATCTCTGGACACATCACATCCAGTCACCTCCAACAGACTGATGTCATGGTTATCATCACTTGTGATGGACGAACAAGAGCACATCCCAGTCAACAGATGCCTTCAGTGTGTACTCACTACTACTGGTTACAGAGTTCCTCTTACATACAAGTAATTTTAGTAAAACAAAATGGTAAAAAAAGAAGAGAAGAAAGGTTACGTCAACTGAAAAATAATAAAAGCAACTGCGAATTCCGCAAATGAAATTGCTGGGCCGAGCTATTCAGTATTGCACCATAAGATGGAAATGCTATGGTATTCTTCTGTGTGCCACCAAGTGACAGCAATATTTGGACAGTGGGTCAAAATTTAGAATTGATTCACTTCAACAGGCTTTTGTACAGGAGTAATAAATTTATGCCCTGACTGTACACACTGGTCAGATTTCTTGATACGAAGTGTGTGTGTGTGTGTGTGTGTGACCCTAACCCAGAATATTTAATATCTATATGTACGCAAAGTCTTCATGTAGATACTGCAGTTGCATGTAAGCACTAAAACTTCTCAAACAAACAATGATGTTCCTGGTTTTGTTTTTATTCATAGACTTCACACCATGTGTACCAGCTACACAGCCTGGTACAATATCACATGCACACATTGCAAATTACTCTGTGAATGCTTTACCACCTTGAATTAGTCCAGTTGTTTACAACATGCTGAACTGACGAGAACAATGTGAAACTGAAAGTGAACAATGCAGACCAACATGAGGTGTACAGCCAAACAAAAATGTACAGACTCAACAGCTTTACAGCCTGACTGATCGACACCAATCAGAATCTGTGCATATATATACACACACTCACACACAGACAGCACAATCAGTTTAACGTCTCTTTTTCTGTTTCTGCTTTTGTGGTATGCCTTTAGGAAACATTTTGAGCAGCTCTTTGTTGACAAGATGCTGGTTGTACTTGAGGTGGTGGTCAGGCAGAATCTGACCATTGTATGTTGGTAAAGTCAGGATGCGTTCGTAGGGAGCCAAGCTATGTCTGCCTTTGAGAAGTCGGCGCCAGAGCACTTCGATACCGCCTGGGGTCTGCAGCTTACGATGGATGCCGTGCTTGTTGATGCGTTTCCAGGCACTGGGTTGGTAGTAGATCTCTGCTCGGCCTCTGCACTGGGTCAAAGACGGTGCTGCAGGATGGAGAAGAGGTGCAGATTTATGCAAGTCTGTGCACCTGCCAGAAATCGCAGCGCTGCTGCTGCCGCACGACCTTGCACCTAGTACCGTTGACTGTGGACAGGCTGAGCTACTGAAGTTTGGCGCTGTTGAGAGGGGCGCCAGTCTCTGACACACCGCTGTCAGGCGAATGGGCGTGACAGCCATGTTCCGTACTCCGCATCCGATACATCTGTAACAGGCAACAAGTAACGGAAGACCAGGTCAAAATGGCATTCACGAGCTTGATGAGCGACAAGTGTATGAAATCTGCATCACGAAAACACGACTGACAAACTACTGCAGGTCACGTAAGCTGGATGATGCCGAAAGCGTCAAAAATTTATTCATTTCATGAGAGAGAGGCAGAGAGTGTGCAGGAACAAGCAGAGGAACCGAATAAATTACTTCTGACGTTACTGGTGTTAAATGTATAAAACTCACTATAGACATTATTTCGTGTAATTTGTTCGATGAAAACTTACTTTGAAACGACCTGAAGTACAGCGGTCATGCTTCTTTCACAAACCGGAAGTGTGTCGCGCAATCTTGGTTGATCCAAACCTTCCTTTGAGAGGCACGTCCACGATGGCTCGCAGGTTACATCTAAAAAAAACTCCGAGCAACAATGACAAACGCGAACGAGAGAGAACAATATGTATGCACATAAATGATTTTATTTCTTTGAAATATACCACTAAAAATGGAACAGTAGAAAACAAACAGTCCTGGTGAAATGGCATAAAATGATATCAATTTGTATCAAGGATCTGTGTTTAATATGTATGGATTTATATGTCTAGATAAATTAATGTAGGGGTGCGTGCGTGTGTGTGTGTGTGTGTGCGAGCCAGAAAATTTTTTTCTGCCATCGACAGACAATAAAGTTAATAATAATAATAATAAAGGGTATTTGTGGCGCCCCATCTCGCAAGAGCTCAGGGCGCGTACATAAACATCGTTACTAACATAAAAACAGCGTATATAACTTACAAAACACACACACACACACACACACTGATTTTTTTTGCAGGTGGCATGCAGAGATGGAGGGGGGGGGGGGGTTGGTTCTACTGCCTGGAGAAAAGATGTGTTTTAAGTTTAGATTTAAAGACTGCTAACGACTGAGCATGGCGGATGTGAGAGGGGAGGCCGTTCCAAACCACAGGACCAATGTATGAAAAAGCACGCTGGCCCTGAAACTTTTTCCGGCGGATGGGAATACGGAGAAGGCGGGTGTCAGAGGAAGAACGGAGGTTGCGGGATGGTGTGTAGAGCTGAATGAGAGCGGACAGATAGGGGGGAGCAGAACCTGAGATAATGTTGTAGCAGAGAGTGGCAAGTTTATAATGAATTCTGTTTTGGATGGACAGCCAGTGCAGATCAGATAGGAGAGGAGAGACATGTTGGCGCTTTGGTGTTTTGAAGATAAGACGGGCGGCACAGTTCATTACTTTTTGAATTTTTGTCTAACTGATTTTGAGGAAGACCGGCAAGGAGCGAGTTACAATAATCTAGGCGAGAGAGAACGAGTGAAGTCACTAAGGTCTTTGTAGAGTCAGTGGTCAGGTACTTCCTAATGGACGAAATGCGCCGAAGCTCAAAGTAGCAACACTGACAGACCTTATTCACCTGTTCCCTCATCGACAGAGTGCTGTCAAATATGACCCCTAAATTCCTTGCAGATTGAGAAAAATGAATGTCAGTCTGTCCAATCTTAAAAGAAGAGGGCAGATTTGAACATTTTGAAAAAAAAGCCTCCGTCTTATCCTCGTTCAACTGCAGTTTGTTATGGAGAGTCCACTCTTTAACAGCAAGTGTACATGACTGCATTTTGGACAGGAGAGAGTCAACTTCAGCGCGTGCAGAAGAACCGTACAGCTCGGTGTCGTCAGCAAACATGTGGTGGGAAATCTGGAAAGTACTCATAATATCAGAGAGGGGCTGCGTATACAACAAAAACAGAATAGGGCCTAGCACAGAGCCCTGGGGAACACCGTACAGCAGAGGAGTTGATTTTGATTCGTGTCCCAGTACAGAGACCACCTGCTCCCTGCCTCGGATGTACGACTCAAATAAGCAAAGAGCAACACCACGGATACCAAATACACGCTCCAAACGACCCAAAAGGACATCATGGTCTATCGTGTCGAAAGCGGCACTTAGATCCAGGAGCGTCAGAATGGAGATCTGGTCCGAGTCGCCAGCCGTCAACAAGTCATCAAAGACACGAAGCAGAGCAGTCTCTGTACTGTGGTGGGGTCGATATGCGGACTGAAAAACCTGCCATAGATTGTTCTGATCCAAATGTGAAAGCAGCTGGGAAAGGACTATTTTCTCAAGTAGTTTTGACATGAACGGAAGGTTCGAAACGGACCGGAAATTTTTCAGAACGTTCGGATCCAAAGACGGTTTTTTGAGTAGTTATATTGAATTGAATTGAATCGAATTGAACTCTAAATGATATGGACACCTAACGCTGAAGAACGTTTTTAACAGCAGAACAGATGCATGCACACTGTGGAAAGCACTTTGTGAAAGGTAGATATCTGACCCTTGTATGGAAGTGTGAAGGCTGCAAGTGATGCAGTGAAACATTAAAAGATTTCATCTGTCAGCTGCTGCTGCCCCTAGACTGATGGCAGTAGCCCCCCCCCCCCAAACAAAAACAATAAAAACAACAAACAAATAACTCAAACAGAACAAACAAACAAGAGACCTACAAGAAAGAAAACAAAACTATAAACAAACAAAACCAACACCAAAAATCCCAACCAAAACCACCAACCACATAGATCCACAGTTTCTGTTTTCCTTATCGTCAATGCCAAAACATTTGGCAGCTCACTACTTGCTGTTGTGTGACCTGTGGAAGATCAGCGTACAGTCTGAAACTACTTGGGCAAAATTTCAGCATGCTCACAAACAAACAAAAATCCCAAAGAAATAACAAACACCACCCCAACCACCCCTCTCAAGACAAAACGAACACAAACAACATGACCAACTCCCCCCCCCCCCCAAAAAAAAACAAAAACAACAACAACAAAACAACAACCCCCCCCCCAAAAAAAAAAAAAAAATTAAACACTGAAAAACCAACCCCAAAACAAGAAGCAAACAAATCAATATAAAAACAACAAACAAACAAAAAACCCCAAACAAACCAACCAACAAAAAACACAGAGTTAGCAATTTTATCTCAAGTATATGGCAAGATAATAAATATGCGTAATAATAATAAACACCAGGTGAGATGTAAGGCATACGCATACTAGGAAAGAGCATGGGGGATAACACTCACGAACAAATACATGGACAATAAATCGGGAATGTCAAATTTGTGAGTATCGAAGAAAATTGCTGACACTCCTGAACATCTGTAGGCGTACATAATTATTCTTCACGCCTTATGAATACAAACTATATAAACTACAGGAAGAAAAAATACGACCAAAATTTAAAAAAATGACCAAACAAAACGCACACAGGAAAAAATAAACAATGAACAAAGTAAACAGTAACCATAACAATATTGTTATCAATGGTGTGTATTTAAAAAAAAAAAAAAAAAAAGGGACAGATTTGCCGTAAGTACACGTAAAATGTGTTCCACTGCCATTAAAATTATTACAAAGTGATCAATCATATATATATATATATATATCATTGGTATCATATCATATATATATACATATTTCATATGTATATATCATTATTTAAAATGTGGGCAAGTAAACATGGACAGAAAATATGGCATGGGACCGTATTTTGAAGGAGATGTTTAGGAAAATATGACCTGAAAGCAAGACATAAACAAATTCTCAAAATCCTTAGATTTTGGTCCCAAACATAACAAATCTATTAAAACATGTCGTTGAAAGTTATTACTGTCCAATGATTGTTACCAGGGGGAATTCGCCTATTGTACCTCTATTTTTGTTATTTGTTTAAAACTGATATGACTGCATGCCAACTCCCCTTCTCTTTGAACTCACGACAGCTAGCAAGAGATGTGTGATGACTTAGCGAACCTCATGTACATCTATCGGTCTTAGGTACAATGCTTGTAACTGTCCCCCCTTTCAGTTTCTGTGCCCCCCAGGAATGGAATTCTCTGCCTCACTCCCTTAGGAACACCCAGACCCTCCCACAGTTTAAGTCAAAACTAAAGACTCACCTATTCAAGATAGCATATGATCTGTAGCATCACTACCCCTCCTGACAGCCCCCCCTCCCCCCCCCCCCCACACACATACTTAGTGTTTCATGTATGCGTGAGAATGTGTGTGTGTGTGGCGCACTGAGTGTTCTTTGAGCAGACTGTTAGCGCTTTATAAGACCTATTACATGTATTATTATTATTATAAGGAGGCAGTGTAGTTGGCCATCAGGGGCACTGTGACTGTCTGAAGGCTATGAACAATTTGTCATGCATGCTGTTTGACCCTTTCTTCCATCCGTGCAGTTGACCATGCGGCAACTTTGGGAAGGAACATTGTTTTTTTTCATCCATGGAGAATCTCTCTCCTGCTTTGCTTCTCGTGTAATACAACCAGGAAAGAAAAGGATAAAACGAAAGCGTAAATTATTGTTGGTGTGACCTCTCTGCCACTGTGATTCCCCGTTCCCCCCGTGATGATGGTGTGGAGTTACATGTACTTTCATTTGCCATTAAATGGCAGAATGCATAAACCAAGACCCCCTCCTCCCAACCAAAGGAAAAATACAAAACAAAAGAAAAACCCTAAAAATAGCATCCCCCCAAAAAAACAAAAAAACAAAAAAAAACCACAAAACAAAACAAACAAACCCAACAACAACAAAAAACCCAAACACCCCCCCCCCCCCCAAACCCAACAACAAAAAACAAACAAACTATGCAAGCACAACTCCCCCAACCAAAAACAAACAATAAAAAAATCTTTTTTCAAAAACAGCAACAAAATATCTAAATCATTCAAAGGGCCCGATTTTTTCTTCTTCTTTTTTTTGCTGCTTACAGATCATTCTCAGCTGTTTTCGTGATGTCCACCATCAAACCACTTAGGCACCTGCACAGTGACAGGCCATCAAATGTTGGCACTGAGCCAACAGAAGCGTACTCACTGAGGCAGACAATACACCAGCTGGTCAGTGTCCTATACAAGTTGTCGAATTTGAATGTTCAACCGCTCACGCACAATGTAAACATTGTATCACACTATGGGCTATACTAATCATCAAGACAGAGTATTTCAAACGTACAACGCACTTTGACGTGGAACTGTTCTAAAACATAAGTTGCCTGAGTAAACACGGAAATGGCCTTAACAAAAATGATTTTCAATAAGGAGACAACAACAACTACCAAATGCAGAAACAGAAAACCGCCACCAACACAGAGAATAACACCAACCAAAAAAAACAAAACCAACAGCCCCAAACTGCTGATGTACATGTATCTACTGTGTCTTCTGCTACAGGAACAGGAACACCTGGACGGCAATACATTTCCTAATACCAGTACACTTGGCTAACATAAAATGTGATACGGGTGAAATAAAACAGTAGGCAATGCCGGTATCCATCTCCTGTATTCCAAATGCATTGCAACAAATGCACATTAATACAGTCTATGTACAAACTGGTAGCATTATCACTATGGGTGAAATAAAGCGGTGGACAATGCATCCCCAATGCATAAAACTCCTTCCCTGTACTCCAAACGCACAAAACTAGTAGCATGATCACTGCCTACAGGAACACCTACACCTAGCCCCAACAAGCCTCTTGAGAACTTGTGTGGGTGAGCAAGTGCCTGACCCTTTTGCTAGGTGGTAGATGCAACCCTGTGTAAGTGACATTTGATACAAAAAGCAAGATACAAATCAGGAATAGTAAATGCATACTCTGGTTCCACTGGATGCGAGACGACAAAGTATTTTCAGTCTTAGGCATAAGCATCAATCTGCTGAAGCAAAATGCGGCAGACTGTAACATAAACACATAAAAACAACAACAACATGCTGAAAACAAAGAAAAGTATTTAAAAAAAAACAAACAAAAACAACAACGAAGCAAAACAAATGAAGCTAACATCACAGCAAGTGGAAGCACCACAAGACCTTTGCGTAGCCATATGCCTGGTGTCTCTTAGTCTTACAGAGTGAAAAAGTTCATCACAACCCAAACATATTGCAGATCACAGCTACCACAACAGATGATTTGAACTGCACCTGGGATCGTGGCAATTTCCAAATGTTCTCTCTCACTCTCCGTCTCTGCCTCACACACGAACGCATGCACACACACACACATACACACACACACACACAAGGCGCATCGACTTATCTTCCACATCCACGTTGAAGTTACGATACATGGTAGGAAATGTGTATTGTCATACATAAAACCACATCATCGCACATTTCTTTCAAAGTTTAGCAGACTTAAAACAAAACAGAAACCAACCTGAGGTCAAGTCAGTCTGTTGCTTCATACCAACAATCAACTAAAAATGTTCAACTTCACGCACCATTTTTCAAACTCATCAATGCACCCCCTCACATGGATTTTCATTGAAAAAATAAGCACTTTGCCTCTGCCCAACCTCACATTCAAGCTAAACTTATCTTTAGCCGTGTAAAGTTAGCAAACAAGCTTAACAGTTTGGAAATTCACCCAATAGGTAAAAGTAACCAATACCTAGGTTACCAGCCTGCGGTGATCAGATTACAGTGTACACTGATCACACTCTGTCCGTACAAAATCTCAATGTCTGCTTGAAAACAGTCCGGGAAACACCACCATCCGGTGATCATTTGTAGTACAGGTAGATGGCAAGGACCACAAGAAAGAGGGCAACAAAGAAGAGTGCGTTGAGCGTGATGCCAAGAACGAAGACGGACATAACGGTGCTGACCACCATGGCACAGGAGATGACAAAGAGGCGCACGAGGTTGTTGCCGTGTTTGAATACCGCTGACATGGCCAAGCCGTTGAAAGCCTGCAAGAACACACGTAAACTGACAAATAACAGCATCTAGAAAAGCTGGCACTCAGCCGAACAGAATGCTTTAGGTGAAGTGAATCAATATCAAGTCGGCTAATCTTGCAGAACGGTCAACCGCTGAGTAGGAAAATTTGAATTTCCATTCGATCACTGCAACTGTAGATGGCACTGTCTCTATAATATTAATCATTAACCCTGATCTTGCTGAATTCATGTGTCTTACGCTGAAAAAGCCGTAGAGGCAGTCCAGAATATTTGGCTCAACTCTACCAGGGTTAAGACAGACCATCTCCAGCATACATGTGCACCTACACGCGAAACTGATCCAAACATAAGCTGGCCTCTGTGAAGCCTTGTAAACATGGAAATAGCATGTTAAACCCAATGAAACCAGTTTGATGTTGTTGTCGGTTTTTTTTTGGTTTTTTTTTTGAGGGGTGGGGGGGTGGGCGGGTGGGTTCATTTTTATTTTATTTTTTTAAATACATGTATATTGCTTCAGTGTCTTCTTGTGGTGTACTGTAGGTAAAAGAAGCCTCCCTTTCTCCAAAATTAACAAAAACAACATATTCTGTAGGTGTACTGAAAATGGCACACTGACAGATTAATTCATAATGCAGAAAATTAAGGTACAGATACGAGTCCAAGTGAATGAGTTGGTACAGCGAGATAACTACATGCAACAAAATTTGTGGAAGACATTGAATGATTACAAAACACTTTGAAAGAGTTCAGGAGAGCAGGAGATCGGGAGAAAACTAAAAGTATAGAGATAGCCAGCAAAGTTAACAATTGACAGAGTTTTTTTTATATTTATTTATTTTTTTAAAATACTAAATTACAAGTAGTCTACAGACAGCTGACAGTCTCACCTGTGTGACAACAATGAGCCAAGTGTATATTGAGAACCCTTTGAGAAACTGAAATGTAGATTCTGGAAAAACAATCAATCAAAACATTATTTATCGACTGACTGCATGATGGCACCAATGTTTACCATCAAACAAAAGAAGAGAAGGAACAAAAAAAAAAAAACAAAAAAAAAAACCAAGGAGGAATGGCCCCATCCCACAGTTGTTTCTCCAAATTGCCGTTTTGTTGTTATTGTTGCTGTATTTTTTTTTTCTTTATTTCTTTCTCTCTTCAAGTCTGTAAAACCTCTGTAAGTCTGTAAAAGTCTGTAAGTCTGTAAAAGTCTGTAAAACCTACCAAGGACATTAAATCCACAATGCCATAGCGGACCTAGAATCTTCGGGGAGAGAGAGAGAGCCCTAAAGGCCCAGTCTTAAGATTTCATGCTCACAGATCTTTCTGTTTTGGTGGTGTCTAATAGTCGCACCACACCACTTAGACACCTGCACAGTGACAGCATCTCAAATGCTGGCACTGAGTCAAAAGAAGTACACAATGGCGTGGCTGAAAGGCTGGAACAAGAAGCTTGTTAGCAAGGCCAACCGCCACGTAAGAGAATTTGAATTTTTGACCTCAAGCACAAAGTTAATAACACCACTGTATCGCGTTAAGAGCTCTACTAATTATTGAGATACTCAAAGAAGCCAGCTTATGCTTTGCAACAGTTTCACTTGTGAGCGTACAGCCACACTCACAAGTAAAACTGCTCCAGAACATAACCCAGCTTCTTTGAGGCCTTGCAAACAGGGAAACGGAGCGTTTAAAAGGAACGCACTAACCATCGGATGAGTAAGCACCAATTGAGAAGAACTCCCCCACAAACCAGCTGCCCCCATTGATGAAAATGCTAAACAGGTACAGCATCATGTTCTGTAGATGCAGGGAGGTCTGGAAGTCTTTTTTCAGGATGTACTCCGTGTACACGCCGGCCAAGGCTGAGATTGAGCAGTACGTCAACATGGCTACCAGCCCGGTCACTGTTACATGGACATGTAGCTGTCTTGTCTGGGACTCCTGACCAAGGCTACCGTAACTGCAAGATCAAGAAGAGAAAAACAAAATGTGCTGTAATTTTTGTTGTTGTTGTTGCTGACAGAGATTATGTCTTTTATACTGTATGTGTAGTAAAGTTATGCTTAATACTGTCCTTGTGCAACTTCTGACGGCAGTCCTATGTTCTTATAAAAATGATAAGCCTAATAACATCTGTTCCCCCCAAAAGAGAGAACAATTCATTATTGTTTTTATAATTATCATTATACAGTACACAGATAAATGACAAGGTGTGCACACCCGTCTACGATCTTGTCCTTGCCACACTACAGACCCCCCCCCCCCCCCCCCCACACACACACACAACCTAATTTAACATAGAAGATTTAAAAAATACACAGGCAAATATCAATGACAAATTGAGGATGGAATGAACAAGACAAAAAAAAAAAAAAAAAATACAAATTAAAAAATGAGAGAGAGAGAGAGACAGACAGACAGACACACACACACGCACACACACACAGAAACTCAGAGAGAGAGAGGGGCAGAGACAGAGACAGAGAAAAAGAGTGAGCAAGCAAGAGTGAGACAGACAGACAGACACAGACATACACACACAGAAACTCAGAGAGAGAGAGAGAGAGAAAGAGAAAGAGAGAACTAATGATGCTTTACGTAAGTAATCAATACACCGCAGCATGCTGCTCACGGTTTTCCAATAAAGCATCCATAAGGGGACACATTACCTGTCACACACACCAGCTGTTGTAAGGAGAACTACAGATATCCACTGCTGCACTTTCAGAGGCCTGTGGGGGTATACAGAACAAAATAACTTTAGTATCCTGGGACCTGACATAGCTTTACAGGCATAGAGATACATAAAAAAAAAAAAATCACAGAAAGAATGAAAAGAACAATGAAAAGAACAAGAAGACATGAACCAGAATAGCAAATCCTTTACGATTTCGGTGTGACCTTGAACTTTGTTAGAGGTCACCTAAGAAGACATCCTTACCAACTATCCATGCAGAAAAGGCAAATGTTATCCCAAAATTTTGATTTCAGAAACTTTCACACAATCCGTGACCTTGACCCCTGAGGATGAGGTCATCCAAATTGTACAGCTTTTTTCTATGTCTTCATTTGCACAACGTTTCGGTTGCCTGGTGTTTGTGGTTGCTGAGAAATAGAGAAAATGTGATTTAACAACAAAAAAAAATTCACCATGACTGTGACCTTGACCTTTGAGGAAGGTCATCCAAAATATTTTTGGAAAGCCCTTGTCACCAGCTACCAATGTGCTAAGTTTGGTGTTTCTACTGTATATATATACAGATTCTGAGAGACAGCCAATGTTAAAGTTTTGTCACACACAGATGACAACAGACAGATGACAAACGACAGAGAGTTGTTACACAGACTCACTCTCTTACACACATGAGTCCAAAAAGAAAGAAAGAAACAAAGAAAGCAAAACCAAAACTAAAACCAACAGCAAGACCAAAACCATTACCAAACGCTCCCTAAACTCTAGCAGGCTAAATTTGTTTACCCAAGGCTAACGTTTCACTGCTGAAACATGTCCAAGGTAAGTCTGTTGTTTGAGCAATTGTCTTTTTTGACCAAATACGGGTGATATATAAAATGGGGCAATGAGAATAAAGCCAGCGCAAATGTTTGACCACAGCTGGGATTCAAACTCATGACTCCGAGCATGAAAACTCCAACACTGTACAATCTGGTAACCCTGGCTCCCCATGTCCAAGAAAAAAAAAAAAAAATTACAAATTCCACATAGGTGCAAACACACCACCAGCTGGTGACTGTACACATGATGGTATATTTCACTGACATTTGAGTGACAGTCTAAAGAAGGAGTTAGCGTAACCATACCTCTTCAAAAAGAACCTGTACAGCACAGCTGTTGTCACAATTTTCAGGTTTCCCAGCACCTGGAACGCAAATTGACAAAACTGTCTTACACCTCAGTGAATTATTGGAAATTACCACATACAAACATCCCGACAACAGTGCAAACGCTACGAGTACACAGATATGGATCAGCCTTTTGCAAAACTCTTGCTAGATGTTTCTCCACAGTAACAGGCAATTTTTTTTCCATATCAAATCAATAGGTGTACAAAAATTGCTGTCTGGGTGTCCTTGATTACATAATGCATACTCAACTTTTTTTTCAGGATTGTTTTTCTTTAAAATTTAAAAATACTTTTTCATTATCATTATTATTGTGTGTGTGTGTGTGTGTGTGTGTGTGTGTGTGTGTGTGTGTGTGTGTGTGTGAGAGTGCTGCTTTACAATGAACATATTCTGATTTCCAAGGAGCACTTCTGCACTATATGTACACAAATGGTCATGAAATCTGAACGGATTTAAACAATAAAAAATCTGGTGGGAGACTAACAAAGATAAGGCCCTTGTCTGCAAGCACAAGACAATATCGTTGCTGTGTATGTCAGTGTATGTCTATAAATCAGTCTATTATCATGTCATCACATTCACACCCACCTGATAGGTAGCTGGGTCCATGTGCATTTGCATGATGACAGACAGGTTGTTGTTAATGCTGTACAAAATGGCTGGGATGGCAAAAGGAGCTGCTAACCTCAGCGTAGGCCACTGCCATTCTTTCCCCTGCATTTCTGCTGCGTACAGTGTCAAGGCGATGGTAAACTGTTGGGAGAAGAAAAGAGCAACAATAAAACACTTGTCAATAGCTCTAAACACTTGCTCTTATGCCCTGCCTGACTGAATCAAATGCTGTATTCTGTTTATACACGTACTAGACAGCACTGCTGGAGTTAAGACAATATGAGTGAAATCTGAATCCACAAGACAGTAAAGATAGAGAGAAAGGGTGGGTGGGTGTTTGGGGGTTTAAAGTCCTTTTCCACCACGTAGGGTGATATCAAAGACGGGGCAACGATGAAAAAGCCAGCACAAATATTTGGCCCCAGCCGGGATCGAATTCATGACCCGAGCATTAGAAGTCCAACACTCTACCATTCGACCACCCCGGCTCCCCAGAGAGAGAGACAGAGAGTGAGAGAGAGAGTGTGAGTGTGTGTGTTTGTGTGTGTGTGTGTGTGTGTGTGTGTGTGTGTGTGTGTGTGTGTGTGTGTGTGTGTGTGTTTCAACAAACAAGGGCTTCTTCTTTTTTTGTTAATGTAAATACGCCGCTTTAAGCATATAGCAGAAAGCGTCACCCATGCAAACTCATGCTGACCTTGAGGGTTTCGATGAGGAAGATGAGGGAGGTAGAGTTGAAGGGGATTTTACCGTCAACTTTACTCAAATTCATCAGGATGCCGTAGGTACCATAGATGAACACCCTGTCAACATGCAGACCAACACAGAGGTCACTCATTTTTTTTTTTTTACTGGCAAGCTGTCACATATCAAGAGTTTGTAGGTTTCATAAACATTCTGACAATCTTACTCAGTTACTGATCATGGACTGTGCATGCTGAATGGAGGGGATAAAGGTACTTACTAAGCTCCAAGGCTGTTCGGTGAAGGAGGTGATGGTCTCTTTGTGTATAGAGACTGTTTTCTTAACTGTGTGACTTTAAGGATTAGAGACATATGGTGATGCATGGAGACTGTTTTCTTAACTTTGTGACTTTCAGGATTAGAGAAATATGGTGATGCATGGAGACTGTTTTCTTAACTTTGTAACTTGAAGGATTAGAGAAATATGGTGATGCATGGAGACTGTTTTCTTAACTTTGTGACTTTCAGGATTAGAGAAATATGGTGATGCATGGAGACTGTTTTCTTAACTTTGTAACTTGAAGGATTAGAGAAATATGGTGATGCATGGAGACTGTTTTCTTAACTCTGTGACTTTCAGGATTAGAGAAATATGGTGATGCATGGAGACTGTTTTCTTAACTCTGTGACTTTCAGGATTAGAGAAATATGGTGAGGCATGGAGACTGTTTTCTTAACTCTGTGACTTTCAGGATTAGAGAAATATGGTGATGCATGGAGACTGTTTTCTTAACTCTGTGACTTTCAGGATTAGAGAAATATGGTGATGCATGGAGACTGTTTTCTTAACTTTGTGACTTTCAGGATTAGAGAAATATGGTGATGCATGGAGACTGTTTTCTTAACTTTGTAACTTGAAGGATTAGAGAAATATGGTGAGGCATGGAGACTGTTTTCTTAACTCTGTGACTTTCAGGATTAGAGAAATATGGTGATGCATGGAGACTGTTTTCTTAACTCTGTGACTTTCAGGATTAGAGAAATATGGTGATGCATGGAGACTGTTTTCTTAACTTTGTGACTTTAAGGATTAGAGAAATATGGTGAGGCATGGAGACTGTTTTCTTAACTTTGTGACTTTAAGGATTAGAGAAATATGGTGATGCTTTTCTAGTATTACTGCTATTTTGATATTTTGCGTATGTTGTAGACAGACCAGCCCAGTCAGCAGCTTCACTTCATAAGCTGGCCTTACTGCGACACAAGGCTTTGCACCGGTCTGTTATATCTTGACATAAGTGACTGTTTTAAAGCAAGGAGTTAAGCTTTTGGATGAAAAGTCTTCCACAACTTACATGGCCACCAGGGCTATCCACCAAGTGAGCGGGAGTTTCATCTTGGCGTGCCCCCCTCCCCCTTCTCTTGCTTTTGATGGAGTCAAGACCGGCAGATAGTTAGGAGACTGCAAAACATGCACAACAGATGAGTAGTGTGCGAAATAACCACCACCACTTTCAAGCTGTTTTGGCTGCACTTTACTGTGAGTCGGCCGAGTCACATTTTGTACAATAACTATGTTTCTCATTTTCAGAAAATTTAATTTGGACTATTTCCACTTTCCAGATGCTGCTTACATATGGCATTAACAATTAATACAAGCAGTCCAAGCCTAGTTAGTATTTCTCACACACATAAGCTGGAAATTTAAGATTTCTAAACCACATTTTCTCTGTTCTCTGAAATGAGCTGGAGGAGCCAAACTTGCCGACAGTGGATCTGTTTGTTATGTACACCTCTAAACACAAAAGAAAACTCTTTAACTATTAGTTGGTTGAAGTTGAGCATCCTATCCCCCCCCCCCCCCCCCCCCCATAAAAAAAAAACCCACCCAAAAAACAAACAAACAAACAAAGAAAAAGGCAAAACAAAACAAACAAACAAAAGAAAAGAAAAGGATCTATCAAAAAATGGATGAATGAGGAGAAAGTCTGCACAAACTTTTTCTGAGAACTCCTCCAGCAGTAATTCAAACTCATGACCCAAGTATTGAAACTTCCACACTCTACCCATACAGATATTGCCCCCCCCCCCCCCCCCCCCACACACACACACATACACACAAAATTATGCGCACGTATGAATTTTGAAACATCAGTACCTTCACAAATGGAGCTGCTTTAAGGCGGTCCATGGTAACTGGAGGCTCATTGTCAAGTTCTGCTCTGTCAAGCTTCTCCTGCACACCTGGGGGAGAAAGGTCAATAATCAAGGATGAATGTTACTGGACAATACATGGGCAGAGACCAGATAGTCTTTGTGATTTTTTTTTCCCCCAGCTGGGACTCAGTGACTGCTTCGGCTGGCACACTTGTCAGAAATAAGGTCAGCATTGGCTAAGGAAGAAACCGGACAGTTTTGTGTGGAGAGGAAGCACGCACCATGACCCCCTTACAGGTGTGCAGGTGAAATTTTGGAGAAAAAAAAAGAAGAAAAAAAGAAGGATCAAAAACTGTGAAGTCTGGTGCATTCTGGCGTTTTAAAGAATTGTATCAAATTTCTCTGCATAAACGGCGGCGTTCAGATGCTGCACAGACAAAAACCTTTCCGAACCAGTGAGCCAGTGAAAGAAGGACGTTGCCCGAAGAAAGTGAAAAGGGGGGGGGGGGGGGGGGGGGTTCAGATGCTGCGCAGACAAAAACCTTTACGAACCAGGGAGCCACTGAAAGGTAGGACGTTGCCCAAAGAAAGTGAAAAACGGGGGGGTTGGGGGGGGGGGGGGGGCATTAGATGCTGCGCAGACAAAACCTTTACGAACCAGGGAGCCACTGAAAGGAACGACGTTGCCCAAAGAAAGTGAAAAGCGGGAAGGGGGGGGGGGGGGGGGGAGTGATTATCAGACGACTTTCTGCCAAGTCGTTTTGATATTTCATGCAACGGCTAAACTGAGTTCTCTGTTGGGTGGGATGAGGGAGAGAGCAGGAAGAGGAGTAGGGGGAGGGGGGGCGGGGAAGGGGAGGGGGGGGGGCAAGACCATGGCTTTGTCCCCCCCTCTTGCCATAGTCACCTGATTTTCCAGGGGGGGAAAAAGATACTCTTGCCCCCCCCTGCTTGGGTACAGGGGGGGGGGGGGGGCAGCTCCCCCCCCCCCCCCCCCGGTTCCGGCGCCCCTGTAATACCTTCACCTTCAGTTTCCACACAAAGCCTGTCTATAGCACTGCACTTAACAATGTAGCAGCTGTAGAAGACACACATTACAAAAATTAAGCCCCTCTGTTGTATGTGAATTTATTGAACATTGTGTGTGTGTGCGTGTAAGTGAGTGTGTGCGTTGCACAAGTGAACACATTAGGAAAGTACTAGATACATTGAACCAGACAAAAATACTAAATGCAAAAATCAACTGATAATACATTTTTCTTCAGTAGGTATGGTGGCAAGTCGAAAGAAAGGAGAACCAGAAAACACAACAAGTGAAACAATAATTTTAACCATGAAAGACCTGGTCACGTCCTTGTTCTCTATAGGCATTAAACATAGCTAAGACAGAAAAAGCTACAGTATGCACATGATTGGACGCAAGCTGGCACATAAAGCATATCTGTTGAAGCCAAACGATGTACATGTAATAACTGACGTACAGTCTACAGGCTCTGTGAGCTGATGAAAATTCAAATTTTTCTACTCAGTTTGCCGTGCTGCAACACTAGCTGACTCCTTGGGTGTTCGCGTCGCGTAAAGCCAATCTTCTGTTGGCCCAGTGACAGCCCGTGAGACGCTGTCACTGTGCAGGTGTTTTGTGGTACATTTACCATGTTCACACTACCAAAGCAGCTGAGAACGATTCCTAGAATTGTTGGCAGTCAGGCCTTCAGTCCTACCTATCTGTCACTCTTGATACAGACGACTGCCTACCTCTGACTGGCGGTATAATATCATGTGCTCTAGCCAATGCACAATAGTGTCAGGGTTAGGAAATAGAGCAAACGAGCAACAAGCAAACACCAAAGCAACCAGATGAAACAGGGATGGCCTAATGTTAGTGATCTTATTGGCCAAGTGATCTTGTAATCAATCAAACATCAACCTGAAATATCACAGATACAAACCACCAAGCTTTCTGGAGAGACCTAATGGTAAGAATGTATGGAACAAAAACAAAAAACCAAAAAAGTGGGGGTGGGGGGTGGAGGTTGTTGAACAGGGGTGCGGAAGGGAAAATGAGGAAAAAGAAGAAAAAAAGCATAATGGTGCAGTCTGGATGGGAAAGTACCAAGGCCATGTATACTATAGAACTGCATGTATTTTGCCGTTCTGATACTTCACGACATTTGGCCATCCCTTGAAAGAAGAAACTAAAGCACAGTGTTTACGAACAGCGAGGCAAGGAAACACTCCCTCACCCTCCCCAAGCAATACAGGCAGGGCAGGAGAGCTTGGCAGGCAAACTACTGTGTTCATTACCTTCTGACATGATGATGTGAAAAGGCACTTTTCTTTAAAAAGCTGAAACAACCATCACTAAACAATTACATTAACGCACCAAAGTGTTACATTTTAGAATAAAACCTTCTTGTGAAACTTTTTTCTTCAGGCTGTACATGCACATTCACAGCTTCAATTTAACTTTGAATGGCAGTACATGTGAATACTTTTACCATATTTTGTGTACCATTTGAAATGCTGGAGTTTAATCAGAGACATAGCTTATATAACACTGACCATGTATACATAATATCCAACAAAAACAAAAACAACAACAACAAAAAAACACCCCAAAAGCCCACCTTTAAAACAGACCATAATGTATTTGGAACATACCTGAAATGAAAAAGGAGGGGGAAAAAAATGTACAATTCTATCGTCAATTCACAACTCAATGCACATTACACACACAGATTTTACCAGGGATTCTGACCCCCCCCCCCCCCCCCCACCTTTTATAATCCTACAGAATTTACAGTCAGTGACAAACCAAACAGAAGAAAACAGTACTTTCAGCTGCAACTGTCACCCTCATACCAGTGCTATCCTAAACGGAAATGTGGCCTGTGCAACAGCGTGACATGATGGATCACTTTTAAAGTGAACATCTACATGGCTAAAAACATTCCTGCTATATATATAATCAAATACATATATCACAGTGTCACAACATACTCTTTTTTCTCTTTGTTTTTTTAGAGGTGTCACAGCATGCTCTTTTTTCTTTTTGTTTTTTCAGAGGTGTCTCCTGTTTCATTTATATGGTAATCGCAAATGACTTTTTACCCTGAACTCCTTTCTTTAGCAATAACTAATAAGCTGGGGTTTTGCCTGTACAGGGAATAACATTGACTAAAGTATAATCAGCTTCAACTAAGCTGTGACTAATGGTGGTAATGAATGAATTCTGATGAGAAAACCCAAACGGAAAGAAACAGATGAAAACAAAACAGAACAAAAACAACTAAAAAAAACCAAACAAATTGAACTGGATGTACTGAATGCACCCTTCTGTGAAGCCTGCGACTGTTACAATACTTACCCTTGTAAATTTATTGAAAAAAAATCACTTTTTTTTCCTACAAGTTACCTGCAGAAAAGTGTATCCACAAATTTATGGCTTCGAAATAAGGGATAAGTGATAATCTGTGTTTTAAGTTTGATCAACTGATCAGTAACAAGCGTTTCCTTATCTCTTTTTCTGCACACTTCAAAACCTTCAAGCGCCTGTCCTTCCTCACACCCGGCCATAGTTATCTAAAGCCATCCTGTAGGCAATCATTACATATGGCCTGTAAGTTTGGTTAAATTTGTTGGGCGGCGACGACGACGACGACGACTGCTGCTGCGGGTGGGCGGGCGGTCTTCCGACCTGCGGGCCCGAAGCGGAAAGGTGTGAGTATGTGGTGACGAATGTCGTGCACCACTCGACGCTATGTGGATTCACGGCAGAGTCGCTTTCTCAGATACTGCATACATACAGAAACTAAGGCTAAATGGCGTTAATACTGAGAGCAGAGGAGACACGGAATCTTGCAAGGGCTGACACTGAATACGCGATACTGTACCCTCTGAACTGTGAATGCTGGGGAAACGCAAGTACAGTCGAATTTGCAGGGGAAATGGATTTTTGTTCGACGTATCCGAAGTTTGACTTATCCGTGACGACGGATAAGGTCGAATTTCGACTCTAGCTTCGAGTTAAGCGAGTTGCACCTTTTCACCCCTTGATTCGATTTGGAAACTGAAATTTACTTTCCCTGGTCAACATGAATTTACTGCTGCTGCGTTGGTATAGCTCGCCCCCTTGTGTCATTTGCACCTGCTGTATGGTCCTGTGGCTAGCAAGAGTAGTGTTTTTACTGATTTTAAACCCTTAATAAATAAGTACATAGTAGATCAATGGCAAGCCCAGTGGGATACTCTTAATAACAACAAACTCCACAGTATAGTTCCCAAACTTCGGGAAATCATTCCCCGGTGTAGGACTAACCGTCGGGAAGAGGTGGTCCTGGCCCGTCTCCATATTGGGCACGCATATTATACCCACTCGCACTTGCTGAAAGGTGAAGACAGCCCTTTCTGTTTTGGCTGCGGTGAGCCAGATACCATTAAACATATTTTGATTTCTTGTGCAGACCTCACAGAAGTATTTCACTGCCGAATCAATGGAGCTCTTGTTCCGAAATGTCCCTCCAGACAAGATTTTTGGCTTCCTTCGGGAGTGGGTGTGGGTGTTTAGGGGTTTAACGTCCTTTTCCACCACATAGGGTGATATCAAAGACGGGGCAACGATGACTTCCTTCGGGAAGTCAATTTGTTTCATAAAATCTGATTAAATAACTAACTAACCTTCATCTGAGTAAAATCTGAACATTGTGTTTGTACTTATTCATGTACAAGACCCATGCTTGACGTTTTGAACTTGTGGTAACCCAAGACTGGTAGAATCTCATTTAACCTATAAATTTTTAGCCAATATTTACTAGTTGTTTTAATCCAGCTTTTTACCTTTTAACGAAGGGGCCTTCAAACTTGTGGCTGCCGCGAATTAGTCTTTGTCGCTTACGCGGCGTTAAGCCCTAAAATACTCACTCACTTGCACCTGCTGTAAATGCACTGCGACCGTCTGAACAACATAGCGATTGCACCATCCACAGTGGCGATACTACGTCACAACACATCAGTGAGGTGGGAGCAAAAATACCGATAGTTGGTCCCAAAGTGGACAAATTACTCCACGAAAGGGACACGGTTGTGACTTTGAATGAATGAGCGTTCGTTTCGAAGAAACTCATGAGTGCTATGAACCAAACGGCGTGTGCATATCGCCTACAGTCGCCACAAACTCGACCGGAAACGGCCGTTGCTCAGTGCAGAATTTGAAAATGGCGACACACATCCATGCTAAACGCCTCAGCTAGCCAAAAGCGAACCTAAACTTCTATTGCAGACGAGAACCTGTGTCCGTTACTTACTAATCAAGCCGCACTGGCATGCCTGTGAAGGCTTTGTTTTGTCTCTGGCTTCCTTTCTTTCCCTGCCCTCGGCACACTATGAGGTGCTGACTGCTGTGTGGACAGTTAGTGTGGTGAGGTGGCGATTTTGTGAGCACAGCGTGTACACTGAACAATCCACAAAACAAGTCCATATCGAAGAAAGGACATTTTTACACATCAGTAAACTGTCCAAATTCGGTATTAAAGTTTTGAATTGGGTTATACAACTATTTGCTATATATTTCAAGTGAATACTTACCTACCACCCGAATTCTCAATCCTCACTAGACTGAGATTATCTCTGCTTCCAGCATGACAAAATGACTGCATGTCCTGAAAACGCATGCACAGTTTAATTTGGGAGCAGATTATTTTTTATTTAGAACTAAATTACTCCCCTCCGCACACAAAACTTGCATTAGTATGACAAGTGCTCTAGGGAGTTAAACTTTTAGTCAGTTCTCTGTTTCTCATTGGAATGACGCCTTTCTAAGACACGTAGGCGATGAAATGTTCACGACGTAGTGTTGAAGACCTAACAAAAACAAAAAAGGGGCAAAAATCCGCAATGACGAAACATGTCGCACATTTGCAAACACATACTGAAACTGAGTAACCAGATAATGCCATTTCTGAACACAACACTTTATTTTTCACTGCCTTCTGTTAACAGTACAAAAAAAAAAAAATGATAAATTGAAAGTAACAAACACAAGCGTTTTATCTTCCCACGAAAACGGAACATAAATATCCCATTTCAGAATCTGGCATTTTTGCGAAAAGCTTTTGAAACTATGTGCGATGCAGTCACAATGCAATGCAAACGCACACGACGGAGGGTTATTACATATTCTCCCTTTGTTACACAAGTGAGCTTTAAAAAAAGAAAGAAAAAAAAAGAGCCAAATCCTGTAATGACTTATTTTCCGTTTCTGTAGGAAGGTAAAAAGCTTGTGCTTGTTACTTTCAATTCATCATGATAAAAGGTAAAAAAAAAAAAAAAAAAAAACTTTTATCATGATGAATTGAAGGTAACAAGCACAAGCTTTTTACCTTCCTACAGAAACGGAAAATAAGTCATTACAGGATTTGGCTTTTTTTTTTTTTTTTTAGCTCACTTGTGTAACAAAGGGAGAATATGTAATAATCCTCCGTCGTCTAGCTGTCTGTGTGTGTGTCCGCAGTAAACCTTAACATTAGCTTTTTCTCAGAGTCTGCAAACAGCAGAGGCACCAAATTAACAGTCATGAGCCCTTCCAAAAAATACCATTTTGAATGACCTTGACTCCATGTCAAGGTCACTATAGCTGTCTGTTTAGAAAGCTCACATTAGCATTTTCTCGGAATCTACAAACACCAGAGTTTTAAACTTTGCATGATGATAGACATTGATAAGAACTTTAGAGAAATACCTGTATTCAAGCTTGTAACATGGTTAGGCCATACAAGCTATTTTGGGGGGAAACCTTAACATTGGCATTTCCTCAGAAACAACAACAGCAGAGGCACCAAATAAGTAGACCTATGCAAACATACGATTTTAAATGACCTTGACTCAAGTCAAGGTAATTAAAGCAGTATGACTTATGACTAGTCTGCCATTGTTTCAGAGCCTTTGACTGCAATCTGCATCGGGCTGGGTAGTGCATGTGTGTGTGCGTGCGTGCATGCGTGCATGCATGCGTGCGTGCGTGCGTGCGTGCGTGCGTGCGTGTGTGTGTGTGTGTGGCGCTATGAGTTGTTTTCAGGCGAGATTAAGCCTCTGGTACCCCTACATTCTGAGAAAATGTCAATTTTAAATTTCCAGTGAGACAGCTTTGATGACCTTGACCTTCACTCAAGGTCATTCAAAATGGTATTTTTTTAAAAAGGTCTTACTGCTGTTTATCAGCAAGCCAGGTCTGGTGCTTCTGCTGTTTATTGTTTCTGTGAGAATGCCAATGTTAAGGTTTTGGAAGGTTTTCCGCAAAACTGCTTGTATGGCCTTGAGCTTGACTCAAAGTCACTGAATACAGGTATGTCAGTAAAGGTGTCTATCATCATGCAGATTGATGTCTCTGGCTTTTCTAGATTCTGAGAAAATGCCAATGTAAAATTTCCAAATTGACAGCTTTTGTGACCTTGACCTTGGGTCAAGGTCAATCATTATGGCATGTTTTGAAAGGTCTTATGGTTCTCTATCAGAGTGCCGAGTCTGGTGCCTCTGCTATTCATTGTTACTGAGAAAATGCCAATGTTATGGTTTTGAAAGGTTTTCCGCAAAACAGCTTGCATGGCCTTGACCTTGACTCAAAGTCACTGCATACAAGTATGTCAGTAAAGGTGTTGTCAATGTCTATAATCATGCGAAGTTTGATGTCTCTGGCTTTTCTAGATTATGAGAAAATGCCACAGAAAAATTGCCAAATAGACAGCTTTCCGTGGGCCAAGGTCAATCATTATGGTATATTTTGGAAAGTCTTATGGCTTTCTATCAGCATGCCAATTTTGGTGTCTCTGCTGTTTGTAGATTCAGAGAAAAGGCCAATGTTAAGGTTTACTGTGGACATACACACACAGACAGACACGCACCACACAAACAGATGACGGAGGGTTATTACATAGACTCATTTTGTTACACAAGTGAGCCAAAGAAAAAGATTTAGTTCCCTTTTTGGTAGGATAAACGCTTGTGGTTGTTACTTTCAATTCATCATGATGAAGTTTGTTATGATTGCATTGCACATAGTTTCAAAAACAGAAGGCTTTGAAAAATAAAGTTTTGTGTTCAGAAAGGGCATAAGCTGGTTACTTTCAGTATGTGTTCATAAATCATGTGTGACATTTTCATCAGTCACTGCGGATGTTTGGCTTGCTTCTTTTTTTTTTTTTTTTTTTTTTGGGGGGGGGGGGGGGTCTACAGCACTACTCTGTGAACATTTCGGCGCCCACGTGTCTTAGAAAGTGTCTTAGAAAGACTTCATTCCAATGAGAAACAGAGAACTGACTAAAAGTTTAACTCCCTAGAGCACTTGTCATACTAATGCAAGTTTTGTGTGCGGAGGGGAGTAATAAATTATTTAGTTCTAAATAAAAAATAATCTGCTCCCAAATTAAACTGTGCATGCGTTTTCAGGACATGCAGTCATTTTGTCATGCTGGAAGCAGAGATAATCTCAGTCTAGTGAGGATTGAGAATTCGGGTGGTAGGTAAGTGTTTCACTTGAAATATATAGCAAATAGTTGTATAACCCAATTCAAAACTTTAATACCGAATTTGGACAGTTTACTGATGTGTAAAAATGTCCTTTCTTCGATATGGGACTTGTTTTGTGGATTGTTCAGTGTACACGCTGTGCTCACAAAATCGCCACCGTCACCACACTAACTGTCCACACAGCAGTCAGCACCTCATAGTGTGCCGAGGGCAGGGAAAGAAAGAAAGCCAGTGACAAAACAAGCCTTCACAGGCATGCCAGTGCGGCTTGATTAGTAAGTAACGGACACAGGTTCTCGTCTGCAACAGAAGTTTAGGTTCGCTTTTGGCTAGCTGAGGCGTTTAGCATGGATGTGTGTCGCCATTTTCAAATTCTGCACTGAGCAACGGCCGTTTCCGGTCGAGTTTGTGGCGACTGTAGGCGATATGCACACGCCGTTTGGTTCACAGCACTCATGAGTTTCTTCGAAACGAACGCTCATTCATTCAAAGTCACAACCGTGTCCCTTTCGTGGAGTAATTTGTCCACTTTGGGACCAACTATCGGTATTTTTGCTCCCACCTCACTGATGTGTTTGTGACGTAGTATCGCCACTGTGCCATCAGTTACCACAAGGTAACCCCAACCCTAAATCTAACCCTAAATCGATATAAGCAGGCGAACTCTTCTAAAACGAGTGTGGATGCGTTTGAATAGTTTGCCCAGTACGACCCAGGGGTGCGAACTATACTGAGCCTTACTGCTAGGATTTGTTATATTCAATACGCTCGTGTAAGCTGCCATGTCATCGAATCTCCGTAGCTATTTTGTTCACTTTCAGTTCAGAGTATTGGCTTGGTCTTACTATAGTCACACATGCAATGCAGAGGAATTAGAAAGCCAAGTTCTTCTGATGGCTGTTTCGTTCTGACATGAAAGCTGCCTGGCACCAAACGGTGATAAGTTTCCAGCTTATGTTTTCTTCTTCTTTTCTAGTTTCACTGACTCTTATTCTGCTTGTAAGATCAGCAGCGTCATCTGTGCGTGTGTGTGCGCGCGCGCGCGTGTGTGTGTGTGTGTGTGTGTGTGCGTGCGCGCGCGCGTTCGCAGTCATATGATCGCATGTGCTCAATAAATTCTAGTGCAACGTCATAATTATAAACACACGCAGTCAAATAGCAGCAAGATCCAACTCTAACGGCACCAACCAGAAAACTCTCTCTTTCTCACACACACACACACACACACACACACACACACACACACATTTCACACACCAGGAATAACTCACTGCTTACCCTCCGAAACCGACGGCAAATCACCTTCTTAACACTGGCGACAGAAAACCTCACAGATCAGGGGCACAGGGTCAGATCTCACGCCTAGCTCTGTTCTTGCACGTGTTTCTCGCCAATTTCGTGTTCTACCACCCAAGATAACCAGCCCTAAGGCCCGCAGGACATATAACACTGTCAACCTGTACTTGCACGGAAAATGTTAAATCTCTGTGCAAGCCGTGTTTTGGCGCTGATGCATCAGAAGGACAAAAAGAAATTCCCGTGCCAGCGACTGGTACGACTTATCCGAGGCTAAAATTGCAGATTCCGTTTGACATAACCGAGTTTTGACTTATCCGTTTTTGAGTACTCGTTCGACTTATCCGTGGAAAAATTTAGTCATACAAAGAGCAAGTTTTGCCGGGAAAAACTTTTTGCTTCGACGTATCCGAAGTTCGACTTAAGCGTGTTTGACTTAAGACTTGGGTCTGTATAACTTGATACTCACAAGAGCTACAGCAGCGAGACAAGACAGGAGTGGGAATCCACACGCACGCACCGCAAACTAGGCTGACATATCATATACACAATCTCAAACGAAACACCTTTTCACTTGAACAAGAAGGATGTGTACATTTCACAACCGCGACCCAAGGCTAAAAGTGCAATGAACTGGTAATTTCGCCTATTTGCAGCTTCAAAGCCGGTATTACCGCATGACTGTCACTGAATTAAAAAACAGAAAGGTCTGTTTACGCACGTGTATTGTTCGTCGATTCGGACTCCCGTTATTAGGCTATATTTAATTGGTCAAAGAAAAACACATTCTGCTATCAGCTTCTCTTATCAGTCTCAGCGTACTCGGAGGCCGGTATGACCCACATAAAAAGCTGTGCTCTCAGTTTAGGAGCACAAACGAAGTCCTGTTTTCGTTCGTTCCGGTTCGCTAAAGCTCTTCGGTTGTGTAATGACCTCTTTTTTAGTTGTCCACCAACGAATAGTATAGCAGCAGAACTTCCGAAAATGCTGTTCTCATTTTAGTTATAGCTATTCATTCCGCCAGCAAACCTCTTAAGTGGGGCGGAACATGAACGAAATGAATCGTTTGGTGCATCTAAATCCCTCTGCTAGCTGACCCGGATACGGTGTGGCCCGAGTGATCACAGCGGCAACACACAGGGCTACACCCACTGGTTATTCACTATGGCAGCCAACAAGGAAGATCAACTGGTGTCAGTGTGACGATTTATACGCTGGTCGCATGCTTTGAAATTGAATGAGTAGACTATGTAAATATATGCATAGCTGCTTTGTAAAGTGATGATTATTTGTAATCAATACTCAACGTTCTGTACTGTGGGGAACACCCTAGTATAACAGCCCTGATGAGATTTGCTGTGAGGAGCTAACATTAGTTGGAAGGTGAATGGTGAACTACCTGGTTGAAGGAGGTCAAGGTAGCGACTGAACACACTGTGTGGGTCTAACTTCCCGTCACAAGATTACTGATAACCCTCATCTTCTGTGACTTCCCCAGGCCATGATAACTAAGATAGTACTTAGTAAACACAGGCAAGATCCCTGCAGTGGCACACACTACCCGTCATCCTAAAAAGAGCGCACAATAGCAAGATTTATGGAAGAATGGAAACAAACCATACGGCACAAGACGCTACCACGGAAAAAGTGATGTCCCGAGCTTAACAGATCATATGGTAAAACTAGGGGCTAAGCACCATGGACTGGGTATATATATAATTAAATACGCACATCTGCCATTTTGCAATACACATACATGTATGTAATAGCGTTTGGTCATGATTTTACTGTTTGCGGGGGAGTCGCAAACCAAACAGCTGTTGACATTTCTCTGAATTTAGCAATACATGTACATGTACTGACCTACAGCACCTTAAGGGTTATTCTTACCGTTAGGTCACTCTTGATATTACTAACACATGCACTTGCACTGCACACTGAAAATGCAATGCAAGGGCAGAAAGTTGCCCAAGCACAGGGTTTCCACAATCCAGCCAACAAAACCTACATGCTGAATGGTCAATGCCCTCTTCCTTCATGCTCTTAGATGCAAACAACAGACATTTGTGGTGTATGTATCCACCAAAAAAACATAACATCACGCAACACAAAAGCAAACAACCACAGATTCAACCAGCATAAATTGATGGCACTAAATTCATACGACGATCACCCAAGAGTCAGAGATTGGGTTAAATTTGCTGACTTAGGTGGCGGGCTTTTGCAGGGTGCCTAATCTTTCAAACTGACACCCTACATGTGATCAGACAGGTCTAGTAGCAAGCATACACATTCCTGCTTTCAAGCAGCACACAACTGCCGTGGTTCTTTCCAGCTGTTTCCACTGGGGACGCGCTAAAAGGAGACATTGGATCATTTCCATAAGTTGCATGCACTTCCAGTCGCATCCAAATACTCATGAATTTCTTGTGTGCACATTTATGGGTGAAGAGAAGGAACTTGAACCATTCCGATTCGCTTAGGCAAATTACATCTACCAAACAAACAAACAAATACAGTCTAATGATACAGTGGACATAGTTGAAGCACATGCTGGTCTCAGCACAAATGTAATTTTAGGTCTAAGTCATGTATTTCAGGCTTTCTCGAAAAACAGCAGAGGTGCCATCAAATGTTTGTAAACATAACACATCAAGTTTTTAAAGAAATAGAGATTTTGAAAACAGTTCATCTAGCCTGAGACACCCATGTGAATTTCAGTACAGTCACACAAAGTAAATCATATGTACATGTATACATGTACGTGTATTTGCCATACAAATACCAGGCCAGCCGGTGTCTGATCAACATTTCAGGTCCATGAGCCTGTGCAGTCACACATAAAAGTCATCTTTCTCTTTCATGGAACTCTGTGTGTGTGTGTGTTTGTGTGTGTGTGTGAAAGGAAGATTCTGATTTTTCTGCTATTAACATGCTGATGGAAGGTGCCAAATTAAGAGTTCAAAGAACTTTTAATACCAAGTAGTTTTCAAGTTTTAAACAAACAAACAAACTAACTTGTAACACCCCCCCCCCCCCCCACACACACCTATTTTCAAAAGAAAAAAAAAGAAAACGAAAGGCAGTATAACTGTGCTGAAGCAGTTACTCAACTTACTGTTGTGATATTTTGATACATGTACCTCAAGAACACTGTGTATAACAACAAAATACCCAAGGCATATTGCCACAGACACTACTATGTTCATATTCAGTCTAAACTGATATGCAGAATTATTACTAGATTTATGCAATGTGATCTGGTACAAGTTACCTGAGGAACAATAAGTGTGTAAATTGTGTCCCCTACACATACATGATAAATGGTATTTATAGGGCATATTTCTTTAAATAAAACTCAATGCGCCAATCACTCACTCACACTCACGCACATTATACAATAATGAACGAACACACACTGGTGAAATTGACTAGTTAGACAGAAAATTTGTGGCCTCACGCCGCTCAAGCAACAAAGACCAGCACACAGCTGAGGGAATTACTGGAAGGCTTTGCAAAAAAGGAACAATTTCTGTGTATACATGTACAACGACCATAAATCAGCAATACCTGTGGACACAACAACCAAACGACTTGAATGTATTTTCAATGATCCATAACACTTTGAACCTCACCTGAAAATGCCCCAGTTTAGTTCTGACGGAAGAATTTGAGCCCAAGCCACTTAACAAAGACAGCGATGAGAAAAACGATGAGGGTGGAAGGAAGCAGCAACAGATGCCATGCTATAGGGGTTGTGTGAACTCCAAACATGCCATAATCCAACTGATCATCATCCTGTGTAGTAGACAGTAAGAATTTTTATACTGTTAATTTGAATTTAGAAATAAATGAAATGAAATAAAATGGAAACAGGTAACTAATTTACTACAAGACAGGATTAACGAACTGATTCACTAGATGAAGTTTCCAATTATGAGATTTCTGTTGTTGCTGGTAGTTTGTTAGCAGAATGTGTGTGGAGTCCACTATGAATCAACAGACCATACATGAACAAACTAAATGTATGTCAAATGCATTCCTAAGGCACAAGAGTACATCACTGCATTTGTGTCAAAGGATGGACTTTTTCCCATGAATTTGTTAATGACACAACATACTTTTGCTGTTCATAAAACAGTCTCTGAGCATTGAGAGAGAAAGAGAGAGAGAGGAATGGGGAGGGGACAGGGAGAGATTACTCCTGTCAACTTAGTTATCACCCCCGCACCCCCCCCCCCCCCCAAACAAAAAAGTACACAAACTTGATTGTATCAAATTGTTACCTTACCCCTTCACTCTCCCTGTCGGCCACGGGTGTAACTGGGTGGAGAGAGAGAGAGAGAGGGAGGGAGAGCGAACTGAACCCAGTTGAACTGAACCGAATTATTTTATTTGGTAGGCCCATGCAAAGTTTGTTCAGAGACAGAGAGGGGGCGAGAGAGTTCACAGACATACATGTATACATCTCTCAATATAGCTCTATACGCGCAAACATACAAAACATCTCACCATTTTACATGGTCAAACGAAAATTATTCACAATGTAGTAAATGATACTCTCCAAATTCGAGCTAGGCGCATGGTAGCTCAGTGGGTTTCAAGCGGAAATCCCAAGTATCGATTCAGCACAAAATGTAAAGAATTTGTGCGTTACGTGCCACAATCAAAATCTGCACACAGTATGCAAGTGAGATGTACCAGAATGACTAAGGCACATTTAAAATTCCTGTATTTCTGGTATATTAACAATAAATAAAGTTAACTTTCAATGTCATGGCTCTTACAGAAAGATTTGTGATCTTATAAATAGAAAGATTAAACTCATGTTTGCACAGTCAGCTGGAAAATTCTGTTATTTTGAGCGAGGAATTGAAGCTGTCGAAGCCTTGTCTATATCTATCTTGTGGTGATTCGACGAATGATCAACCGGAAGTCAAAGAGCAAAGAAAGAGAACTCGTGGAAATCGACGTTTGCTGATGTTTTTCAAAGATGGGCAACAAGGAGAAGAAGAAACACAAGCATCGTTCGAGGTCTAGGGACCGATCACGAGAACATAAGAAGAAGAAAAGAGAAAGGTATGTGTACGCTCTTTCTGCAGTAGAAATTCCAAAGGTACAGGGATCGCGTTTATCGGTTCACTTGGTCAATGCTTGTGTGAGAAGCGTTTTTCTTTCCTCTCATTGTCAGTCTCTTACAATGAATGAACACGGAGGTTTAGGGATAGTCGATTAAGCTTTTGGGTTCTGCGCACGGCTTTGGGTTTGTTTAGGATCGTAATGTACCAGTTACAATTCATATTTTCAGTCCAGATCCACCGATGATTATATGAACGAATTTAGAAACGCAAGCATTTTAGCTTTTACTGAGACTTGGTTTGACCGATATAGACAGACATCATGATTTGTATTTGTCTGGATTCAGCCACCCCATACGCTTGGATAGAGACGAAAACATCACAAGGAAAGGTCAGGGTGGTGGGGTGTGTTTTTATATCAATCAGCAATGTGTGTGTGTGTGTGTGTGTGTGTGTGTGTGTGTGTGTGTGAGAGAGAGAGAGAGAGAGAGTGTACAATTATATGAATTTAGTGATCTTAACTTCTTTATGTGTCTTATGCTCGCCCGCATGAATTGTCCTACGGGGATAAATAAAGTATTTTTGACTTGACTTTGACTTTGACCGAGGTTGTTTGGTCACGTAAGCGGCTAGGCAAATATAACTGGAACTTTGTCAGTTTGCGCGTCAACTTTTGGCCCTTTTCCTCTTCTTTTTTTTCCTTTTGTTGTTGTTGAGATGTCAAGTGTTCTTTTGTTCAGTTTACACTTATGAATAGGACCCATTTAATGCCAGCTGTAAATTCTTTTCAGTAGAATTTCACAGTTTTTAAAAAGGGAATTTCATTTCCATGCTTGAAAATGAAATGGTGTTTTGGTTACAGGAAAGACAGGTCAGATTCTGACTACTTGTCATCAGATGAATCACGGAGCCGGTCAAGGTCACCAGTTAGGAAGAAGCACAGTCGAAACAGACATAGCAGGCGATCACGTTCACCAGACGACCGGCGGAGGAGACACAAGAGATCTGAAACTGTGTCGTCCGAGTCTTCTCCTTCGAGTGATGAACGATCAAAAGGAAAAAGAACATCTTCATCAGAACTGTCTTGTGAACAACAAAAGTAAGGTTTTAATTTTTATTTCACACATTTTTTGATACATGTATACATATTTTTTTGCAGATTCTTCTTGATAGGACGATAGGCTCTTCAGTTGTCAACCCTGACTTGTTTTTGTTACAACAGCCATTACTGGTTGTTTTCCCCCCCCCCCCCCCCCCCCCCCCCCAAGAAAACGTCTATTTTGTTCCTTCTAAGTTCTAGTTCTGCTCCTGTTGTAAGTTACTTACTTACTTAGGCCCTTGGCTCCACGTGGAGCATAGGCCATCGACAACCCTTCGCCATCTTCTGGATCTTCTGCTGCATCGTCTTCGTTGTCCTCCATGTTTCGCATCCGTAGAGCAGAACTGACTTCACGTTGGAGTTGAAGATGCGAAGTTTGGTTCTGATGCTGACAACTTTGGATGCCCAGACGTTCTTCAGCATGACCATTGCTGCCCTTGCCTTGCCGATTCTGGCTGTGACGTCTCGGTCTGTGCCTCCCTGTCCATCAACCACACTCCCCAGGTAGACAAAAGACTCTACCTCCCTGATGGGCTCTCCACCGACTGTGACTGGTGTGTTGGCAGTGGTGTTGATCTTCATCAGCTCGGTTTTCTTCCTGTTGATCTTGAGCCCTGTTCCGGCTGATGTGGCTTCCAGGCGCGTAGTCTTGTCCTGCATCTGGCTGTGGCTGTGAGACAGGAGCGCCAGGTCGTCCGCGAAGTCGAGGTCATCCAGCTGCGTCCAGAGTGTCCACTGTATCCCGTTTTTCCTGCCTGCTGTAGTGGTCTTCATGGTCCAGTCGATGACCAGGAGGAAGAGAAACGGGGACAACAGGCATCCCTGGCGGACTCCGGTCTTCACCTCGAAGCTTTCTGACAACTGGCCAGCATGGGCAATCCTGCAGCTCATGTCTTGGTAGGTGCACTGGATCAAGGAGATGATCTTCCCAGGAACTCCATAGTGCCTTAGCAGCTTCCACAGTGCCTCTCTGTCTACACTGTCGAAAGCCTTCTCATAGTCTATGAAGTTGATGTAGAGAGGGGAGTTCCACTCCAGTGACTGCTCCACAATGATGCGTAGGCTGGCAATCTGGTCAGCACAGGACCTGTTCCTGCGAAAGCCCGCCTGCTGGTCTCGGAGCATGGGGTCGACTGCCTCTCTCATCCTCTCCAGTAGAATTCTGTTGAGAACCTTGCCTGGCACTGACAGGAGCATGATCCCTCGGTAGTTGCTGCAGTCCCTGAGGTCCCCTTTCTTTGGCAGCTTGATGACGATCCCTTCTTTCCACTGGGCTGGCACCTCTTCCTTCTCCCAGATCTTGCTGAATAGGCTGTGCAGCATGTTGACGGCTGTCTCTGTGTCTGCTTTGATGGCTTCTGCTGGTATCTCGTCCGGCCCTGCAGCTTTTCCATTTCTCAGTGTCGTGATGGCTTTCCTGATCTCCGCCTTAGAGGGCTTGTCGCAGTTGATGGGTAGTTCTGTCTCTGCTGGTGGGATGTCTGGTGGTGTTTCAGGGATGGGGCGATTTAACAGCTCCCTGAAGTGTTCTGCCCATCGCTTCAGCTGTTCCTCAGTTGTTGTCAGTGGGTGCCCGTTCTTGTCCTTCACTGGTTTGTCTGTCTGCTGAAATTTGCCCGCGAGCTTCTTGGTCACCTGGTACAGGTCTTTTAGATTCCCTTGTCGGGCTGCTTCCTCTGCTTGACTGGCCAGGTTGTCGATGTAGTCCCTCTTGTCCTTCCTGGTGCTCCTCTTCACTTCTCTGTCAGCTGCTGTGTATTCCTCTTGTGCCTTTGCCTTAGCTCTTCTTGTTCGGCTCGTGTTCAGTGCAGTTTTCTTCTCTTTCCTAACTTCCAGCTTCTGGATGGTATCAGCAGAGATCCATTCCTTATGTTGGGTCTTTCTCTTGCCAAGGACCTCTTCGCATGTGTCGTGCCAAAGTTTCTTGCTGTGTTCCCAGTGTGTCTCGATGTCCATTTCACTGTCTTCTATCAGGTCTTGCAGTGGCTGGAACCTGTTGGAAAGGCTGATCCGGAATGCTGCTTGTGTGTCTGTGTTCCTGAGTAGTCCAACGTTGTACCTGGTCCGTGTGTTGTTGGCGTTGGTGTGCCTCTTAAGCCGAAGTCTCAATGTTGTTGCAAGAAGGTGGTGGTCTGATGATACATCGGCACCCCTCATCACGCGCACATCCCGCCACGATCTCCTGAACTTCCGGCTGATGCAGATGTGATCAATCTGGTTCTCCGTGACATGGTCCGGCGATCTCCATGTGGCCTTGTGGATGCGCTTGTGTGGGAAGATGCTGCCTCCTATCACTAGCTGGTTCAGGGCACAAAAGTTTGCAAAGCGCTCGCCATTTTCGTTCATCTGTCCCAGTCCGTGTGTTCCCATGGTGTCCTCATAGCCTGTGTTGTCTGATCCAATCTTGGCGTTGAAGTCTCCCATCAGTATGGTCATGTCCTTGGCTCCTCCTCTATCTATCACTGTCTGCAGTTGTTGGTAGAAGTCATCTTTTTTCTCCTCTTCCGCATCATTGGTGGGAGCGTAGCACTGGATGATGTTCAGCTTGATGTCTTTTTTCTTGGTGATGAATTTGGCTGTGATGATGCGGGAGTTGACAGGTTCCCAGCCGATGAGTGCCCGCTGTGCCTCCAGTGCCAGCATCAGGGCCACGCCCTTAGTGTGGGGGGCTCCATCCTCTGTGTGTCCAGAGTACAGCAATTGCTCTCCCGATGAAAATCTCAGCTGTCCTGTCTGTAGCCACCTTGTCTCACTCAGTCCCAGTACTCCTATCTTGTAGTTCTTCATCTCTCTTGCTACTTGTATGGTCCTTCCTACTTCATACATTGTCCTGATGTTCCATGTGGCTACTCTCGTTGTTGTCCTGGGTGTTAGAAGGGGGGTCGGCCTTGCAGCTTCCTTTCGGCTTTCACTGCAATGCGTCATAGGTCTCCGGGATGGAGACCCTTCCTCGCCCAGGTGAATGTCTCGGTTTGTTGCTGTCGATGCTTTTGTAACTTAGTGTTTTTTACAGGTAGGGCTGTTAACCCTACGCAAACCCGTTTAGCCTCTTGGAGAGGTGGTCCACATTCGTCTGACCTCTACCCTTCGACCTGTCCAGCTTGGGTGACCCTGCCAGGAGCATGTGCTCCTGCTGGCATAGTTCTCTGGGTCATTGAGGTACACAAGCCACTACCCCACGACAAGGGGTGGACCATGTAGGGCCTGTTGTAAGTGTCAAATGGTTTTGTTGTCTGTTTCAGGAAAGAGAAGGAGTTGCTCAAGGCCCTGGAAACACCAGAGGAGAAAAGAGCAAGACGGTTGGCCAAGAAGGTTTGTAGTTTTCTCACAGGACTAAGGGGATAGACATACACATATATATGTCTAGAACATTTTCTGGGATCCTTAGAGTAAAGGCAAGATTTGCTCATTGGGTATGAAGAATAAATTTCGTATTTCCACATAAGCCACTTTTTTTATTAGTTTTACAGACCAGATTAAATCATTTAAACTAATCAAGCTGTTTGTGTTTTGCACATTTGACTTTTCTGTTTTCAGCTGGACTCAAGAGACTAGTCTGTAGTAGAGTAATACATGAGCTAGTGATGTGACTTTGTTGTGTTTGTATTAATATTAGTTTACCTCTTCTACTGTTTCCAGGAAGCAAAGGAACGGAAACGGAAGGAGCAGATGGGTTGGGACCAGGAGTACATGGTATGTATGATGTTATGTATATTGTCTGTATTTACTATGTGCAGCAGTAACAGTAAGACTGTAGATAAGATGAGATAAACTTTATTCATCCCTCTGGGGGAAATTGCAGTGTCTGCTCAGGCAAGACAATGAAAATCATGTACGTGTAGTCACGAACAGTTGGCCAGATGCAGTGGTGGGACGCCGCATTGATGTTCAGCCTTCCCGTTAGTGTTCCGTAGGTTAGTGTTGTGTTTTGGCCCTACACATTGTTTCTTCTGTGTTTTTGGCAGTCTGCATCACCCTGTCTTGGGTATTACCCTTATGCTGTAGAAAGAAATGTCAAACCCTCGCCCAACCAATCAGCCTTGTGGCAGTCTCTTATGCTCAGAGATCGTTTTTAGCCGTTATCATGGTGTCTGTCATCGCAACACTTAGACACCTGCACAGTGACGGCATCTCAAATGCTGGCACTGAAGAAGCAGTGAGCATTCAGTGACACGGCTAATTCACTGAGCAGAGAGTGTTGTACCAAGAGTCGTAGAATTTGAATGTTTGCCTGGTCGCACAAAGTGGAAACAACATTGTGTCACGTTAAGAGCTCTGACAGTCATCAAGATTGAGCATTTCGAGTCTGCAGTCTGAAACTGTTCCCAAACCGGAGTTTGCTTCTTAAACACGGAAATAGCCCACTGAAATAAAATTGGTACTTAGTTTGGTGTGTTGACGCACAGGATGCATGCCATTCCTGTCTAATGTGATGACAGATAAAGATTTATTCACGTGAATCGCAGGGTTACACAAATGTTGACAATCCATTTGGTGACGAGCATCTGCTGGACACGTTTGTGTGGTCAAAGAAGATTGAGAAGGAGGGGAATAAACACTTGACCACAGAAGAGATTCAGAAACTACAGAAACTGAAGATGCGTGAGAATAAGGTAAGATGCATTTAACCTGTCACAGTAATTTGTGTCACTAAATGGGCTTGGAATACCCATGACCATTGTAATGGCCGCGATCCACGATCAGACAGTGCGGGATCTGATGAGTTTCTATGGCAACCAGCAGATTCTTGACGTCACTATCAGACAGTGCGGGATGCGGGATAGGGTTCAGCCGGCGCTACTTTCAGCCCGCGCTGCGGGATGGGTGCCATCAGACAGCCAATCAAATTGCGAGCTTCGCGCACACGCCCTTTTCACCCTTGACCCCAACAAAAGATGGCCAGCCTTTCTCCGGTGGCAGACTGTCCGCCGGTCTCGCACTGTGGGATACGTGGAGCGCTACATCCCGTCAGACATCCGGTCAGACATCCCGCAGCCGTCCGTCCCACACTGTGGTCCCGCACTGTCTGATCGTGGATCGCGGCCTTAATGGAAACTTGGCATCAATTCAAGTGCTTGTGTTACAGTAATACTAATAGTAATTTTGGCATCTGTGCAGTTTCTTGTTTTTTCTCTACTTTTGATATGTAATGTTAATGATGCTAAATGTTTCAGCACTCTTTATTAGTATTACTGTAACTATTACTATTAGTACTGTTTTCATTATCGATCATAACAATGTTGTGTTGTTCACGTGGTGTGCTTCCTTCTGCAGATCGAGTTGGAAAAAGTAAAGAAGAGGAGACTGGAACGAGAAAAAGAACGTGAAGAAAGAGAGAATGAGAGGGTAAGATTTTTTTCATGGGAATTTGTAATTGCCTTTGGGGGGGGGGGGGGGGGGGGATGGTTTGTCCTCTGAATTTTAAATTTTGTTGATTACCTGTAAAATTGCACTTGACCACAAGTTCACCACACTTTAGTTGTCACTATGTTAGGTTCTGTATAAGAAATTCCTGTGCATGATCTTTGCTGTCTTCTTCCCATAATGTTTCCTTGTGCCTTTTGTCTTTATGTTCAGTTTTGGTTTGAAGTCATAAGTAGCAATTGATTGTGATCCAAATTTTTTATTTGTGTTTTCAGGACATGATGATGAGAGAAAAAGAGCTTGAATACTTCCGTGAGTGGGAAAAGCAGGAGGACAGTGTAAGCATTTACTTTTTATCTGCATTTTGGAGGGGTGGGTGGGGTGGGGATGTGAATCAGATGTTTTAACTTCCCTTTAAACAATACAGTTACAGTAAAGAGTAGGTTATGCAAGAAACTATTCCCTTGCCCAAGCAAGCCCAAGTACATGAGACTTGAAAGCTTACGAAACACATTTTCTGTTCGTACGTAACTCTCTTAAACATGAAAAGCGGGTGAGCATGAGTTAAAAACTACCACACAAGCTTAAAAAAAAAAAAAATGAAAGATGCGATGGGAAGAGGGGTAAGAATAGTGAACTCCCATGTGCAATATGAAATGTGTTAATAAAGCTGTTTATTTATTTAGTTTTGGCCTCTGTGTGGCTACAATTGAAACTCTTCTGCTTCTGTCACATTACCGTCTGTTTACAGAAATGCATGAAGTGTCTCATGTTTGTGTTGTATTTTCTTTATTTTTTGGAGCTGATGCTGAGTGCTACGTACTTTATCTGTAAACGATACAATGTCTGTTTCAGTTTCATCTGAACCAAGCCAAACTGCGCTCTGAAATCCGGATCAAGGATGGCAGAGGTATGAACAACGCTTTCCATTTGAACCCAGCTCTTTCCTCATTTATATTTAATTTTATTTTAGCCTGACTGTTTCCTTTCGATACTCATTTTATTTCAGACCAGTCTGCCTTGTAAGGGAGGTGTAAGTGATGCACGTGTACAATATTTTCCCAGTGGTTTGGTACGCAGACAGTTTTGTGTATGCAAAAAAAAAAAAAAAAAGTTTCATGAAACAGCTTTGTATGAGAGGAATTTCTGTTGTTTTTACACCACTGTAACATTTGCATTCAACAATCTTCCTGTTGTTGAACTATCGTGCAAGTTAGTTAGTTAGTTATTTAGGGCTTTCTATAATGCAAAGATTAGTATTGTGCTGTGCATACATGTATAAGTTAGATGGACGTTTTCTGTACATGTGCTGTACTTGCTTCAGCTTTCAGTTCAACCGTTCATGATTTATTTTTGTCTGGTGTGTAGCCAAGCCCATTGACCTCTTGGCCAAGTACATAAGTGCCGAAGATGATGCTCTGGCTGTGGAGATGCACGAACCCTACACCTATCTCTATGTAAGTACAAAACACTTGCCTCCGTGCAAATACACCTTGTGTGAAGCATAAACGTACAATGAGTCATATCGTATTCTAGCTCTATTGTATCATCTTCATTTGCCTAAGTGGCCAACTTCATCATATGAAATAGGGAGGGTGGGGGTAGGGAAGGGAATGGGAGTGGTAAGTGAAAAAGCGTAGCCTTTAAAGCAGTCAAAGCTGAGGGTGACACGACTGTATTAGTGTAATTCCATGTAATGTTTAAGTTATGTATCATGCTGGGGAATTGTCAGTCATTTGGCAATTTGCAGTCAAATTTCCTATCCTTTCAGCCCGAAAATCTAAGTTTCAGCTGAAAAAAAGAAGGTGGAAAAGGTTGCACACATGATCATGTAATGGCATATATATATATATGGAACTTCAGTTTTGAAGGCTTGCATATCAGTACTAAGGCAGTATAAATTTATCTGCTGGGTGCCAGTAGAGGCTACTAAATGCCTTTAAAAATGCTAAAATTTGTTTTTCTGAAATGGGACGTTGCCCCCGTGGTCCCACAGTTGTGTGCGACTGCTGCACCCCGGCCTAGGTTTCAGTCTTTTTTTCCTTCAGCAATTCCCCAACCTGATATATACAGGTACTTATTGCACTGGGGAGTACTGTTCGGTTCTGGACACATAGCGCTGACCTTTTCTAAACATCCCTTACACTGTTTCATAATGTCAACCTCTTATCATGATCTGAGTTTCATGTTAGCCTCACATGTTGTGGCGAGGTTTCATCATGTTGTGGCGAGGTTTCATCATGCCAGGCTCGCTCGGCGCTGATCTGAGTTGTTTTTTTATAGTGTCAACCTCAGGTGATGTGTATCTGAGTGTCAATCCTTTGCCATCTGACCTGACAGGGTTTGACTATCACTGACCTGGAGGACTTGCTGGAGGACATTCGCGTTTACCTGGAGCTGGAAGAGGGAAAGAACGCAGACTACTGGCGTGACATCATCACAGTTACGGAAGACGAACTACAGAAATTGCGCAAGTTGGACGCTGCCAACAAAGGCAAGGATTTTATTCTTTTAATTTTGGGAAACAATTTCACATCAGGTTTCGTGATAGTAAGTTATTATGAAAGTTTCTGGGATTGGTGTTTTTAAAAACAGTTCTGCAGGCATGTGTCTAATCACTATGATCTGTGATACATCATGTGGGTTGTCAAAAGATCAAGTGGTAAAACTAGAAGATCCTAGGTTAGTAGATACTTACAAAATTCATGGACATAGGCCCTTTTACCAAATGATGGGACTGGCCTCAGTGACTGGGTAGGCTGTGGCCAGCTGGTGGCGCACAAAACAGAAATATTGTTGTATGCACCAAATGAATGATTGAATGGCATATATATAGTAGCGCTTTAAGGCTTAGCAGCAGCACTCTTTCAGTGCTTTGTCCTCCAGCCCTGTGGCACCGTGAGCGTCTCACAAAGATGGATATATTATAGGGAGATAATTATGTGCCCTGAGGAATGGCCGCCTTCACCATACCATACTCAATCTGCTTCATAAACTCAAACGTCTGGTAAAGTCAATTTCTCAAAGTTCAGATGTTTATACAGAGATTGCTGGGAGGCGCGAGGGCATCAACCCTGCCGTGAACGCAGAGGTTGGGGACATCTTCAAAGGGAAGACAACAAATCAGCTGCGTCTCTTGGAGGATCAGATCAAAGCCAAACTGTCTGGCGGGGAAGGCGTGGACGTTGGTAAGTGATGCATCATTCTTGTGCCTCTTTCAGGCTCAGTGAGGGGAGGGACTTTCCCTTTCGGTTAGCGTACTCAGTCTTGTCAGATTGTACTTCTTCAGAGTTAGGGTTGCTGCTCATTCATTTAGCTGATTCTGCAGACATACAAACAGCATGTAGTGTTGTATCCTCCTCCCACCACCACCACCACCACCAACACACACACACACACACACACACACACACACACACACACACACACACACACACACACACACACTCACCATTGTGTATGTGGTCCTTGTTTTGAGTGCCTCTTGAATGTTGATGCTGCTCCCACCACCACCAAAATATGAATGATATTAAATGTATCAACACCCTATTTTGTTGCTAGGTTACTGGGAAACTCTGCTGAAGCAGCTGAAGGCACACTTGGCAAGGACTCGTCTCCGTGAGCGGCATCAGGATGTTTTACACCAGAAACTGCTGAAGTTGAAGCGGGAGGTAAAAATTGGTGCCAGACCAGGTTTGGTTTCAGGGCTTTTGGTATCGGGTTTGTATTTGTATGTCAGCTGTGTATTTCACAATGCTTCTTGTGTTTACTCACTGATTGGGTGTTGTCAGTTATGTGACCTCGTTGTTAGAGAAGAGCTTGTGTTAAACAGTTTAGTCTTCTCGTACAGAACATGTGAAGCGTGAACCAGCGTGAAACAAAACAAAGCAAAGAAAAAAAGAAACAAAAAACACAACAGAACATAGTACATCAAAACAACACAACACAACACAGCAGAGCAAAATAACACACACACACACACACACACACACACACACACACAACCAAGGAAACTCACACCAACAAAAGCAAGAAAACTTTGTCATCTGTTGTCTGTGGGGATAAGGCCAAAGGTACTTACTACATGTATGTACTACATGTTGTAAGGCGTACATGTGAGGCAGATGAGGCTGTGTGTGCACATCGACTCGAAACAAAAAACTTCAGTTTTAAAGCTATTTAGGGTGCTGCGGAGTGTGACTGTGACAAACTGTGCTAAACCTTGTGCAATCAAGTGTGGTTATCATGTGCAGCAAGGGTTGGAGACAGGGCCTCTGTTCCCCGTGCTGAAGAAAGGGGGGAGTAAAGAGTCGTCCCGCGCGTCGACACCATCCAGTGTCCGACAGACCGACTCACCCAGGCCCCCTGTCCGGCAGACAGACTCGCCCAAGCCGTCAACAAGTGAAGCTGTTGCTGGTCCGTCTGCACCTGCTGAGGATGGGTAAGTGGGTATGTTTGCTGTAGTAGAGTACAGACTCACCTGTGTTGATACGGGACTGACAGGTTGAAGAAAGGTGGTGGTGACAATAGCGCAGGGGTCGTGCCGGTATTTTGCAATAGAAAGGGGAGCCGGGGTGGTCGAATGGTAGAGCGTTGGACTTCTAATGCTCGGGTCGTGAGTTCGATCCCGGCTGGGGCCAAATATTTGTGCTGCCTTTTTCATGGTTGCACCGTCTTTGATATCACCCGTATGTGGTGGAAAAGGACGTTAAACCCCCAAACACCCACCCACCCCACCCTTGCAATAGAAAAAGCATGGGGTTGGTAAAAATGCAGATACAGTGTATATGAGACTAAAAAAAACAAACGTGTACGCATTAGACGGAAGGCGTTTAATTTTTATGACATCAGCCGGTAAAGGGAGCCAAAGTGCCGGAAAGAACGCTTCCTTCACACACTGCTGACTGCGCTCCAGCAGCAATTGACAGTGGATTAGTTCAGCAAGCAGGGAGGCTGTCAAAGCGCTGACATATGGGTGCAATTCAGGCTGTTTCAAAATGCGCACGAGTACGCAGAGGTCCCTTGAAAATGCTTTGGGCATCCCCAAAATGCAATATATGCAAAGATATGCAATAAATGTGCCCCCTGTGGTGTGATGGCCGCACATGACATTAATCAAATATCAACAGTGCATTTCATCTGACACCACACTCTGTTTCCCCGGTGTTGCATCCCATAATCAGACTGTTTGTTTTTGTTGTGGTTGTTGAGATTTCATGGTGTCTGTTGGACTGATTGGAGTAGTGTGAATTGTACCTCAGTTTAGTGCTAGTGGTAGATGATAAGTCCACGTCAAGTTGTTGACTTGGGTCCGGATGTTCAGATCTTCTTGTCATTTCCAGTGGACAAAAGACCCTAAAGAACCCTAAACCACCTGCACCAGGAGCAGTAGTATGCTGCTTAGCTGCTTTCATTTGTCGCCATGTTATTGTGTAGACCCTCAACTAATCACCCCGTGAATGTTTTTCCTGCAGGGCTGAAGGCGATGACGAAGCTGTCATCACTGAGGCCGACCTCGAGGAGGCGGAGCAAGCTGAGGAGGTCGACAAGGAAGAGGCCGAGTACCTCAAGGGGGGCTACTCCCCACGCCTGCTGCAGCCTGGTGACCTTGACATTGACACGGTCATTTATGGGGAGGAGGAGGATGCCAAGAAGCTGGTGCTGGCTCGTAAACAGGTGTTCACAATCGGCAGAGTGAGGGTGAGTGATGCTAGGCCATTGTGTATCCTGGACGTTAGCGCTAGTGTTTTCAGATATTTGGTGTCCACCCGTTTCTCAATGCTTATCAAAATCAACAACAAATTGTGCTTGCGTTTGAAAATCAAGCAGTTGTTCAAAGGGATCATATTCATTGACAATGAATTGGTTTTGTCTCAAGGTTTCAGGAGTTGTATGCCGTGTATGTCAATTCCATGGCTGTTAACTGTTTCCTTTGGGTTTAAAGGTCGTACAACAACAAATTACATTTGAAAATCAAGCAGTGTTTAAAGGGAAGCAGTCTGAAAATTTATGTAGGGTTTTGTCTTGCAGTTCCAGAAATTAAATGCTTATACATCAGGCCTGCTGCAACCACTGATTTCTATGCATTTTACTAGATTTTGTATTGTATAGAACTACATTAGAGTGAAATTGGTGTACTCACCCAGTTTGCTCTTTCAACAGATGGACAGGGAGACAGAGTTTGAGAAGAAAGCGCGTGAAGGAATGAATGACGACGAGGCACAGTTTAGTGTGGAGATGACGCTGGAACCGCAAGCTTTCGTCTGGTCTGACAAGTATCGTCCGCGCAAACCACGCTTCTTCAACCGTGTCCATACAGTCAGTATGATTTGTGTTTCTTTAAAAGCATGGGCATTTGCTTGCTGTAATGCCTCTACATGGAATGTAAAAGTTCTGGAAAAAAAAAAGAGGAAATGATTGTTTTTTTCTTCTTTAAATCAATATATTATTTGGTTAAACAAACAGCTGTTTTGTAAGACTGAGGACTGCTACCGTCAATTAGTAAAATGTCCTAAGTGCTTACCAAATCCATGCTGCATGGGCCTGTTTTTTTCTTTATGTTAGCAATTTACTGTACGCCTTTTCCTACGGTAATGCTCTGTGTTAGGGTAAACACCGTTGGCCCATGCAGTCCTGACTGTCTTTTTTTCTTGTACCTACTGACTAGAAAATTAGAAAAAGGCATACAGTTAACATCTAACCCTACTTGATAATACTAAAATTAATGGAAATGTTTTCATTTTTGCCAATTGACAGTAGACGTATGCGAAAAGAATTACGGGAAAAAAAGCAAAATGACTTTGAGCTCTTTCTTTTTTCCTCATCCTTTCACTTAATATGTGGGGTTTGAGGAATTAAAAGTGCATTCTGTGCGCATGGCTTCTCAGTCCTATAATGTGCAGATTTTGCTGTGGCATGTTCAAGGTCAAAATGCTTTGCTGGCTTGCAAAACTGTTTTACGATTACTCCTGCTGTTTGTTTCCAGGGATTTGAATGGAACAAGTACAATCAGACACATTATGACATTGACAACCCACCACCCAAGATCGTCCAGGGATACAAATTCAATGTAAGCATCCAGGTTTTTTTCCTCACCCGCTTTCATGACTGAATGGTGTTTGTGCTTGACTGTGATGTGGGAAACTATCTGAAAATTTTAAAATGTTACATGTTTTACATTAATATTATTATTTTTTTTTTTGGTAACTAGTATGTGAGTGCCATTTGTAAGATATTTTGTGCTGGACTGTCACATCATTTACAACTTGATTGACATGTCCTTACATTGCATTTTTGGATACATGTGAGATCAACAGATGTTTCATCGTGTTTTGTTTTGCTTTCTTCTGTAGATCTTCTATCCAGATTTGATTGACAAGACCAAAACTCCAGAGTACTCTGTGGTAAGTATACTGTGTGTATCCACCTGCAGCTCTCTTCCTCAACGTCTCCTTGATCTCCATATGTCCACCATCAGGCTTGTCGCACCATCCTAACTCATGCTGTGGGCTGTTAACGAAACAACCACTGTCAGAACACCAAAAGGCTCAGAACACACTTAGAGGACAAAGACTGAACTAATTTAGTTAGTGTTTCCAAATATTCAGCTAAATAGCCTTTCCCAGGGGACAGGAAGCAACATTACAAACACAGTTCATTCATCGTTCATTTATAATGTATATATGTGTGCATAATTGCATTGTTGCAGACTCCACTGGAAGACAACAAAGATTTTGCTGTTCTTCGTTTTCGTGCTGGACCCCCATATGAGGTAAGTTGTGTGTGTGTGTGTGCGTGCGTGCGCGTGAGAGAGAGAGAGAGAGAGAGAGAGACAGAGCACAATTAGGACAGTTTAGTTCTTTTAAAAAAAAACCAAAAAAACAAACAACAAAGAAAAGCACTAAAAAGAAACAAATGTTTTCAGTTTGTCTGTATTCAGATGTTGTCAGATCTTACTATGTTGCACCTCAAAACATCTTTCAAACATGATTATTCATGCCAGCATGGTAAAATGTTTCCACCAAGTTCACACACATGCACAGGTTCACATTTACAGTACCTGTGCTGGGTGTTTTTCAGGACATCGCTTTCAAGATCGTGAGCCGCGAGTGGGAGTACTCATACAAGCGCGGGTTCCGGTGTCAGTTCCAAAACAACATCTTTCAGCTGTGGTTTCACTTCAAACGATACCGCTACAGGAGATAGTGACCTGACTTCGCTCCCCTGCCGCATTTTCAGCCAAGTCCCTGCCTCTACCTCTTGTGTTTTGTCGTCACAATTGGACTGTCACCTGAGAGCAGATTGTTTTTGTTTTCCTCGAAAAGACTCTTGACTGAAGCAGAAAGTGTTTTTTTGGGGGGTCTAATTTACGTTTTGCCCAAGTGTTTCAGGTGTGTGCATATGTGTTGCAATGTGAAATGGGAATAACACGCACGGCGATGTGGCCCATTTGCAATTTGTCTGTTAGGTTGACTGCGCCTGTAAAAGTGGAATTACGAGTGTTTATACAGAGCTCTGGAAACAGCAGCCATTATAGAGGCCATTCAAAATTTAATTGTTACCTTAATTCTGTTTGATGTGCAAGAAATCATGTAACAGGTGTCATGTGATCGTGTACATTGCCATGTCATTATTCGGTTAGTAATGATTTCTTTTGCACTCTGTGTGTGTGTGTGTGTGTGTGTGTGTGTGTGTGTGTGTGTGTAGAGAGAGAGAGAGAGAGAGTTTTAGAAAGAATATTTTGTTCAGGATGATAGCTATTTGGAGAGTGGCATTCATTTTGTTATGAGTAGAGAATTTGGATTACTTTCTTTCATTTTGTATGTTTATCATGTAAGAATGATGTTCGTGCCCATATGTCATCAGGAGTATCTGATAAATGAGCCACACATGTGAACTTTGAGAATCATTTCTTTGTTCTTGTTGTTTTCTTTACAAGGTTATGGCTTATTTTGAGTTCGGAAGGAAGGCTGAGAAAGAAGGGGAGTATCTGTGTACATGTCTGGTTTTCTGTGATGCAGGAAAAAAAAAAAAAAGAACCCCCCCAGAAACGACCAAAAAACAAACACACAAACAAAAACGAGCACACACACATACTCGCGCGCACGGACACACACACACAGACGCACACACACACACACATACTGGGGTAATGGTATGCATTCGGTCCACCAATGTCTTAGCAAGAACACGCTGAATCCTGAAATTATATTCCACCTGCCAAAGAAAGCCTACTACCACAACCCTTACTTGATGTCGATGTACCGTACGGCAAGCAACCGCCAAAAAAACTCCAACATTAAAAACAACAACAACAAAACAACTACCGCCACCAACAACAGAAATTACACTCGTCACTACTGAGACGGTGGACGCTGCTGGACGTAATCATGAAAGATGTGTGTGTGTGTGGGGGGGGGGGGGGGGGGAGGGGGGTGTAAATGTGGCACTTTCATTGATGTGTTGACAGTTTATGAACATGTTTGTAATTATGTTGTAAAAAAAAAAAATCTTTTGGCTACTTCGGGAAGTTTCACACTTCCATAAACCCTACAACCCTGAAAAAAAAACAACAACAACACATTCTGCCACAAATTGCATGATGCCCTCCGCCGCCCGTTCCCATGTCGGTCATTGAACGTTGAAACTGGGAGGTAGCATTTTTGTCCTCGCTTTCGTTTCTTTCACCTTGCCGCTGGGGTTAGTAATTGGGGTCATGTCAACGCAGAAATTAACGTGTAATATCTTCATGAGGTATGTGGCCCATGGCTGCAATCTCTTCGTCAGCCCCTCCCATAAGACGGGGGAAACTTGTCCCCGGCCCTGTCCTCATTGATTTTTTTTTTTTTTTGGTGTGAACAGAACCCCTTTCCCTTTTCCAGTTTTTCCCGTGGGGCCAGAACCAGTTGAAAACGCAGTTTGAGCTGCCGGGGATGAACTCTCTTTTTTTTTTTCTTCAGTTTAAAGAGTGTTCGTATAGCGCAGTACAGTTAATAGAGGGGCAGACTTGTGTGTTGGGGGATGATGGTGATGGTGGGGGAGGGGAGAAGGGTGTATGGGGGGGGGGGGAGACACCCGAGACCCGGCAAAACAACCAACATCACCACAAAAAGCACAACAAAACAAGAACAAAACAAACCCCAAAAACACCAACCAACCATAAACAAAACAAAACAACCAAGCAATCAAAGAAATGGAAACAAAACAAAGTAACGAAAAAACCAAAGCACCAAAAACAAAACAACGAAAAAAATAAAAAATAAAAAAGGCGCCAAACAACAAGAACGGGGAAAAAAAAAAATACCGCCACAAAAACAAGATGAGAGATAGAGGAAAAACAAAACAAGTCTCAACGGAATGCTAACGCGTGTGTGTGTGCGTGCGTGTGTGTGTGTGTGTGTGTGAGTGCGTGCAGCGCTAGTTTCACACAGGGTGCAGGAGTCTCAAGGTTTTCCATTTTTCTCATGGTAAACCCCCTCTGGTAACAACGGATGAGCTTGTCAAGAGAACGGAAATCCTGTTGTGCGCACTGTTGCATTTGACGGAAATCTTAACGAAGTCGTCGAAATGCCGGGGTATGATTTAATGTAGGCTCAGCATGGAATCGCAACTTTATTTAAAAAAAAAAACACCTCCCCCCCCCCAAACAAAACAATACAACAACAACAAAAAACAACCCCCTCCCCCCCCCCCACACCACCACCACCAAAAAAACAACAACAAACAAACAAAAAACAAACAAACAAAACAACAGCAGCAACAACAACAACAAAAAAAAACAACCAAAAAAAGAACCCCACAAAACAACAACGACAAAAAAAGCAAAAACAAAAAACAAAGAAAACCATTTTGCCCTGGAACTTCTTTCTCTGACTAGTGTGTCTCTGTCTGTCTGTCTGTCTGTGTGTCTCACTGCTCCAACCGTTAGTAC
>JACVVK020000102.1:1277500-1307500 GCA_018292915.2 Batillaria attramentaria | reverse complement strand
GGCCCCACCACCTTCTCCCACCCCTCCCTATCCCCTTGGCCAACAGGCAGCTGAGCTGCCAATGACGCTGGGACTTTTTGCAGAGAGGGTGGGACACAAGTGAGGCAGGCGTATTTGTGTGAACTGCCTCTCTGGCCTAAACAGAAAGCAGACTGCATTACTCCAGTGAGGCCTGAGCGGAAAGGAGACATTCCAATTTTTTGTTAACCCATGTCATGTGCGTACCTTTGAATGGTCTATTCATGGTGGAAATTGTGTTTTACGGGTGACTATGATGCCTGAGGCTATTAGGGAATACTGTATATCGGCATTTTGAGGCCCTGTGTATTTGTGTCTTTGTCAACAAAATCTACACAGGGAACTTTTTTTGGGGGGGGGGGGGGGTGAAAATGTTCCAAAAGTTTTTTTTGTTTTTTTTTCTGGTGGAAAAATCTCTCTCAATATAAGAAAAAAAAATGAATAAAATAATGTTGCTACTGAGTGGTAAGTTCGTCTGGTATGTCTGGCACGTCTTGCAACAGAATTTGGTGTTTGTGTTCATACTGATAGCAGGAAAGGGTAGAATGTGGAGCTTTTAACACCCACAACCGCCAGCTGCTTGCCGTACACTTAGGCCGGCTCTTAATTGGGCACTGCGGACTCGGAGCACCACAGTGCTGTCCACAGTTGTGATTTTGGGGGGTTTCCGCCACTGTGGCGTCATCACAGCAACCTGGATTTCAAATGGCCGCCACAACTGTGACTGTGGTTTCCACAACAGACTCTGATTGGCTGTACTACGTCACTCGGCGCGCAAACATGGCGGACACTGAGTGCATCAGTCTTCAATCAGATTGTCACCGAGCACAGCTGTGTTCAGTTTTGTGGTTAGTAGACACACCGAGCTCAACGACTGTGATGTGCACATGTGTGTTTCGCGCGCTGTGCCTTAGAGACACGGCGACATCCCGGCCGTACACCGTCTGTGTAGGGTGACATCCGCGGCGGACATCCATCTATTTATTCGGCAATAGACAGATTCACTTTCGAAATGTCCAGTTACATTGCTAAAAAAAAAGAAAAAAAGAAAAGAAAGAAAGCTAAGAACCACTTGCAAAAAACATGCATAACTCAGCAAAACATCATTCAAATTGCCTGAAATTTTCAGATAACCCAGCTTGAACATATGGCTTTGGCATCCTCAAAAGTCACGGAATTTCGTTAGGGGGACTGTTGAGGGGCAATTGCTCAAAGACGAGTGAGTGGAATTTTCAAATTCACATGACACTTAGCCTAGTGCAAGGGAAGTCACTGAAAACAGAGTCAGTGTCGAGTGGTGTCACCACGCTTTGCAATAAATACAGTGCAATGACGTTCATCGAGCCATCCAGAGTCCTCAGCACTTTCTTACCGAATCTGTGTCCTATTTGGGGCGGTCGGTGGTCTAGTGGTTAAGAGACTTGTCACCAATGCGAGAGGTGACGGGTTCGAGTCCCACTCGGGGCAAAGAAATTTTTTCTTCTCGTATGTGGCACCGTTCATTCGGGCCGATTGTCGGGGGTTCTCTCCGGGTGCTCCGGCTTCCTCCCGTTCTGCTGCTTTGGAAATGTCGCGGTCCAGCCCACCAAATTTGAAAACTAAATGCAATTCTAAATTCCGAAACTTAAGTAGCTGAACTGACCCTTCGCACCACGTGATTGTAATGTGTTTATGTCCAGTGTGTGAGAGAATGCGTGTGATTCACGTGAGCGTGCGTGTCGGGTTCAGTTCGCGGCGCTTTGAGTCGATTCATGAAATTGGGTAAAGCGCCTATTCATTATTATTATTATTATTATTTCAGTCTGTGCCACAGTGGGCGATAGTCAGGACATTTTGTCGCCCATCCAGCACAGACGTCCCACGGATACGAACAGCTCTGGTGTTTAAACTTAACGTCTTTTTTCCACCACCAGGGTGATTTCAAGCACGGGGACACTGGGGAGAGGGTGTCCGGGGAGGGATGGGGGGGGGGGGGGGGGCTGGACAAAATTTGACTCTGTCGAGATTCGCTCCCGGGACCGTCTGATCTTTAGCCCAACAGCTCCGGCCAACACTCACGCTGCGAAGCCACCCGACTGCCCTTCCCTTCTCGTATACACACATAGACATACTAGCTTGGGATAATGGAAATTATTGAGAACCTCAAATCCGGCGACACACATAGAGTATTGTGATCTAAGAAAGGACTCCGAGCAAAACAAGACGTGAAGGTGGCTTGTTTTGCATAACTAGATCAACGGAACATGCGTGCGACGCTAGCTATGCCGGAAAAGTACAGGAAAATAAAAAGAAACAAACTTAGGTTCTTTCTTCTTTTTTAGTGTGTGACTTGATTAGGATTTTTCCGCAGAATTATGTGTTTTTAAACTTTGGTTACGTGCAAACCAAAATGTTGTTCGTATTTCTTGCGAATCAGCTTGTACGCCCCCCCCCTCCCTCCTCCTCTCGTAAAAAAAAAGTCCAACCGAGATCCTTTTTCCTTACTTTTTCTTTTTTAAATCGGAGAGGAGGTCGCCAAAACAATAAATTTCATTGTCTAGATCCTAAGCTAGTACAAGGAACATCTCACATCGTTACCCTCCCTCCCCCAATTCCCTTGAACACTGATTAGAGCGGTCTCCGATCACTTGTAGCGGTGAAGTGTCCAACTGTTCATCCTACCTACCTACCTACCTACCTACCAACCAGCCAACCAACCAACCAACCAACCCACCCACCCACCCACCCACCCACCCACCCACCCTCCGACCAACGAAACCTTGACAAAGCAGTTTCAGGCTGAGGAATTCCCGAGGGAAGAAAAAAAGACTGAAACCTAGACCGGGGTGTAGAAGCAGCGCCCTGCTGGGGGAACTACAGGGGCAATGCTCCACTTAAGAAAACAAATTATAGCATTTTTGAAGGCATTCACTAGCCTCTTCTAGAACCCAAAAGTAAAATACTGCCTTCGTACTGACATGCTAGTCTTCAAAAAGGAGGTTAGACTGTGTGTAGTTCGGGTAACACATGAGTGATCGGGGAGGTCCTAGACTGTGTGCAATCCCCCCCCCCCCCTTCCTTGCTTTGGCTGAAACTTAAGATTGTTTTGGCCGAAAGAATAGGAAATTTGGCTGAAAATGGCCCAGCCTGAGTTTCCTTCTGTTTCTGTGTCTATGTTTTATTTGCTTCTATGAAAGCCTAGACGGCCCTGGATTAAATCCCATATATCCTCCAAAGTCAGTCCACTAAGAAAGCGATTTCAAGACTCGGTTGTCAAGAGAACGTCATCTCACTATAGACGGGATCAGCTGATGTCACGCCCGGAGTCTGTTTGCAGGACCGCGGGCGCCAGTGTTGTTCCCCAAAAAAGGCGCCGGTGTCTGGATTTTAAAGTCAAAGGTATTCTGCTCGAAGCACGCGCATTCTTGGTTGTTAAGCCTGTGGCTTGTGCACACATCACGGACACACCGATACTTTGGAGGTGACGGTGGTGGTATGGGGTGGGGGAACACACACACACACACACACACACACACACACACACACACACACACACACACACACACACACACACACACACACACACACACAGGCGTAAGGACACAAAATGACCGTGGGGTCATGTTTGATGTTTATTTTGGGTACCGTGTTTGGCAAGTGTGCTAGCAGTCTCAAGTGATTTTTGTTGTCATGCTAAAAAAAGTGATTTTAGTGATTTTTGTGTTGTGTAGTTCAAGGTGCATGGCAGACGGTCACAAAAAGAAGCAAGCTGCCAGTGAAGCTGGGACTTTTTGTGCAGAGGTGGGACACAAGTCAGTGAGGCACGCGTATTTGTGTGAACTGCCTTTCTGGCCTAAAGAGAAAGTAGACGTGCATTACTCCAGTGAGGCCTGAGCGGAAAGGAGATATTCCAATTTTATAAACCCTCCTGTCATGTGCGTGCCTTTGAATGGTCTGTTCATGGTAGTAATTGTTTCTCGATTGAAGCATTTTTAGGGGTGACTATGATGCTTGAGGATAATGATTGTATATAGGCATTTTGGGGCCCAGTCTATTTGTGTCCGTCACACACACACACACACACACACACACACACACACACACACACACACACACACACACACACACACACACATTGTCCCTCCGGTCTTTGGAGAAGTACTGTCTCAGTACGGGTTATTTCAGTTGCACGGCCTTGTTGATAACAGATGAAAAAGCAGAGACATGACAGTTAACTGAAGAACCATACAGCACGAGGGATCTTCTAACAGAAGTGTGCCCCAGGTTAAGTCTGGAATGCAAATGACCTTACAATGTGTGTGTGTGTGTGTGTGTGTGTGTGTGTGTGTGTGTGTGTGTGTGTGTGTGTGTGTGTGTGTGTGTGTGTGTGTGTTTCTCTCTCTCTCTCTCTCTTGGCCTGATTTGGCCGATAAATAAAAATGCCGAAGTCTCTCTCTCTCTCTTTCTCTCTGTCAGTGCGCGCGCGTGTGTGCCAATACCAGTACCACTGAATATTGACCAAATGATCTTTCACGCAATCCCCGTGTCAACGTGTGTGTGTGTGTGTGTGTGTGTGTGTGTGTGTGTGTGTGTGTGTGTGTGTGTGTGTGTGTGTGTGTGTGTGTGTGTGTTTTCGCGCGCGCACACTCACATGCACACGCATATTGCATACCGGCTGGCGACAGACATCCCGTGGGCAGAAGTTGCCGTTCACATGCTTGGCGTATTTGTCCACGTGCCACTTGTGGACCGATTAGTGTTGTGACCTGGGGACAGCGCAACCTTCACGCGGCGATCATCTCCTTCAAGTGTCCTCCAGTGTGTTGTCCGGAACGTCCCGGGCAATTCAGAAACGCAGACGACAATTTCCTCCATGGTTCCACTGATTCCCAAAATCCCACACGTGCAATAGAATGTTCTCAGCTTATGAGAACGGAGGCGATGGTGGAGGTTGGTAGAGGGTGGTGGGGGAACTTGGGGTTGGGGAGTGGGGGATGTTGGGGATGTTGGGGATGTTGATCAACGGTGGGATGATGGTAGAGGCGGACGCTGATGTCAGATCTGACCTTGGGACTCATGCACCTGTATGGCTAGATAACAATATTAACAATAGTAATAATAACTGAGTATTGCGCAGGCCCCTTACCCAGTTTCCTGAATCGGCTCAAAGCGCCGCGAAATGAACCCAGCACGCACGCTCAAGTGAATCACACGCATCCTCTCACATACTGGACATGAACACATTACACTCAGTCACGTGGTGCGAAGGCTCAGCTCAGCTATTTAAGTTTCGAAATTTAGAACTGCATTTATTTTTAAATTTTGTGGGCCGAACATTTCCGAAGCATAGGGGGAGGAAGCCGGAGTACCCGAAGAGAACCCCTGACGATCGGCCCGAATGAACGGTGCCACGTGCGAGAAGGAAAGACAACAACAACAAACAGAAGACACGAGCATGCATACATAATTTTTGGAATTGCTCGTAATGCAACAAATAGTTTTTTCTTTTTCCTGCGACCGAAAATACTATTATATAATCCTGAGTCTAATGTGATAAGGTGTCATTAAAAAAAGAATACACTGAAGAACAAATTGATTTCAATCGTCCATTTTAGTCACGTTTATTGTCCAGCTCAAACGAGTAAACCTACATCAAACCCTGTATCATTAAAGCGAAAACAACAACAACAACAACAACAACAACAACAACAACAACAACAACAACAACAACAACAACAACAACAACAACACCACCACCACCACCAACAACAAATTACTTTTGGAAAGAATCGACGGAATCCTCATCCAACTTTTGTCGCTTGCTTCGTGAAGTCTTCGAACGCACAGAAATACACATACAACACTGTCATGTACGTCTTTGGGCATGCTGTACCCGTTTCTTACGTCCGACAGCCATCAGATCAAAACTGACGCACAACTGACGACGCCATGACGAGTAATGAGACAGAGAACGCGTCGTCTTCATCTTTAATGAGCGTGATTAATTCGATCATTTCTAAACGCTGTCACATCGCCATGTACCGGGGTGTCTATCAGCCGTTGCAATTTTCTCATGAGTTCGTATTAGACTTTTTTTCTTTCAGAAGGCAGTTATTTAAAAGGGCTAATCCTACCTTTTTTTTTTTTAAAATGCGGGAACCGGGATAGCCGAATGGTAGAGCGTTGGACTCTCGATGCTCGGGTCGTGAGTTCGAATCCCGGCTGGAAACAAATATTTGTGCTGGCCTTTTTCTCGTTGCCCCGTCTTTGATATCACCCTTACGTGGTAGAAAAGGACGTTAAACTCCCAAACATCCACCCACCCACTCACCATTTTTACCGGTTTGAGCTGTTTTCGTGGCATTCATAATCACCCCACTTCATATACAGACACCTGGAGCAGTGACAGCGTCTGTAATGCTGACACTGAGCCAACAGCGCGTACTCGTCGACCACACTCAGCGTCAAGTTCGAGCAGAGCAACAACAGTCGTAGAATTTGAACGTGTGAAGTGTAAACAACATTGTATCGCATTAAGAGCTGTACTAATCATCAAGATAGGGTATTTCGAGCGTAGAGGCGCACTCACAAGCGAAAGTGTGCCAAAACATAAGTTGGCTTAGCAAAGATGGAATAAGCCAGTTTAAGATGTAACTGTACACTTGATTGAAGGCACGGAACTAATGTGTCAATTTCAAATGACATTACACTTTTTAAAAAAAAATTATACAAAAGTCAGATTTACACAAATGAGCATTTGGCAAGTGTTAAGCCAGTTCGGTGATTGTCAGCACTTCGACATTTGAGATATAACTACCAGCCTAGCCTGTTTTGTTCAAGTTACCAGTGTATCTGCGATGTCAGGTAGCACATGGTATAAAACGCGTGTTCGGCTACCGGCCGTATTGCTTGCCTAGATGATGTCGTAACTGGTTAAGAATGATCGTCGTTTATGATTTCTGAATCCCCCCCCCCACCCCCCCACCCCCACCCCCGAAAAAAAAAGGAAAAAAACAAAAGAAAAGAAAAAGAAATCGCAAGTCGAAACTTTGTGTTCTGTGCTGGACTGGATTTTGAGCTTGAACGGTTCTAGATTCAGGCCATATATTTTTCTGACATTAAATAAAAAAGGCTCAAGTGCCTCTCAAGAGCACTGACCATATGCGAGCTGACGGGAGGAGGGGTGGATCATTGCGTGGATGCATTCAGGAGGTGGTGTTGAAGTCAGTCGGGGTGGGGTGTGCGGACTGGGAGGAAAGCTTCAGTATCCCGCCTTGTTCACTATACTCTCTCTATATATATCCAGTACCTAAAAATTAACAAGGACTGACGACGGAGCCGGGACAACAAACAAACAAACCAACATGCAGCAGCAGCAGCAGCACCACCACCACCACCACCAACGACAACAACCACCGTGACCTGAAGAAGAAGAAGAAGATGAAGAAGAGGAAGGAACAAGAGAAAGGCGAACGGCTGGTTAATTACGGAAGAGCCTGACCTGATGAGTAAACGCTGCATGACCTGCCCGCCTTTTGTGTCAGGTACGCCAAGGGGATTATTCTAGCGGTAGCCGGCCGCTCGCTTGGTAAAAACTGAGCTATCAGCGTATCAGCCAAGGCCAACTAATGATTACCATTAGTGGTAATCATTGTCAAGTCTTTTCATACGACTGTTGTGCGTAGTCCCGGCGAAAATGAAGCCAAGAACTGGTTTTCTGCTTGCTTGTAAACAAGAGTCAAGGGTTCAGGACAACTGGCTGAGACTGAGGTTCTCGTGCGTCACTGACTGGCATTATTTGTGTAATTGAAAGGCGGCATTGTTTGCGTCATTGAAAGACATTGTTTGCGTCACTGAAAGGCATAGTCAGGCATTGCTTGCGTCACTGTTACATCAGATCCTAAAGCCTCAACATCAACAACATCTTTCATTTTTGTCTACTTCCATTTTTGTACCGACGTCCTTTTTGTGTGTGTTGAATGCTTCTTTTCCTCCACCTGCGAATGTCGCAATGTTCAGGGCTGCTGATGCAGATTTCACACTTTGTATGCTTACAAGTATTTCAGCTCTGTGTGTGTGTGTGTGTGTGTGTGTGTGTGTGTGTGTGTGTGTGTGTGTGCGCGCGCGCGCACGCGCCGGTGTGGAGCAAAACAGGTTCAAGTGACACTGACGCCCGCACACTGACACTCAAAGCAAGGTCAGTACCAGTAAATGCGAACCATCTGTTTACATTCTGCACATAAATATTTCCTAAAAGCAATTACCTAACACTTACATACACCAATATCCTCTACAGCGTCTCCCGCGAATGCCAGCAGCCTTAAAAAGTGTAACCGTCCTGGCTACCTGTGTTTCAATTAGCACCCAATAACGCTCCCCTACTCAGAGGCAGAAAATATCACTGCGTGCGTATATCCGCGACTGAAAAAGCTTTAAAACCACTGCGCGCGCGAGTGTATTTTTTATATTTGATGGCGTAGGCCACACACGAAATGTAAACGTAGTGAACTGTAGCGGGGATGGTACGATTACTCTTGGCCGCGTCAACAACTGCCTGTAACAAACAGGTGCCACGGGAAGTAACTCTGCGATACAAGAGATAACTCTTGTCGGCTAGTAGACGAAGCGTGTTACGAGCAGCAAGAAAAAGACAATTCGATAACCTGAGCCACGTGACAGAGAGACTCAAACTACCTGAAACCACTAAAAGACAGAAACCCCATGGTGACACGGTGACCTCGGTATCAAGCGGTTTTCTTGGTGGCAACTGGCCGGTGACAGTCGGCTTTCCGGCGGGGACTGCAAACTGAAAAGGGTATGGCAGGACTGAAACCCACTAACTCTGTTTCCTCTCTTTTTAACCTGGAGCCAACGCCAGTTCCGACTAATGTTAATGACCCGTGAAAAAGGCAAGACAAGACTGAAAATAGCTTCTGTTGGCATACTTACTTTTTCCCTAGGGGACTGGGTCTAACGGAACTCACATCACCATGAGGGGGGGGGGGGGGGGGTGATGACAAGACTGCGTTCGTAGTGTTGCCTGAAGCCACAGTAAGAATTACAATCATCCGTTTCGACGTGTGCTCATTTCTTATGCACGGAACTGATATTTGCACTGTCAGCGGATTGTGAATCAGCCAGAACAGACAAAGAAGAAGAAGAAGAAGAGGTAGAACGAGATGAGGAAAACCCGTCCACATTGCATGTCCAAAACTGATCTGATTTGGATTCTTTTCTTTCAATTTTTGTCGCATTTGTTTCATACCGAAGAATTGTCGGGCATACACACACACACACACACACACACACACACACACACACACACACACACACACACACACACACACACACACACACACAGAGTTGATAATCATATATTTTTCCATTTTAAAAGCATGGGTGTATTTGAACCCACGACGTACTGCGTGCATATTTTCTTCTTTAAAGCATGGGTGCGCTTGCACCCGGCCACGACGTCAGACGTGCAAGTTTTTAGGTGACGTGGGGGGGGGGGGGGGGTGTTGAAACAGGTGTCTTCTGTGAATCTTGGTAATATAGTTTGGAACAGGCGCATTTTACGATCCGTAAAAAAAATACATCATCCCTCCCCAAAACATCGAGGTTCAGTTCGTAACTGAACGCACCACACTGTTTACCAATAAAGCAGTTGGAGAGAAAAAACGCAGACGATAGGCCAATCCCCTGAATGAAGAGTGTAAGTAGAAGTTATCTCACGGTTATCGACTGGGCCGTCACGGGTCTTAAAACCTGGTCGATGCGTTTGCCGCTTATCTCATTTTCCCCCCGAGAAGAGTATGCTTGAAGATGCACTGGCTATGAAACTGTTGCCAATCTGCAACGGCATGTGCATTTATAATTTAAGAGAGCTGGGCTAAATTTCCTCAGGCGTTTTGTAAAGTAATTTTCATCGATCAACTTTCTTTTCGGCGATTTGTTTTTAGTAATATACCTGAGATACGGTCGGTGTGTGTGTGTGTGTGTGTGTGTGTGTGTGTGTGTGTGTGTGTGTGTGTGTGTGTGTGTCAGTGTGTGTGTGCGCGCGCGCGCGTGTGTGCGTGCGCGGTGTGTGCGTGTGCCCCGGTGACGGTGTATCTTGCAGGAACAAAGTCTAAGGTTATCATGCCATAGACCTGCAGAGCATATGCGTGCAAAGAGGCACGAACGACAAAGAGCTCTGCTTTGGAAAAGTTCAGCCCACAAAATTTGAAAATAAATGCAATTCTAAATTCCGATACTTAAATGGCTGAGGCGAGCCTTCGCACCACGTGATCATTGTAACGTGTTCATGTCCAGTGTGTGAGAGAATGCGTGTGATTCACGTGAGCGTGCGTGTTGGGTTCGGTTCACCGCGGCGCATTGAGCCAGTTCAAGAAACTGGGTAAAGCGCCAATACAATACACATAATTATTATTATTCTTGTAAACCAAACAACACTGGAACAGTATTTAAAAAAGAAAAGTCGCTTAGGAGACATCTGAGAGATGGGCTGGACCGCGTATGGGCTTTTCCGAGCGCAGAGATGCCATCTTGAACTCAGCCGAACTGAACTGAACTAAATCAAGATACGCACTTGTTCAAGTACGGCTAGTCAAGTTTCTTTTCTTTCGTCGCCATATGCCTAGAGCTGCAGGTATTGAAAATCGACACCTTTGGCATATTGTTCTTTGTTTGGCCGGAGGAATCCCTCCCCACTGTTTCCCCTTTCATAAATAACTCATCAGCATACTCCCTGCACATCGATTGGCCGATCGCGGGTGCGTGAGAGTTGTCTGCCCTGATAAGCACGTTCCAAGCGCACGCGCGTGGGCGAGGCGGGAACGTGAAAAAAAAAAAGAAAAAAAGAGAGAGAGAGAGAGAGAGAGAGAGAGAGAGAGAGAAACAGAAAAAAAGAAGAAGAAGAAAAAAAAAAAAAAAAAAAAAAAGAAGAAGAAAAGAAATCGTCCCGGAACAAGTATCGGAGAAACCTATCCTTTTGTTTGACTGCCAGGTGCGGGGCCTAGCTGGAAGCGGGTATTGGGACGGGAAATGTCTTAGGTTATGTTTTAACCCCTTCGATCCTTGCTCATTGATATCGCGGCTCGAGTATATCAACGTACGCACACCGGGCGGCGAAATGTGTCGGCACGCGCTGGAAACTCAGAACGTGAAAGACTCGGACTCAGTTCTGTTGTGTTTCTACTCGATCTAACCACACTTCTCAATACATTTCAACTGAGAAGGCGTCTTGCTCCTCAGTTAGAACAAATAAAATCAGAAGGGTGCGAACACAAGTTTCAGCACAAGCCTTCCTTACAATTCATTCTTTCAGAAGCATAAGCAATTGCTTAAATTAAACATGAACTGGTATCGACAGAGGCTTGCAACCAATATCATCAGTGGAATCATGCTTTTATTAGCGGTAGAGAGTTGAACTCTCTCTCTCTCTCTCTCTCTCTCTCTCTCTCTCTCTCTTACATAACCGCGTAGCAAGCACAATATGGAAGAAAGGCACCTCTCCCGGCCTCTTATCATCCTACGAAAATAAAGTTTCATCTCTCTCTCTCTCTCTCTCTCTCTCTCGTGCCTTTAATATTTAAAGTCATAATTACATTTTATATATTTTCATATTTTAGATACTCAGTCATGCAGCTGCATTTCAAACAAACAAAACAAACAACAACAACAACAAAACCCCCACAAAAAACAACACCAAACAAGCAAACCAACAACAACAAACTCTAAACCGCCTCGAACAACAACAAAGCAACAACAACAAACACACAAAAACAACAGAAACGAAACCTAAAAAAAATCCAGACTGACAAACAAACAAAAAACTCCAACCACAAACACAACACAAATAAACAAACAACCCCCAAAAAACGAACCAACCAAACACAAACAAACGATCAAAAAACCTGACAAAACAAAACATAACATGTATCCGACAATGTCGATCTGAACAACGCCAGTAATGAAAATGACACTCACACCCTCAGGGTGTCAATCAGCATCATGTCCTCTCAGAGCGGACGCGGCTAAGACCGGGCGGCACTCATCTCTCTCTAGACGACAAGCGGTAACACATAGGACAAGCTATACGTATCAGATATGCCGCAGAACTTCAGGCCAGATTGCTTCCCACTTCATCGCAAGGGCCATATGAAAACGGATGCGGATTTGATCGGGAGACCACTCCAAATTTCCGCAACCTGTGGCCAGTATGGATAAAATGGCAGGTTTGGCTGACGGCCAAGGAACAAACGAGAAAAAGAAGAAGAAGGGGGAAAAAAAGGGAAAAAAGAAAAAGAAAAGATAAACTGATGAAGGCCAAACACAACCGACAGCGAAGCCAAGCCAATTAGCTAAAAAAAAAAAGAAGAAAAAAAGAAGAAGAAAAAAAAAGAAGAAAAAAAGAAGAAGAAAAAAAAAAAAAAGAGAGGAAAATATAGCACTGGCAAACCAAAGCATGTGGCACCGTTCATTAGGGCCTATCGTCGGGGGTTCTCTCCGGGTACCTCGGCTTCCGTCTTTCTATTTTTGAAATGTTTAGCCCACACAAATTAAAAAAAAAGAAGTAAATCTGAAATTCCGACCAAAACTTAAGTAGCTGGGCTGACCCTTAACGCCACTGACGTGGTGATCGTGTGCCGGCGTTGGTTTCAGTTCGCGGCACCATGAGCCAAGCAGTTGGGTAAAGCGCCTATTTATATAATTTAAACATTATGATCAGTATATGAAAAGCGACACTCCGCACCCAATGTCGCTGGCGACAGCCAGGGTACGCGACTTGCAGTGTCGTCAGCTGGCGACTCAGTACGGCGCGTACCGGCCGAACTGTATGGTATGGTATGGTAGACTTCTCCTCGGCGCACATATCCATCTCTGCTGAAATGCTCACGGCGCCGCAGGGCTGGAGGACGAAGCAGTGAAAGCCTGCTGCCGTTAAGCGCTACTTTGTGTGCAAACCTCCACCCTGCTATTCACTCTGGTGCGTGCGACAGTATTTCTGTTTACCACGCCACCGGCCACAGCCTACTCTTCTTCGAAAGATGAACGTGGGATTTTTAGCGTGCACACTTGATGTTTGTGCGTGCGTGTGTACACGAAGGCGAGACAGGCACCGCAAATGAGTCTGCACATGGATTAGACTCGATATGGGAAGGAAAAATCCCTTCATATTCCTGCCCACCGGGGACTCGAACCCGGCAGCTCAGGATCCGAAGTCGGATGCCTTAACCACTAGACCTGTCAAAACCATAATTATGACGGAAACGGTTAACACCAACAAAACACAAAAACCAACAAAATACCACCACCACCAACACAACAACAACAAACAAGCAAACCAACAAACAAACAAACAAAATCCCAAGCAAACAACAACAAAACCCCAACAAAAAAAAATCACAAAAACCAGCAAAATACCAACAACAAAGCAACAACAACAAACAAACAAACAAACAAAAACCTAAACAAACAGACAAATAGCAGCAACAACAGCGCAACAAAACCCACAAAACCAACCAAACAACAACAACAACAACAACAACAACCCCCCCCCCCCCCGACATTTTTGCTGTTTGATTCAGTCTGAGTTTTCAGACTACAAAAGAGGTGACGGTTTCTGTGTACAAGTGTGCGGAAGTAGTGTCCTGTTTGATCTTGTCACAATTCATAACCAGTTCATAAACTGATTATTAGTATTCAAAAAAATATACGTGCCAAATAGAACATAACCTGTCGTGAAGCCACACACACGCCGTTTTCTGCACTACACGGCGATCGACCCCCCCCCCCCCCAGCCCCCCCCCCCCCCCCCCCCGCCCCACCGACCAACCCTTCTCCCCGACCCCCTTGAAAACATCCTCAGCACCAAGAAACGCCATCGCACTTCATCATCAGCTGTAGGATGCTTCTCAGGCGCACCTGCTCTGTTATTAGATTAAAACATTGAGCCGACTTGTTCAAAACAGTCCTCGTCTCGTCTTTAATATTAATATTAGCAGCAGTTTGATTGAGGACATCCGGCGCCGGGCCATTCCGTCCAGGAAGTTCAAGAAATTCCGGAGCAAAACGATATGGGACTCCAAAACCGACAACAACAACAACAAAACAAACAAACAAACAAACAAAAACCCTGTCGCTATAGATCTAAGACTGTACTCAAAATATCCTGAGGAGGTTACAGCTCGTCTTTGACTTGACATGCCTACAGTTTCTTTGTTCGTAATGAGTTTTGAGGGGGGAAAACTGCCGGTTACAAAGCTCCGTAAGTCTGTTTGCCAAATCAATAGATGTTTCTAATTCTCTTGGGGGCATTGTCACCATTTTCGTGACTTTGTGGCTTCTAGCAGTAGAGAAATATGACTTTCTTTGGCTCTAACGCTGGCCATACCCGGGCTGCACTACACATCGCCGGATCGACCAAGTCGCTAATAGGGTTGTCACACGCTGCGACTCTGCAGGCCTACCAGCGGCGAAATGCCCTCAGAGCCAATTAAATCCGCTTGTAGCGGGCACTCCCAGCAGACGCCGCCGTGACGCTAGTGAATAGAGCACGGTCCTATGTTTTTTCCCCTCGCCACACCAGCAAGTCGCCGCTGACCATGCTTTTTGTATTGGAGCGCCAGGCCGGCGGTGCAGCTGGTGGATGGGTGGGTGTTGGGGGTTTAGCGTCCTTTTCCACCACATACGGGTGATATCAAAGACGGGGCAACGATGAAAAAGCCAGCACAAATATTTGGCCCCAGCCGGGAGACGAACTCACGACCCGAGCATTAGAAGTCCAACGCTCTACCATTCGGCCACCCCGGCTCCCCGGTGCAGCTGGTAGCCAAAGTGTGTCGCAACGTCTGACCGGAAACCCCGCGCAAGACACAAGGCTACGTACCATAGATGCAAATATATGTTCCTCTTACACATAACGTTGCAGGTGACACCCTAGAAATGCTTAAAATTCACCCCAAAAAAATCACAAAAATCAGGCAGCCATAGACTCATGTGTAGAATAAATTTAAACAAATTCCAATATTCCGTTTTTTGGCAATGTTGGCAGCGACCACATACCCCCTCTTTCCACTGCCGTCTCCGGCTGGCTCCTGTGCCAGCCGCACATGAAGATACAAATAGTCCACAAGCCAGGCTGATAGTATTTCCCTAATTTTACTATTACCTGGCATGAAACTTATTTACAAAACGAACAAAAAGCACCAGATTGCCATTTTTTTTTTATTTTTTTACTCTGCACACAAATTTGAAAAGGGGCAAAGTTTTTCTACTATATTTAGCGGACTTCTTACTACATGACCCGGAAGCTGTTACTGGTCTGTAACCTAAGCGGGTGCCTCGCAGGCACTCTACGTGACTGAGAAGTAGCTACCAGTCAGTGCTGTTTAGCTGGTCTTCAGTCCGCAACCAGATAACGTCGTCTGCCCAGTACGCAGTGCGTACGTAGAACATCGTGTACGCCAACCAAAGTCACCGCAATGGTTTCACTGAAATGCTGTGCCCCAAGTGACTGATTCCTATGCACGGATTAAAGATCTAAGCTCCCAACGAAAAGCTTTCCAAAGTGTGAAAACAATTTACGGAGTCGACCGTGCAAGCCGGCACACTCAACTCTGTCACGGCTGCAGAGGTCTGACTCATTGAGCGCTTCGGGGACCCTTATAAAACCAGAGCACGAGTTTGCCGTGACATTATTTGGCTTTTGGTCAGTGAGCGAGACCCATCGCTACAGTGTCTAGCGGATGCTGAGTCAGTGCTGCACGATCTTTTTCGCTCAGTGTCAAAACGCAAACTGAGCTGTGAAATCAGGCTGTCCTTGGCTTTTATTGGGGTTTCAGGGACGCTGAAAACTCTGCAACTGTGACAGAGTTGACTGTGCTTGCACGGTCGACTCTGTAATTTTTTTTTCACACTTCGGAAAGCTTTTTGTTGGGAGGTTAGATCTTTAAGCGCATTCGATGAAAACTGAGTTTTCCACAGCGTTGTTCTATATCTGACAAACGTATTGAAACTTTAACGGAACTGGCTTTTCTTTAATAGTGTGTCTACTAGTATTCTTTTCTAATACATCTGTACATCATACGCCGATCTGGGGCAATGTCTGAAGTGTTTAACTGGTTGATTAGATAGGATTTAACGTCGCCTCTATGAGTCAAAGGTTGTGATTTGGAAACAGCGGGCATTGAGACCGCTATCCTAACTGAACGGTCTTTGGCCAACAGAACGCTTTTCATTTCAGGCTGGTCGTAGTACGCTGGACTTCCCGAATGCTTGGGCCGGTCGTGAGTTCGAATTCTTGTCAGTTGGGAGCCAAGAACGTTTTTTGTTCGTTTGTGTGTGTGTTTGTTTGTTTGTGCTTTTCTTGTCGTTACCCCCTCTTTAGTATCATCCGTCCTGTCACAGTATACTAGAGCCGGCATGACGGGAAAGGACTCGGACTTTGAAACCGCAACCAACCAGCCTAGAATGCAAAGCCGGAAGAGTGAAGCTTTCTACAGTCAAATGACACCTAAGTGCCGGCCTACTAGGTGCCTCAGTATCAAATCCACGCCGTCTAGGTCATGTTATCACATGATGGTAGATTTATCCTCTTTGGATCTGGCTAGAAGTCCTCGTTTGATGCCGTTTCCAGAGAGACATGGAATGTCTGGTCGAAAGCACCTCACCAGACTGACTGTCCCACGTAGGGACGTCAAAAGCCAATTAATTTGCCGAGGTCGACCTCTCCGGCAGCAGACGTTTACGATATCGGCGATACAGCCGCAGACAATTACGATTTGGATCTAAAAACAAACGGGACCCGTATGATAAACGAGCCTCCCTATCGGCCGTAGCAGCTGACCAGCGGTCACGTGACGGACGCCGGGGTTTGTCATGCACGTGCAGCTCGCGCGATAAACAAACTGGAAGAAACGAGTACGGGCCATGTGGCGTGTGCTGTATGATGGGCAGGAGAGGCGGGGGGGGGGGGGGGGGGAGGAGGAGTCGGAGAGTTACGTCCGGACCATACCAGTCACCAAACTAAACCACTGCCACCCCTCTTTCCCGTATCATTACCCCCCCCCCCCCCCCCCCCCCCCGCCCTTCCCCCCCCGCCCTTCCCCAGGTTCTTGACACACATAAACCGCCCCTTGTTAATTAGCTTCATTGCAGAGGCAGGTGGGTAGCATGTGCTTGAAGAAGCCTGTTTGAAGCACTTTTATACTCTCGACGCCTCCCCCTCACCATTAAGGAGCTAAAATGTCGAGCCAAAAACTGAGGCCCACTGAAAGACCGAGCCCTGTCAGCTCATTTAAACGGTGCTGTGCCGCTCGGCCGGATAAAGTAGAGAGTACTATCATGTCGAGTGCCGAGCATGAACTCGGAATGTGTGTTTTGCAGAAACTTGACTGACTGACTTCAGCCTGCGGGGTTCGTCTGCTTTGCCATATCAGTCTCAGTCTACTGACAGGCAAAACACGCGCCACTCGTGGCAAAAGAAGCTCGTAACACTGACCCACGCCGGACTAGTGTCTTGAAGCCAGCCGTTCAGCCAGTAACTTTGATGCATACACCAAGTCATCAATCTAAACACCTAAGGAAACTCAAGTTACACCATCTCTGCTGGTCAGTCCTGAAACTGACTTTCTATTGTCCTTCGATCCCCACCCCTCCGGCGGCTTTGACTGAGTAGCCTATATTTTGAATGTATTTTTAGATCTCCAACTCATTTGCATTCCCCTGCCCCGGGCCGGCTCTGCCCTAGAAATACTTGGGTGGGGTACTTCAGTTGATGTCATTAGTCATTGCCCGTCCGGTTACCGGCTACCTTTTAATTGCCCGAAAGGGATAAATAAAGTATTTTGAATTGAATTGAATTGAATTGAATTGAATTGAATTGAATTCACCTCCGTCAACTTGAGCTCCAGTCGTCACTAAAGTTTGGCTGAACTGGAGATCTGGCGCTACAGGTCAGGTAATGTGTTTAGCTCTCGGTGCCCCAATATACCCGGAGGGATGCTGACTAAACATAATCAGTTACCCTTGCATGGAGCAGCAACCTGAGCCGGTTCACACGCAGAAAAGAAAGAGGGGAAAAAAAAAAGAAAAAAGAAAAAAAGAAAAGAAAGACTTGACGGAAGGCAGCAAAGAGAGACTGAACTGAACGCAGCAAGCAAGCCACACTGAATTAAGACAGAAAGACACAAAGCCGGCAAGCAAGCAAGCAAGCGAGCAAGAAAGAAACAAAGGAAGCAAACAAGAATGACTATGAAGGAAACAAAATTAATATAGCGAGCAAGCAAGCAAGAAAGACAAATTCAATTCAAATCAATTTCATTTATTCAGTATCCCAATTTGGGCAATTTGTTAGTATTAAACAGCGGCACTAAACACACATCACAGACCTTAATGACTAAAGACATATAAGATGTCACCCCTCCCCCCCCCCCCACACACACATGTAAATTTAAAAGTCACCAGCACATCACATACCTCAAGAACTAAATACATAAGAACCCTCATGTATATGAATAATTTAAATATGAGGTTAGCGACCTTGACGGCTATAGATATGTAAAACGTATATAAAAATGCCCCCCCCCCCCCACACACACACATACACACACACTCACGAAAGTGAATAAGTACTACAAGCGACATAGAAATCAAGGGGGAAAAAAACTGAACAGGAGCGACTCAGAGAACTGGGAAAGAAAGACCAAAAGAAAGAGAGAATATAAGAAAGACTGGAACCAAGAAAGATCACGTTGACAATAACGACACTGCTCCTTTATTTACCGGCCAACGGTGGAAGATAATTGACTTCGCAGCCATGTTATTACAGACGAATCTACTCTGAAACATTTTATGAAGACTGCAAGTAGAGACACTGAGAAAGAAAAAAACAAACAAAAAAAAACAGGGAAAGACCGAAAGAAAGAAAGAAAGAATCCAAAAATTCGGACACCCCTTGCAGATGTCTTGCCCTGTAAACGTTGCGATTCCCCAAAGTCGGCAGGCCATGATTCTCAGGTGTCACAAAATGCCGGAATCGCCAGTTTAGCTGCAGGGAAGACAGAAAATAAACCCACGGGATGAGATCGAGGGGCCAATGATCGCCCAGCTTTGGCAGCTGGCTGGCAGGTGGGCAATTACTGAGTCACTAGTCAGACTTCCACGGGAGAATTTCTGCATCTCCTTTAACGCACGTGCTGGGTCACCTGCAAACTGGGTCGCAACAGTCAGTCGCGGCCGACACATTCAATCAAACCTCTCCACAGTGACGAACGCTTGACTGATCGTTGACGCAGACGCCGAACTAGGTGACGAATTAATATTGATTGCTAATAAGGCTGTTTAGCAGTGAGGCTTTCATTTTGACCTCTCTCTGTCTCTCCGCTCTCTCTCTCTCTCCCTCTCTCTCTGCGAGGCTCACACACACACACACACACACACACACACACACACACACACACACACACACATTTTGAATTCCATGGCATCCATTTTTATACCAACCGCAGACCTGTAGTATGTAAATTTACACTCATCTCGACAGGCTGTACAACCTAAGTGCTAAATCGTTTCGTAACTCCCCAACACGCTTCCGGCGATCATAAACAGAAATTGAGTAACACCACATCGACATAGGCTGTTCAGCAGAGCAGTAAACACATGGAACTTGGAGTCACGGCGGGCCGGGTTTGGGTCAGCACCGACGGACTGCAAAGACGCGGCGTAACGATCTGAAAATGACACATTTCAATATTTCATGCGGCCATTTTCTGTCCGGCGTTCATATCAGTCTTCGCCGTTCTCCGCCGACATGCACATCAAAGCATGGATCTTGATTAGGGTCGCGGATCAGAAAGACACACAATACTTCTCCCGGAAACTGACGTTTTAAGTCAGTTTGGGGAGAGAGAGAGGGAGAGAGAGGATGATCTTCATTTTCCAACGGTAAAGTTTTGGCAGAAATACTATGTTCGAACCGGCTTGCGGGGAGAGAGAGAGAGAGAGAGAGAGAGAGAGAGGCGGAGAGGCATTCACAAAGTTCTATCTCTGATGAACCTTCAAGGTCCCGGGCAAGTTTTCAGTGCATGTCACCCACACATCCCCACACCGGGCACCCACCGGCCACCAGCTTATCCAAACACACAGACACACACGGACACACACACACACACACACAGCGGATACACACACACACACACACACACACACACACACACACACACACACACACACACACACACACAGAGTAGGCAGAAGCCAACAGGGATCGTAAAAATATTATACACTTCACCTTCACCCATTCTCTAACGACCCCTCATCACCCCCCCTCCCCCTCCTCCCCCCCCCCCCGAGTCCGTTAAACCTCTCCACCTTCCCTGAACGACCCCTAACCTTCTCCCCCCCCCCCCCCCCCCGTCCTTCCGCCCTACCTGGGAACACCCTTCCCTCAGTTTAAAGTGATCAATGCATGGCACAAGATGTTTGCTAATACAAACAGAGGATCGGATCGTATCGACATGAGACAAGTAGGCGGCATTTAGATAGCAGCAGTATACAGGACAACATCAATAGACAAGACATCTCTCCGAGTCCTGGCTTGGTCAACGCGGCACGTACAGCCGCACGCAACTCACGAGATTGCACGAGCTCACGTGTGTGTGTGTGTGTGTGTGTGTGTGTGTGTGTGTGTGTGTGTGTGTGTGTGTAGATTCGACAGGATATAAGTTGTGCATGATAGCTCTAAACACAAACAAACAAACAAACAAACAAACAAACAAACCCCAAAATAAAAAACAAAAATAAACAAACTTACAAACAAGATAAAGATAAAAAACACTCCAAACTGAAAAACAACAAGAGAACAACAACAAGAGTCAGTAACAGCAGCAGCAACAACACCCCCCCCCAAAAAAACAAAAACAACAACAACAACAACAACAACAAACAAACAAAAAAACAAACAAACAAACAAAAAACACACACACACACACACCAAAAAACACACAAAAAACAACAAAAAACACCCCCCCAAAAAAAAACAACAACAACAACAAAAACCCAGAAAAACAAACAAACAAAAAAACAAAAACAAAAAACCCCAAAACAACCCTGCACAAAACAACAACAACAACAACAACAACAAAACAAACAAGCAAACACGAATAAAACTGAAAACAACAACCACAACAAGAAAACTGCAAGAACTACAACAAAAACGACCAAGGATAATGCTACCTCACAACAACAATAACAACAACGCAATTATACACGACCTATTCAGCGTCTGACCCGGTTCCTAGATAACAAAGAAATAAAATGTATTAGCAAGAAAGTTATCGCGTCTCCATCAAGCAAACAGCCTAAGAATGTCGCCTCACTCGTAATCAGAAGAAAAGACGGGGAAAAGAGACAGTGAAATTGCAACAAAAGAAACTCAGTCGAAAATAAATTAAAAAAATCATGGACATGCGATCACAGAAATTGTGAAAACAGTGCCTGCGGCGATGATGCAAGGCTTTCATGCTTTCTATGGCAAGAAAAATTGGACGCGAGACGGAAAAGAGACCTGAAACTGAATACAAAACGGCTGTCAGTGAAGATGGCGGGGGGTTTGTTCGGTGTTACACACGTTTTGACGACTGCAATCAGTTAAAATGCATACACACTACATTGTAGAGAGGTGTTGGTGAAACTCGTTTTCAGGGCCCGTATGTAAAAGTCGAGGTTAATTTAACCCACGGCTACGGGCCTAACCCAGACTAGGACAAAAGAAACCCAAAAGCAAAATTAAAGAATTAAAAAAAAAAAAAGAAGCGAAGAAAGGAAGAAAAAATCCTTCTACAACGGCTTAGGCACCTTGCTGGACTGGGCCCGCTTCTTGATTTAAAACAACAAACAACAGAAAATTTAACTCTAGAGCTAGTTTAGTTCGAGGTTAGACTCTAACCCAGGGCTAAAAACACTAACCTCGCCTATTACATACGGGCCCTGGTTGAGAAGCTGCCATTTTCTTTTACACCGACAAATCGAAACCCAAACCCCCTCCCCCGATCCCTGGTGCTACCGTGCTCACACGAAAAAAAAAAAAAAGAAGGTGCTATTGTTTACATGATTTCAATTTTTCGGTTTGAGAGAAAAACCGACTTCCAGAAAACGTCACTAAAGAGACGTGTGCGTGCCCTAATTTCAGATATTTAACTTCACCCGGGAGCCGCAAACGTCGTCAAAACCTTCCAACCGATGCAGCACCAGAACACTAACGCCATCTTGAATGGCGCCCGCGATGCAGCACGGCAGGCCCCCACTGAACTAGTGACAGTATACAAGAGACGTGGCAGATGGAAGCTCCTCTATGCACGAGCAAGAAACACCCTCGCCCTGGCTGTTTCTGATGTTCCTGGCCCGAAGGATCTTCTTTTCTTACATCCGCGCATCTCTGCTGAACACAATTCGCCAGAGACGACAGGAAACTGGATGGACAGTTGCCTTGGACGACAACCATCTGCCCCTCTCGTATATAGCGCGGACTCCATTTGCCTTAATGCGTCATCAAAGATTTCTTCTTGTACGGCGGGGAGCCGGGGTAGCCGAATGGTAGAACGTTGGACTTCTAATGTTGTGGTCGTGAGTTCCTATCCCGGCTGGGGCCAGATATATGTGTTGGCTTTTTCATCGTTGGCCCCCCGTCCTTTGATGTCACCCGTATGTGGTGGAAAAGGACGTGAAACCCCCTAAACACCCACCCACCCTCTTCTTGTACGGCACTGCCAGTGTTGCGCTGTTTCACGTTGACGACTAGAGAATTTGGCCGAGCGGTTCAGGTGTCCGCTACGGATCCTGAGCGGCTGGTTCTAATCCCCGGTGGGCAGGAATTTGGTGGGATTTTCCTGTCCCAAATCGCATGGATCGACTCGACAATGTATCAAGCTTTGTTGTCCAAGCCATTTTGCCTTTCTCAAAACGTGATCAATCTTTGCTTACAATTGGTTTATCATCTCAGCGTTTTTAGTCCCGGCTGGCGTCAAATAATTATTTGTGCTGGCTTTTCTTTTTCATCGTTGCCCCGTCTTTGATATCACCCGTATGTGGTGGCCGGACAAGGAAAGTTACCCCCCCCCCCAACCCCCCACCCATCCCATTGTTTTTTTAAGGTTCCTAGAACACCTAAACAGATTCCCGAATAAGACACCGAAAGACAAAACGTCATTGTAACGCAATCACGTTAGCGTTTGACGCTCGCATTGCTAACAAACGAGTCAAACTTATTTTATAACATCTAGTCCTTGTGAACACTACAGACTCTTCTTGATTAAACTTCTTTACTGTGAAGCCGTTGTTAAAGTCTTGGACTCGAATCGATAAAAGTTATCTGCCATCTCATTTAAACCCGCTAGATTTGTATTTTTATTTATTTATTATTATTATTATTTTTTGCTGCCCCAACTCTTTGCCGGCTCCAGTGGTGTTCCTCCCAGGTAATGGGTGGAATCCACGGAGGGCTTGGAAGCTTGGGCAATTTTTATTATGCATGATGATGGAGATGAGGATGATGCCGGGTAAGATGATGCTATGGAGGTCCGTGTGGTTTGGGACTGCGGGGCAGGGCCGCATTCCACGCTTCCTGTCATAAATATCCCGGCATTAACCAGGCCCGGGAACTACGGCACCTGCGGTGCCGGCCGTGTAATCATCCACATCATAAGAAACCCGCTAGATTTTTAATAATTGTATATTTACATCATGTTTTTAAGTACTACCCTTTTACGTTTCAATGACTTTGCGGAGGAAGACTTTGCTTAGCGACGAATTACTCTTTGTTGCTTGCGCGGTGTTAATCCCTAACTAACTAACTAACTTGCTAACAAACCTGCAGCAGGCTACCGCCGGCTTGACATCGAGAGCGAAGGTGTTCAATCAACTCTTGCCGTGCAGGGCAGCCACTTAACACAGTGCTGTACGTCCAGAGCGCCAAATCGGGTATATTATACTTTGGCGCTCCAACTATCCCCGATTGGACGTTCCAAGATGACATAATTAGAGCTTGTGTACGTCATGACTGAAACAGAAATCAACACAGATATGGTAGACCTGTAAATTGTTTTCAACGCCAGTCAGTACAGGTCATCGTACTTCAGCTATGCCAAATCGGGCAGTTTGGCGCTTCAACTGCACTGTATGCCAGCTGGACGTTCTAAGATGACCATTAGCGCTTGCGTACCGTACGTCATCACTAGAAAAAAGTGAACACAAGTAGGGTAGGTCTGTATATTGTTTTCCACGCCTCGTGCAGGTCGTGGTATTTCAGGTCGTCAGGATGTTCACCTGTACTTTACCTTCGGTTGTCAGTCTGTCTTTTGGTTCGGTTACGTGAACCATCTCGCCCTGAGCTAGGATTTGCTCAGTAGATTACCATTCATTGGTTCGTTCACTCGTTCGTGAGTCTGTCTGTCCATCTGTCAATGGATGAACCAATCAGCTGATCAATCAGCGAGTCAATGAATTCAATGAATCAACCAATCACGTTATCTCGGTTTTCTTTTTGCTACTGATAAGAATGTGGGAAAAAAAATCAGTAACGATACTTTTTTTCGGGAAATTCATCAGTGACACTCCAGCGACCTCAAAACTGAATAGCAAGCCAGAAGTTTAAGAAAATACACAATTTGAAAACAAAACCCAAGACATCCCGGCCCCTCCCCCCTTCCCTCGCAAAGTACAGAACGAATCACACACACACACACACACACACACACACACACACACACACACACACACACACACACACACACACACACACACACGCAAGGTCTTATGCATGTCGAACAGCTGTACACCAGTACCAGTTCGGGACCATTCGTATGAAAGGTCGTCCTCACTCCGAGGCTGAAAGGAATGAAAGAAAAGAAAGAAAAATCGCAGGCAAATAAACCCACACGCAAATCATATGAAAAAAAAAAGAAAAAAAAAAAAAGGAAAAAAACTAAGTTCAGCAAGAACCCTTAATCAATTCCACAAACACACCTTTCGCTTGTTTTCTCTTCCACTCCCATTTAGCCGACGATTTGCCTGACCCATTCATGTCAATACAGTTGTCGTAATCGACCCTCTTGTAAGTACGCAAGAAGCGGCGATAGAGACCGCCAAAAATGACATGCACGCCCCCCCCCCCCCCCCCCCCCCCCCCCCCCCTACACACACACACACACACACACACACACACACACACACACACACACACACACACACACACACACACACATCTTCCCCTCTTCCCCCCCCCCCACCCCGTCCGATACCAGAATCGATGTCGACAGATATTGTTCCTGCACGCGCTACGCACGTGTTTGCGAATCCCAAGAAGCGATCAGTGTTGATGGGTTGTAGTAGGGCGTATGGATGGTGTTGTATGGCGTACGTATGGAGTTGTATGGCGTACGAATGTGGCGTAGCGCGTTCGGTGTTGGCAGCGATTTTCGGCGATAATTTTTAATGGATCCGCTTCCGCAAACCTATCAAAGAGAAAAAGTCGTTCATTGCTTACTGACCTAATACATAACACAACAGTCACTGGGTGTTCTCTTTCTGTTTCCGCTCGGCGTAAGTGGAACAAACCTCAGTCGACATTTTCACTACTTTTTCGCCGGGAAACCTGACACGACCTGATGTAAGAGGTACTGTCACTGGACCCATTCAAGCAGTGTTTCTTCATGAAGCTAATTCTAAAAGAATATTTTGACGTCATGCAATGGACGAATAGTACGAGGGTCACCCCATAAGTTCGTGAATGTGGCGAAATGTGAGCATGCTGGAAAGTCTTATCTAGCTCAGTTTTTCGAAATAGCCTCCGTTAGCTTGTATGCAGCTTTCCATCCGTCTGAACCAAGAAGCCACTGCTCCAGCCCACACCGACTTTGGTATACCAGAAATCTGGCCCTCGACAGACGCTCGAGTATCTTCAACTGTTTCAAACGCCTATCCCTTCAGCTCCTTTTTTAACAAGAGGGAATAAAAAGAAGTCACAAGGGGCTAAGTCAGGGGAATACGGAGGATGAGTGACGAGCTGGACCTGGTTTTCTTGTAGAAAGTCCAAAGTTGCAGCAGCCGTGTGAGCACTGGCGTTGTCATGGTGAAGGAGTAGGTGGCGGGTACCTGTCCGTGGGCGCCGTGCACTCCAAGCCTAGAACACCTTGGGCAGGCACGTGTTGATGTACCATTCGGCATTGACGGTCTTCCTCTCCAGAAGTGGTACGGTGGCTACGTGACCAGATTTTGCAAAGAAAACAGCAATCATTTGCTTCGAGACACTTCTCGATCTTTTGAATTTTACAGGGGGGGGATTCGACTGGAAACAGCCATACAGAGGACTGCTGCTTTGTTTCAGGATCATACTGATACACATATGTTTCATCACCAGTAACAATGTTACTGACCCGATCTGACCTTCCTCCGTCGAATTTTCGAAGCATATAGAGGCACCATTCGATCCTTGCCCTCTTTTGTTCCTCTGTCAGCTGGTGGGGCACCCAACGCGCACAACGCTTCCGAACACAGAGATGGCACCGTAAAATTCTGTCCAAACTGCCCGAGGAAAGGTTCAAAGTGTCCTTTATCTCATCCTCTGTGATTCGCGGGTTTTCCTTAATTAGGGTCTTGATATCGTTCACGTTCCCATCTGTAAATTGGTCGTCCGCAACGGTCACTATCTTCTTACGACCTCCTCCCGAACTGGAATTCCTTGAACCACTTGTAGACCATGGATCTCGACGGAGCTTGGTCACCAAAACACCTGGTCAAAATTTCAGAACTTTCCTGGAAAGACTTTCCTTGAATAAAATCGTAATACATCATGGCTCTTAAATCTCTGTTTGAGAGGAAATTTGCACCTCCTTCTGAAGCATCACCATTACCCTCCATTTCGTCGCGTAGGGAAAAAACGACTGAGAGTAGAAGTCTGAATTTTTGTCTCATAACTATGATGACATTGCTTGTGATGATGACATAAACATTATTTTTTGATGTCATCTCTTCTTTCACATTCACGAACTTATGGGGTGACCCTCGTATTAGCAGACAGAAAAATTTCCAGAGGATATCCGCCCCCCCCCCCTCCCCCGCCAAAAAAAAAAAAAAAAAAGAAGTTGGCGGCGACTGCAACCCCAAACGCACTATAACAAAAGTGATGCGCAAGTGTGAAACTATGTCTAGTACTAGCTCCGTCTGCGTTGTCAGCCTAGACGGTCAGCGTCACTTCCATGATGTGTGGCGGGGAGTTTTGTGTAAAGCTCTTATCGACTACGCACTCTGTGCGTTGTCGCTAGGAACTTCACCCTGTACTCAGTGTAGCCACTTGGGGGCCTGTATGCACTAGAAATATACCTGACAACTTCCAACCTGTCTTTGAGGCTTTGTTGACATGGTGGTGGCAGCGAAGGGATCCCATTAGAAAGATTGCTATGGCGGCCGGAGTAGGTAGGTAAGCCAGGGGTTAACGTCCCCGCCAAAGGAGTGATTGCTGACGACCCCAACGGGCAGAGTATGATTGGGGGGGGGGGGGGGGGGACAGCTATCCTAGGGGAACAGATGGACAGTCCAGCTGAACAGGATTCAGTTCATATCGTTGCAGGTCTGCCCTCTTGCGGTAGTACCTGTTTCTAACCAGTATGTGCGGCATACAGCTGTGATCTGTGCGCTCTGTGTGTGTGTGTGTGTGTTGTGTGTGTGTGTGTGTGTGTGTGTGTGTGTGTGTGTGTGTGCGTGCGCAGAATTGTATTGTATTGTATTGTCGCTGTGTCTGGACGGACATGAAATTTCCCCATGAGGGATTAATCAGTAAAGTAATCTGATCTTACTTTCATTGACCTATTACACAAACAGATCCAGTGTGTGTGTGTGTGTGTGTGTGTGTGTGTGTGTGTGTGTGTGTGTGTGTGTGCAGAATTGTAATGAATTTTAATGTATTGTATTGTATTGTCGCTGTGTCTGGGCGGACATGAACTTTCCCCATGAGGGATTAATAAAGTAATCTTATCGTATCTTATCTTACTTTCATTGATCTGTTACACAAACAGGTCCAGTTATACAGTCAAAGGAAACAGTTGCTTGGTGCAAGTAAACTGCTCGAAACAGTTGCTTGGTGCAGTTGAACTGCTCGAAACAGTTGCTTGTGCAGTTGAACTGCTCGAAAACAGTTGCTTGGTGCAGTTGAACTGCTCGAAAACAGTTTGCTTGGTGCAGTTGAACTGCTCGAAACAGTTGCTTGGTGCAGTTGAACTGCTCGAAACAGTTGCTTGGTGCAGTTGAACTGCTCGAAACAGTTGCTTGGTGCAACTGAACTGCTCGAAACAGTTGCTTGGTGCAGTTGAACTGCTCGAAACAGTTGCTTGGTGCAGTTGAACTGCTCGAAACAGTTGCTTGGTGCAGTTGAACTGCTCGAAACAGTTGCTTGGTGCAGTTGAACTGCTCGAAACAGTTGCTTGGTGCAACTGAACTGCTCGAAACAGTTGCTAGGTGTAATGGAACTGTCTCGCTGCTATGGAGCTTCACCCGGTACTTCTTTCCCTCACTGACAGTCAGTAAGGCTCAGTTGGTATAGTTCGCCCGTTAGGGGGGTGCAAATGTATACCAGTCATGCGCAGGAGGGGCAAATAAACTCCAGTCGTCCACAAACGGGGGCGAGTGCATCCCCGCAACGCGGGACTGAGGGGGTCAGTGCAAATGTACTCCGGGGTCTGGCGAGGTGAAGTCACGTGGCCGCTGACTTCGTTCTACGAATTTTTACTTTATGCGAAATATCAGTCGACGGAATTGACTGGTATACATTTGCACCCCCCTAACGGGCGAACTATACCAACTGAGCGACAGTAAGGGACGCTACTTTAGGCATTTTCATCCGTTGTCTGACTTATCTGCCCCTGACCTAAAGGAACTGTCCGATCAAATTCACTTCACGCGATAAACAGGCTTCCGGCACAGCGATTGGAGGAATTCAAATGGAGTGTAGTCGCTTTCCAATGGGAATACTTTGTGCCATTAGGCCAAGGGGCCAAGCCTCCTGTGACATCATGCATACATTAGTAAGCGATCGGACCAGACCCCTGGAGGATACTCCATCCGCTTATTTTCAATACCGTACATTTAGTTTTACCTTTAGTTTAAATGAAAGAAGTTGGGGTTTTAAAGCTGGAAACCCTGCATTCACCTTAGCTTGTTTTCACCGCCGAACACCCAGTCAGTTTACCTTTTGTGGAGAAAATGGTTTTCTACTAACATGCTTTGTGTTCAACTCTGCTACACAAGCCGGCTACTGTCAGTTGATGGCGGGCTTTCTCCCAAACTTTCAAGTATTGACATAAAGAACGTTGGACTCGACTGAATGCCGAGTGGCCACGTACAACAGGCTCAGGTAGATACATTCCACTTACCAGTTTTACTGTATACACACATGTTCAGTGCAAGACACTGGGGGGAGCCGCCAGAATAGCTGAGATGCTGGTGGAGCTGAGAATCCCGGACGGGGGCCACAAATTCAAGTTGTGCTGGCGTTTTATTCCGCCGTTGCCCTGTTTATGATGATACTACCCTCAGTGTTTGCTGTGGCAAGGGACGTTAAACTCGCAACCAAGCAACCAACGCAAGAAACGTGTTTAACACATTTCTTACCGCGCACGAGTATCCCATGTTTTGACTCTCAGTTTTTCGGCCAGTTTTGGCCCTGTATGCAAAAACTATGATCAGGCCGCAAGATTACAGGTTTCTTAATGTTTCTTATTGCAGCAAACATGAGCGGTATCATCAAAGTGCAACTCTCCCACTAAGCCAGATTTAAATCCATGCAGACACAGTTAATCATGATTTTGTTTTTGGTGAGGCCACTTGTGCACCACCTCAAACGTAGGAAATGAGTTAAACAACCTACTGTTTAGGTTTCCCAAACACGCACGCGCGCGCCTTGCGCGTGCAGGTAGGCTACAACAGCCGATAGATTGGAGACGGGGCGCT
>JACVVK020000102.1:1260000-1270000 GCA_018292915.2 Batillaria attramentaria | reverse complement strand
CTACCAGTGCGAGAGGTCAGGTCCGAGTCTCCCTAGGGCCAAAAAAATTTCTCCTTCTCGTGCGTGGCAACGTTCATCCGGGGGGATCGTCGGGGGCTCTCGTCGGGGGCTCTCTCCGGGTACTCCGGCTTCCTCCCTCTCTGCTTTGGAAATATTCCGCCCACAAAATTTAAAAAAAAGTAAATGCAGTTCTAAATTCCGAAACTTAAATTGCTGAGTGCATGTCCAGTGTGCGAAAGAATGCGTGTGATTCACGTGAGCGTGCTTGTCGGGTTCTGTTCGCTCCGCTTTGAGCCGGTTTAAGAAATTGGGTGAGCGCCTGTACAAAACGCAGTTTACTATCATTATTATTAAAGCAAAATCGGAAACTAGAAAACAGAAAGTTAAAGACAGAAAGAAAAGAAAGGTTGTGCAATGAAGAAAAGTCCTTCAAGCCGGCTCAAGAGCGAGAGGTCACGATGGCCCACAAAACATTTTCTTCGGTTTTCGCGTTGCACGTGTGGGCCATTTCAAATCCCATGTCCCCCCGAGATGACGTCACAGATTTAGCGTTCTCGTGTGTTTGATCCTTGCTTTGGGAGAAGGATGCTTGGAGTGTGCGGTGGGAAACTGCGTGATCCCCCTTTGATTTAACGCCCTAATTGTAAATATTGAAGCCAGGTGGCGCTGCTATTGCCTTCTCTGCGCCACTACAATTCCCCCAAGTGGTTGGAGAAGGCCCTCTTGACTTGAAAAATACCACGCAGAGGGCATTTCCACCATAAATTCTCCGTCGCTCGCTAGTTTTAGGATAGCAGTAAAACACTAGTTGCAGAGGCTGTTACACTTAACGAAATTCATTCACGGTTTTTCTTTCTTTCTTTCTTTTTCTCGCGATTAAGAGTAGGCTAATCGAAGGAGATGTTTTGGGCTCACGTGTGTAAACTTTTTTTTCTACTCAGTTTATTGTCTCTTTTGGGAAAGTCGGGCTGCTTCCCCCGGGAAACTAAGTGACTGAGAAATCTGATTCATTACATTATTAGATACAGAATACTGAATCACAAACTACCTGTTCAAGTAGGAAGGTTTCACGGTGTAAAAAAAAAAAAGGACAGACAGGCTTTGTCAAAAATGCAGGTTAGGGGAACTAGGAGATGAATTTCACTACTTATTTGTATGACCATACCGACCTCGCAGACAGTAGAACATTTTTTTTGGTAAACATACTACTATCCTAACCCGAACGTTTTAAAGATGAATGAATTGAAGGAGAAACTTTGCAAACTTGACAATTTTTTTAGAGACAAGTATGCTTAATGTGTAAAGATACAAAACCACATAACTTTTCAGTGACCCTGTATAAACGACCGTGAGTTATTATTTTGTTTATCTGTTTTGCCAATACTTTTGATGTGGCCATTTTGTTCGATTGATCTTTCTTTTGTACAGTGGTAAGCAGTGCTGCAGCTACTGACCCCCTCTCTCTCTGTCTGTACCTAATCTTTCATCCTTGAAAAATAAAGTGTCAGTGTCAGTGTCAGTGTCATTGTCATTGTCATTGTCATTGTCATTGTCATTCTCTCTCTCTCTCTCTCTGGCTGTACCTAATCTTTCATCCTTGAAAAATAAAGTGTCAGTGTCAGTGTCATTGTCATTGTCATTCTCTCTCTCTCTCTCTCTGGCTGTACCTAATCTTTCATCCTTGAAAAATAAAGTGTCAGTGTCAGTGTCATTGTCATTGTCATTCTCTCTCTCTCTCTCTCTCTGGCTGTACCTAATCTTTCATCCTTGAAAAATAAAGTGTCATTGTCAGTGTCATTGTCATTCTCTCTCTCTCTCTCTGTACCTAATCATTCATCCTTGAAAAATAAAGTGTCATTGTCATTCTGTCTGTCTGTCTGTCTGTCTCTCATTCTCTTTCTCTCTCACTTTATAAATGTGTGTAATGTTGTTATGATTGAAACTGCTTGATTACTATGTTGAAATGACCAAGTGGTCTTCATTTTCCGACAGAAGGTTTTATATTTTCCATGTGCCTCAAATGGAGTTTTCTGGAATAACTTGAATTTGGAAGAACTTGAATTCAGTATCGATTTTGGACGTCCGTAAAGGTACGCTGTTCAGCGTATCCCCGGTCGGCCGACCACCGTGACGGACATTTCAACAAACTCTCACAGGCCGATTCTTACTTTTAAATTTTCCATGCCATTGTTCAAGAATTAATTGACATGAAAGACATGCGCATTTTAACACGGGTTTCGAGTGTGAAACGCTGTACTGGTTGCAATTCACAACAACAACAAAATATCTCTTTCTTCCTTTTGCCCATCCCGAACACGTCATAAGCATTCTTAATGCAGGGGAGTTTTTGTGTGTGTGCTAATCCCTAAAAGTGGCCAGCCATCATCATCACCATGGCCATTAAATAACGTTCAGGAACACTAACACTAGCGCTACAGACGCGTTCTCTTGGAACGGGGGGGGGATGGCGAGGCCGGCGGAGGATGACGGGAGCGGGCACGATAAGGGGGAGGGACAGGGTGGAAGATGACAGTGGGGCTGCGTGTGGGTGGGTGTTTGGGAGTTTAACGTCCTTTTCCACCACGTACGGGTGATATCAAAGACGGGGCCACGAGAAAAAAAATGCCAGCACAAATATCTGACCCCAGCCGGGATTGGAACTCACAACCCGAGCTTTGAAAGTCCAGCGCTCTGCCATTCGGTTAATCCCCCCCCCTTCCCCCCGATAAGACTGGGAGGGGACAGCGTGGTGGCAAAATCCCCCTAATTCTCCGCTGGAAACCCGGACGGACGTATTGGATGGAAATAGCCACATGCGCTCAATGAGCCGTTCATATCACGAAGAAAGAAATCTGAGGGATCTGCGGCCACTTGATTGGCAATATTGGGTGTGGTCTGACCAGCGGCGGAGTGGCGGTATGATTATGTTTTGTGGTGGACCTTGAAAAACAAAAAAAAAGGAAAGAAAGAAACTCCTAATAGCCGAGTAACTGGATCTCAGCTCTGACAAATAAAGTGTCTCAGTTTCCCCCATAAAGCTAGCGTGTATCTCGAGTATCAGTGGTTTCAGCAAGCAAAGGCGGGAGTAATAAAAGCTAAAATGTAGGATCGTGTAGGCGATATGGTAGGTCGCATTTCCCCCCTCTGTCTTTCTTTCGAAGCCTCTCCCTGAGCACGGTGAACACTCAGTTAAGGTCAGTGGAGCCGTGTGCTGTATCATCATCATCATCATCATCGTTGTCGACTGACAGAGCACGCAACGTACCACATCGCCTGAATTATAACGAGTGCCTGGAGCAACTTTATCAGTATTCCCCAAAGGCGGTATCGATGCGATGGGCAATACGGTCTCGGCTCACACACAAACTTACCTTTGAAATGCGCGTACCGGGTTACTGGAGGCCGGGTATGTTATGTCTCAGTTTTTTTTTTTTTTTGGGGGGGGGGGGGGGGGCAAGGTACGTCGCATACAAATACCAGTTTTGTCGAAAAGGTACATCACATACATGTACCAGTTTTGTGGACAAGGTACATCACATGCATGTACCAGTTTTGTCGACAAAGTAAATCGCACACACACACACACACACACACACACACACACACACACACACACACACACACACACACACACACACACACACACACACACACACCAAACAACACAACCGAGTAGAAATGACAAAGGATAGACAGAGACAATTAAAAACCAAGAACAAGGGGTGGGGTGGGTGTTTGGGGGGTTTAACGTCCTTTTCCACCACATACGGGTGATATCAAAGACGGGACAACGATGAAAAAGCCAGCACACATATTTGGCCCCAGTCGGGATACGAACTCACAACCCGAGCATTAGAAGTCCAACGCTCTACCATTCAGCCACCCCGGCTCCCCTCCAAGAACAAGTACCAGCGATAAAACCCAGAACAAAGGTAGCGTGTTCGTGAAAAAACAAAACAAACAACAACAGCAAAAGAAAACAAACGTGTTCTTGGCGATAAACGGCCCATTTTCTCACACTGACACCAACTACAGACTTACAGGTCATAGTCAAGTCTCATAAGTCAAGGACCACTTGCAAATTTGGCTAAAATTCCTGGAAGATGTGCGTGCAGCACATGGTGGTTTTTCAGCTTCAGCAAGCTTTGCAGGATGCATTGTTAACCCTTTAACACTTTCACGGCAAAACATTTTGAAAGATTCCTTGATCTCTATTTTTTTGGTGTGAATTCTTAAAAATTAGACCTGTCTGTCAAGGTGGTCCTTGACTTATGTTGAAGTCTGTATAAGGAGTACATTAATAATAATAATAATAATAATAAAAAAACAACGACCTAAAATGCTACACCAACAGAAAGGCGTTTACATGCTTATATTTCAGTCATATACTTGATATAGATTTACGTAAGAGCAAATCGTCGTCAGAACTTTTTGAGTCGACCGGCTCCCGTAGTGTAGAGGTTAGCACTGCGGACCGTGGACCGGGAGACCCGGGGTCGAATCCCAGCCGAGCAAGCCGCGGCTTTTTTTTCTACCTAGGTCGGCTCTTAAACAGAGCGGGTGTGCTATATGGGCCCAATGGGGAGGCTGTTGCCACTCAGCCGAGACTCACCCTTTTCACGGGTGCGACTTTTCGGGTGCATGCAAACAACTCTCAAACACCCCCCCCCCAACAACAACAACAACAAAACACAAAAAACAAACAAAACAACAACAACAACCACCCAACAACAAACAAACAAACAAAACAACACAACCTAAACCACACAAACAACAACAAAATAACAAGAACAAAAATTCGTAATAACACCGACCAAAACCTTTCGCCTCTCTTGAGAGACTAAACCCGTCTGCCCTTTTTTTTTTGACTGAGACGCACACACACACACACACACCTCAGATAGGGACACAATTTTAAATACTGCCGATGGCGCAAAAGTGAATCAATGTATAATCACATTTAGTCTTTCCGCTCGGTCGATTTCCGGCCATGTTCCTGTCGGCCTTTGCCAGGGTTCTCTTGATTCCTTGGAGCCAGGAATGGTAAATGCGATCAGAGGCCGGTCAAAGGCACTTCACCTAACGAACGCTGATTAAAATTGCCCGCAAGGACTGAAACGTGCACTTGCTCGAACTACCAATGGTGGTTGACTATCGACGGGGCGCCAGACGCACTTGGCTTGGATTGTTGCTTGAGGAGAAGAGATCGTCCAGATTTAAAACCAACCAACCAACAAACTACCCCCACAAAAAACAAACAAACAAAAAAACAAAACAACAACAAACAAACAAAAACAACCCCCCCAAAACAACAAAACAACAACAACAACAACACACAGACACAAACAAACAACAACAACAACAACAACAACAACAACAAAAAACACAACAAAAACCAAACCAAACCAAAAACAGCAACAACAAAACAACAACAAACAAAAACAAGAACAACAAACAAAACAAAACAAAGAAAACACCCCCCCCCCCCAAAAAAAAAAAAAAAACCGAACCAAAACAAACAACAACAACAAAAGAAGAAAAAATAACAACAAACACCCGAAACAAAACAAACAAAAACAAAAACAAACAAAATCAACAACAATAACAAAACAACAACAACCAACAAACCAACCAACCAACCAGCCAAACAACAGAAGACATATCGTGAATGCAGGAATTGCTAAGCCTAACTGAAGACTGACAGAGAACAGATCTGACGCGCTGAATGAATCAGTAGTTAGAACTCCCGATGGTACACATATTCATTAAAACAAACGAACAAACAAAAATTATAAAACAACAACAATAATAATAATGAATTGTACTGATATAGCGCAAAATTCTCACTATCAACAAATACAACAACGAAATGCAAAGACCCACCCCCCTCTCTCCCGCAAAACAATAGAAAACAGGAGGAAAAAAATAAACACAACAAAACAAACAAACAAACAAACAAAAACACAAAAACAAACAAAAACAGAGGTAAAACACAACAATGAACACCATGTGGTCAAAAGGTACATACAAATCTATTGGATAAAAGTTCACTTGCCCGGATTACAAGTCCTTGTTCTGACGAATCAGACTGCTCGTTGCAGGAAATGCCAGCACATTCATGTACACGTACATGTACTGTATTATTTTTAATGGAATCTGATGAGTTCACAGAAGAGTCTGGCACTGTGCAAGCCCTCCTAGTCTTTACAAAAAAAACAAAACAAACAAACAAACAAACAAACAACAACAAAACCCAACTTGAGCATATTGTTAAAAACAAAAATCCCCAAGTAAGCAGGGGAGCCGGGGTGGTCGAATGGTACAGCGTTGGACTTCTAATGCTCGGGTCGTGAGTTTGATCCCGGCTGGGCCCACATATTTGTGCTGGGCTTTTTCATCGTTGCCCCGTCTTTGATATCACCCTATGTGGTGGAAAAGGACGTTAAACCCCCAAACACCCACCCACCCCACCCCCAAGTAAGCAACAGTCCAAGACCAACCAAACACAAAAGCACTCTCGGCGCCCCACAGTCACCCATCGGCCGTCGCCCGAAAGGATAAACGCTCTGTGACATGTGACGCTGTCTGTGTTTACCGATCGGACAGCAGCACGTAAATCTAATCAACCAAACAATTGCCTCCTATTGACGGCCCAACGTTGGAAATCGCTTCACGTCTCAGTCAAGGGCTTCAGGGGGTCACGCCAACCAAACATCTCACGGTTTGCTCCCCTTGTTTTCTGACGCTTCGCTCCTTTGAACGTCCAATTTCAGGCTGATTTGATGCGAGTTTCAGTCGGTCCCGGATAGAGCCACCGTCCGCCCCGCCGCGGTTTTCACGTGCTGAAGACGGGATGAGATGGTTGCTGACACTACCTTGAGAACGTGTTTAAAATTGAAGGGGCCGTTGAACGGCGAAAATTTCCTCATTTAAAGGCCCATTTTAAGTCTGGAAAGGCAAACATTCCCCTCGCTGTTCGTGAATTAAGGGATCGGTTCATGTGATTAATCAGACCGCTTTTTAAATTTTATTTTTGTGCATTATGGCACACATACAAGAAATAAACCGTTCTGTTCGAGTCACTTCCATTTCGGCGCTGGGACTTTCGTGACATTTCGATAAATAGGAGAAGTAACAGTTCTGAAAACCTCATCATAATGCCACTCCTACGTAGATAAGGCCTTTGGAGTCTGATGAGAATGGACTAGTCTAAGATTTAGCGCTAGTCCCAGACTTGTTACGTCGGGACTTTTATGAGCATTTTGTCCCTTGAACAGCAGCAGACTTGCCATAGTCTTCGGCTGTGCCGGCATCTCGTACTACTCTTTTAGTCTCAGCTTAGTCAAGCTAGTCTCTATCGATGCATCACTGAGGCCCCCATCAGCATGATCAGGTCATAACATTTGACACATAATTATGAGTCATGACGAGTTTTGGTGCACAGTTTCATAACATTCAGCAACCACTTTCCTTCGATGTTGCCCGCTAGATACACTCACTGGGGCTTGAATCTACAGGATGGATGGGTGGGTGTGTAGGAGTTTAACCTCCTTTTCCACCACGTGTGGGTGGTATCAAAGACGGGGCAACGACGAAGAAGCCAGCACAAATATTTGGCCCCAGCTGGGATTCGAACTCACGACCCAAGCATTGGAAGTCCAACGCTCTGCCATTTGGCCACCCCGGCTTTAATGTACAGAGTTTCTGTTGTTTTTCTCGTTTTTGTTTTTTTTAAACCGCAGCTGGATCTCTTTTCTGTCGGTAATCCTACCGCGTTCATATTTGTCTGTGTTGTAATATTAGTTTATTTCACCGGCTGAGGCCAGGCCTTTCTGTTGACGTTTCGGACCACTTTAGGCCGTCTCTGTTGTTTTCAAACAAACCCAAGGGTGAAAGGTTGTTTGTACTGAGTGGAACATGGCGTGTTCTTCCACGTCTTTTTCTTTCAAATATCTAGGTTGAAACAGCACTCTTTATTGAAGCTAATAAACCTTTATAAAGGCATTTTGAAGTGCAATGGACAATATTTTGTTCCGCGTAATTGCCGTTTCTTTTCTCCGTGCTTTTTGTAGCTCCTATATTGAAATGCGGGTGGATGGCCCAAAGAACACTATAATTTATACTTGTACACACTGTCCACGTGGTCAGTCAGGCAGCCAGAGATGCTAACTTTGAAAAGATTTAATAACTTCTGGGAGCTTTTCCAAATTTTCGACGGTGCTCTTCACGCATAACTAAAGGTGTCAGCTCCCAGTTGCTTTTTCTCTCTGTGTGTGTGTGTGTGTGTGTGTGTGTGTGTGTGTGTGTGTGTGTGTGTGTGTGTGTGCGCGCGCGCGCGCCGTCTGTGTCAGTGTGCGGTGTGCGCGTCTCAGTGTGTGTTTGAGGTCGATGCGTGGCAAATATTTACAGTCTCCAACCTGATGCCTAATCCCCTCTGATCCAGTTCGATTTCACTCCGCCGTCGGGGCGGGCGGGCAGACGTTCCTTGATTCCTACACGTGTACCCAGTGCAGCCATCCCTGAAACAAACTCTACCCTCATTCGGGACAAAAAAAAGTTCCTAAGCGCCTTTAAAAAATCTATGGCTTTACACCCTTTTTCGAGATGACGACAGAAACCCTTGCGCTGATCGGAAAAAAATTCTGATATTTTGTGTGTTCAAACTGTTTCTGATCGTACTTCTCGAGTCAGTCACTTCCATCAGAAAGATCAAGTCGTGGCGCATGCGCAAAAGGCGGCAACAGAGGCACGTGACACTTCCCGGCCGGCATGCCGCACGGCGTGACCGATCGAGCCTCCTTGGGTAATTCCCGAGTGCCTGGCCCAGGCCGTGGTTTAACAGGGAAAAACAAACAGACGCCTATAGAGGCATTACAGACAGCGCAATGGAGCGGAACGAGATATCGACGTATCGATACGTCACCCTTCAGTGTGTGAACGAGTTTAAACCGTGTAACGTGGCCAGAGCGGGGCTTTCGAGGACGGAGTGATGCCAACACTGTGGATGAAAATGGCGGTGTGTTGGGCAAAGGGGGGGAGGGGGGGGGACCGCTCAAGTGATTGCTTTTGTGACAGTCGACTTCAAATCAATGTCCAAAAAAACTCTTCATGAAAAATGTCAGAGGCCTAGGTGGAAATTGTGTGTCCGTTCGCTAATGCTCATCACACGGTGAACTGCTGGGACAAACAAACAAACAAACAAACAAACAAACAAACAAACAAACAAACAAACAAACAAAAGCACGTCTTGTTTATGCTCAAACTGTTTTTTCTGTACTTTCACCAGTGCAACAAAATAAATCAGTTTAAACCAACCAACCAACCAACCAACCAACCAACCAACCAAACCAACAAACAGTTCAAACAAACAAACAAATACGCTTTTATTAATCGACGTTTGTGTATGATGCTGCTGCACATCATGTGTTTGTAGTTAAATGTATGTGTGGAGGCATGTTGTGTGTGTTTCTGGGGGAGTGAGTGTGTGTTCTTTGTAAGGTGCCCTGAGCTCCCGCGAGAGGGAGGGCGTCCTTTAAGTACCCATTTTTATATTTATTATTTATTATTCAGTCTGAGGGGGACCAGGGATAGCTAAGCTAGTAACGTGTAGGACTACGAATTCCTTGGGCGTCAGTTCCTATTCGTGTTTCAAACACCCCCAGAAATACATCTTGCATAGGCCTTCTTCTTCTTCACGCACCCATCCACCCACATCCACACCCACCCACACCGTCACACACACACACACACACACACACACACACACACACACACACACACACACACACACACACACACACACACACCCTTGAATTATCGATATAAGTCTGTCATCTATTTATGCATTATTCAAATCTAGTCCGTCACACGGCGGATCAGTGGAGGAACAGATGGACGGGGAAAAAATGCCGAGCATGCATAGATCTGGCAGTTATATATTGTGGCTTCTTGATCCTATGCCACGTTCATGCAGATTGATCGTTTATTGTTGTGTGTTCTT
>JACVVK020000102.1:1120000-1255000 GCA_018292915.2 Batillaria attramentaria | reverse complement strand
ACAATGGCAAGATAAAAGGAAATACAAGAAAAAAGAAGAGGAAAGAAAAAACAATGGCAAAATAAAGAAAAAATACTCGAAAAAAAACAAAAACTGTCTCTTTCTCCCTCACACACACACACACACACACACACACACACACACACACACACACACACACACACACACACACACACACACACACACACACGAGAGAGAGAGAGAGAGAGAGAGCATCCACGCGCGCATCGAACATTAATTATAATAGCTCCATTCATTCTCCCGTTCAGAGCCACAAATCTGCGAAACACGCTCGTAACTTTGAAAAACTTATTGCGCGCTTAACTCAACATCACAGCTGTTTCCCCCCTTCACTCCTCGGAGCGGAAACAGCCTGATGCTTTTTTCACTTGGCTGCTGAAGCAAGAATGGATTAGCTGGAGCATGTTTATAATTCACGTGCGATAAAACGTTTGTAACGCCGGTTGCGTGCAGCAAGGCATCGAAGACAACATCAGCCACGTCAGATCATGTGTCCCGTTGCAGCCTTGCCTTTTGTGACTGGCGTGACTTCGCTTTAAACAAGAATCTGCTTTGGTGATATTTGGTACATACACGGACAGGTAGACGCAGACATACAGACACTCAGACGCAGGCACACACACACACACACACACACACACACACACACACACACACACACACACACACACACACACACACACACACACGCACGCACACACACACACACACACACACACGCACGCACGCACGCACGCACACGAAATTCTACATTCCGAAACGGGCCGGAATACCTGAGGCTGTTGGTGTTTGGCGTGTGAGTGAATGCGAGTGATTCACGTGAGCCTGCATGCTGAGTTCAGTCGGAAGCGCTTTGAGCCGAACGAAATTCTTCTCCTCCAGTCCTCAAAAATGGCGATGCAGCTGTGAAATAATGTACCATGAAGCAAACGTAGTTTAGATAATGACAGGAGTGCCCAGACATGCTGTAAAGTGATCGGTAATCTTGAGCTGTTAAATCAATATGCGCACGCACAAACCTGGCGCAGAGAGAGGGCACCCAAGGTCCAGACATGCTGCTCAATGGAAATTTCGGAACATTTCGGGAGCTCGCATGCGCATCGTTGGAGTTCAAAGAAGAAACTAGCAAACAGGGAACAGATTACAAAGAAACCAAGCGGACATTTGAACCACTCAGTACACCCAGTAACTGTAATATGTTTAATTAAAACTGTTCTCAGTATATTAAAGTTTTCCTTGATCACAGAATGGCCAGTTGACTGTACGCATTTCATGCGTGTGTGGGTGATGGGGTGCCGCTCTGTGTGTGTGTGTGTGTGTGTGTGTGTGTGTGTGTGTGTGTGTGTGTGTGTGTGTGTGTATGTACGTGTGTGTTTGTATGTATTGTTATGCCTGTTTGCGCTGAAAAGTATCTACCATGGTTTAAGATTTCAGTTCCGCATAGTTTAGAAAAAGACTAAAGAAATTTACGTTTCAGTAATGCTACCATTTTTCGTTCCGAGCTGTTCTCGCGGTATCTATCATCAAACCACATAAGACACATGGACAGTGGACGGTGGACAGTGATAGCGTCTGTAACCCTGGCACTGAGCCAGCAGAAGCGTACTCGATGACACAGCGACCACACTCAGCGCTCAAGTAGTGTAACAATAGTCGCAGAATTTGAACGTTGGACCGCTCGCAAAAATTGTAAAACAACATTGCATCGCAACAAGACTTGTACTAGCCATCAAGACAAGACTCAAGAGTGTTTCCAGTGTACAGGCGCACTTACGTGCAAAACTGTTCCGAAACATAATTGGCTTGGCAAAAAAAAAAAAAAAAAAATGGAATTACTGAGCCCGTTTAAGAAGATTGACGGAACCAACATTTGAAGATGATGATGATGATGATGATGATGATTGGCCATTTGTATAGCGCTACAAGAAAACAGCCATGCAGTAAGCATGCTCACGGCGCCATTGGAGAAGAGAGAGAGAGAGAGAGAGAGAGAGAGGATGCGTCTTGAGGTTCAGCTTGAAGGTCATGACTGACGCAGAACCCGACTTGAGGTGAGCTGGCAAGTTGTTCCAGAGGCAAGAAGCTGCACTCTTGAAAGCCCGTTTTGCAAATTATGGTTCGTGGGACCCATATGACATAGACTATCTCTATAAACTGACCAAAAAAAAAAAAAATGTTGTTGTGTGCAGCATTTTATATTAAAATTATTTCACAGCCAACATTCGACCTGTGCCATGCATGCGCGACTGCGCACACACCTGATATATTAACCTGATTCTTTCAGTCGATGGGGGTCAGTCACAGCTGGGAGCTAATCTGTCGTATATCATCCGAAAAATATCTGTGGGGTTGGTCTTTGTTCTGCTTGGGACTTCAGATAAATGAGCCAATAATCATGATATCATGGAGGTGCTTTATGCATATCTGTTGTTTTGATCTCAATGGACTGGCAACAAACAGCCGGTGCTTATCACGCGTGTTTGCATGTCTGCACGACTCCTTTGGTTTTATTATTATTATTATTATTATTTTCTTGTGCTAGATTTTAGCGGCAAGAAACTGTCATAGGGGTGAACGGTTACTTCACTAGATAGAGGTGCATTTTGAAGGTCGTGGGGGATTTTCTTTGCAGGGGACTTTTTTTCTGCCCCAACTCCAGTGGTGTCCCTCCCAGGTAATGGGTAGAATCCACAGAGGGCTCGGGAGCTGAGACAATTTTTATTATGCATGATGATGGAGATGAGGATGATGGTAAGATGATGCTATGGAGGTCCGTGTGGTTTGGGACTGCGGGACAGGGTCGCATTCCACGCTTCCTGTCATAAATAGCCCGGCATTAACCAGGCCCGGGAACTACGGCACCTGCGGTGCCGGCCGTGTAATCATCCACATCATAAGACGTGTCATACCAAGGGAAGCACCCCCAAAGTCGCACCCGTGAAGTGGGTGAAACTCGGCTGTGTGGCAACAGCCTCCCCAGTGGGTCCATAGCACACCCGCTCTGGGTAGGAGCCGACCTAGGTAGGAAAAATCCCGCTTGCCTCGGCTGGGACTCGAACCTGGGTCTGCCGGTCCATAGTCCGAAGTGCTACCCACTACACTACGGGGGCCGGTGCAGGGGACTTTCTTTGAAGTTTTCGCACCATTTCAGGCCCAACGGCACCATGTGTGTTTGCTTTACGCACGCACGCACGCACGCACGCACGCACATTCAGCACAGCTTACATTCAAATAAGATCTGATTGTCGATAGGTATGTAAAGTGTGTTTTCCTGAATCTGAGACGCTGTTACATGTCACATGTGTATGTAATTACTGCAAAACATATGAACGGGAACTAGCCCATCTCACTTGCTTAAAACAGGAATTCGTCTGTATGTTTTCATATCTCGATACACTCGGATCCCTCCCGGGCATGTTTTGAAGAACTGATTAATGATTGTTTGCGAGTCAGTCAGGACCCTTCAAAGATGTCTTATAAACTCATTCTTCATCTAGCAGCATGCAGTGACTCGGGTTCAGTCAGTGTAGGCCAGGAGTAATTTTGTTAACAGTCCGTTCAGGTGTACATAGCAGATCAGGTACGCGCCTCTTCCACTTCGCTTTCGGTAGGGAAAAGCGAGGCTACGCATCCGTAAAGACAAAATTATGTAGCAACCACACATCTTCCTTAAGACCCCCCCCCACCCCCCCACCCCCCAAAAAAAAAAAAAAAAACCAACCAAACAAAACAAAACAAAAAAACTCCCCCCCTCCATAAAGGGGGGGGGGGGAGGAGGAGAAAGGGAAGGTGGGTGGATGTTTAGGAGTTTAACGTCCTTTTCCACCATATACAGGTGATATCAAAGACCGCGGGGAAACGATGAAAAAGCCAGCACAAATATTTGGCCCCAGCGGGGATTCGAACTCACTGACGACCCGGGCATTGGAGGTCCAACGAGAGAGAGAGAGAGAGAGAGAGAGCTTATCGAAGGTCGCATAATCTTCTTCGCCACTACTGACGTTTTCGTCTTCAAGTTTCTGTCGTGGTTGCCTCGCTTTGACTACCGGAAGTGAAGTCGATGACATGCGCATTCCTGAATGACTGCCATACTAAACTAGGGTAGAACAGATTCCTGAAGGCTTTTTCCCACTGCGATGATCACCATGATCGCTCAACCGCTCTGTAAAAAACCGCCAAGTAAGATTTATCACGTGCGAATAGAAAGTCAGACACAGTGAAGCGCAGTGTCAGATACACGCATTTTTTTTTAAAAAAGCCAATTTGATCCTCCCCACCACATACAAACACGCGTGCACAACTATGTTCGCACTGCATCAAGAACGGGATAACGCATCTCATCTGTTTAGAAGAACTCAGGGGAGGCAAGCCGGTACATCACTCGCTACTTTCCCTTGCTATCTCCGTCTAGCGACTGGGTAAGATCAGGTTCAAAGCCCCGTAAATCTTTCAGTTGACACACAACGCATTAAGGAACATGCGTAATTTGGCAGAGATTTCCTGTGTTTTATCGCTATACAGTCAAATTAATGCGGAATGGAGAAGCCGAGCCTACCACTCCTGAGTAACATGCATTTTGCATCTCCGCTGCCACTCGGGAGTCAGTAATCAAGATGGCGAAATGTTCAAGTTACTTGGATTCAAAACTTTTGACGACGACTCGGAGTGCAGACTCGCAGCTTCTTATTCGTGGGAAGTATAATACTATTAATAGGACAAAATCAACGTCCTAACCGTATAGGACACTGATTTTTCCTCAACGCCGCAGAAACTGATGATAGGACAGAATCAGTCACGTCCGCCTTCAAGTTGGGAAGACTGAAAGCAGTCGGACATCCATCTCTATGACCGATGTGCAGGTCGGTAAAGCCGTATGTTTGAAATATGTTACTGAGCATGTAGGTTAAAGACCACAAAAGTACGAGGCCTCAAAATGCCTATATGTTCCCTGTTAGCCTCAGGCATCATAGTCACCCCTAAAATGCTTCAATCTAGAAACCAAAATTACCATGCACAGACCATTCAGGGGCACGCACCTGACAGGAGTTTAAAAAATATTCGAATGTCTCCTTTCCGCTCAGGGCCTCACTGGAGTAATGCAAGTCTACTCTCTGTTTAGGCCAGAGATCTGCTTCACTCAAATCTCTACTCGCCGTCACCTCTGCTTGCCACGTGCGTAAAAAGTCAGTTCCAGCATCACCGGCTTTTTTGTTGTTGTTGAAAATCACTCTTTTTCGTGACAACAAAAATCATTACAAACTAGCACACTCGCCAAACATGGTCCTTCATGATCTAAGCTCCCAACAAAAAGCTTTCCGAAGTGTGAAAATTTTTTTACAGAGTCGACCGTGCAAGCACAGTCAACTCTGTCACAGTTGCAGAGTTTTCAGCGTCTCTGAAACCCCAACAAAAGCCAAGGGCAGCCCGATTCACAGCTCAGTTTGCGTTTTGACACTGAGCGAGAAAGATCGTGCAGCACTCAACATCCCGGCGCTGGACACTGTAGCGATGTGTCTCGCTCACTGACCAAAAGCCAAATAATGCCACGGCAAACTTGTGCTCTGGTTTTATAAGGGTCCCCGAAGCGCTGAAAACTCTGCAACTGTGACAGAGTTGACTGTGCTTGTACGGTCGACTCTGTAAAATTTTTTTCACACTTCGGAAAGCTTTTTGCCGGGGGCTTAGATCTTTCAGATAAACACTGCATTTGGCCCAACGCTCTATTTGTGTCATTACGCCTGCAGACGTCTTTACATCGTAGTGCCGTGTCACGTAAGTAAAAACCTCGTTCTGGTTGACAAACGGCCCTGTCAGTTGTTTTTTCACATCGACTAAAGGAAATCCAAATAGTTTTTTTCCGGAGCTGCACATATTTGAAAACGGAAAAGTTCGGTGCTTCTGTTTACTGGACTTCGGTTTGTCGATGTGAAAGTAATGTCCGTTCATTAAAAACAAACAAACAAACAAAACAAACAAACAACAACAAAAAAACAACAACAAAAAAACGGCGCTAAACGTTATTACAATGTGAGGACGTGTGCATGCTAATATTTCACACACCTGGCTGTATTTGAGAGGGTTAGGTGGGTGGGTGGTTAGGAGTGTAACGTCCTCTTCCCGCACGTATGTGAAATCTGTGCTACTCTACGGATCAGAGACTCGGCGGGTCATCAACACCAGCACCGCAAAGATCCAGACCTCCATCAACGGATGTCTCCGGCAGATCCTCCACCTGAGATGGGTCGACAGAGTGCCAAACACCGACCTGTGGACAAGGGCGAATCAACAGCCAATGGACGTCCAGGTCAGGCGGCGAAAGTGGCGATGGGTCGGCCACACCCTGCGGAAGGAACCCGGCTGCAACATCACAAGGCAGGCGCTCGAGTGGAACCCGCAGGGGAAGAGGAAGAGAAGGCGCCCCAAGCAGACCTGGAGGAGGAGCTTGCACTGCGAGTTGACATGGGAGGAGGCCAAGACCTGCGCCAGGGACAGAGTGAGATGGAGAAGACCTGTTGAGGCCCTATGCTTCTCTAGGAGCCAAAAGGACTAAACTAACTCCCGCACGTATGGGTGATACCAAAGACGGGGTAAGGAGAAAAAGGCCCGCACAAACACTTGGCCCCAGCCGGGATTCGAACTCACGTCCCGAGCATTGAAAATCCAACACTCTACCACTCGGCTATCCCGTATCCACCTCTGTCTGAGAGCAATCGTTGTCAAAACTTGAGTCGAAGTAACACCGGGCAAAACTCTCCGCCGTGTTGGCTAACGCCCTTTGATCTCGGCTCTGCACACATGCACGTGTAAAGTTCCAGTCTACAGCAGTAATGCACAATTTTTGTGCAGCTCGGATCTTGCCGCAAAGGTTATGTTGGGAGATAACGGTGTCGTCGGCAGGACTTAATTTACGGGCAAGCTGGTAGGTTTGTAAGATTTTGTGCGGTGATACTTCATTTTTGATGAGCTGGAGGTCAGAAGTCGAACAAATGGTTCGCCAACACTTGCCTTTATTCAGGGGGACCCCCCCCCCCCCAAAGAAAAAAAAAATCAGACTTGTATCTAGGAACTGAAATTCGCCACCTGTTAACACGATAAGCGCTCACATGAAAAAAATCCTAAGTTTCACTAGCACAGAAGGCAACGTTTTTTTGGTTTTTTTTTTTTTTGTTTGTTTGTCTAGAGCAGTCGTGCCCCGTGGATGAGCCTGTCCAGGTCAGGGAAGCCGAAAAATCTACCTCAGCCCTTAAAGCCTCTTTGTTCGTAACGCCGCTGAGATGGAAAAGTGCCGCTTTGGAAGCTGTAAGGCAGTGTACCAGACAGAAGGATGTTCAATGTGGCCATTGCGACAGTTTTCTCGACTTAGTGGCTTCTACTATTAGACAAATACGACTTTCTTTGAGCCTACGGTCCATTTTTTTTTTTTGAACAGACTGGGACGCGAACAAGCTGATAAAAATAGCCACCAATCAGCGCCGTCTAGCTGGTCCTCAGTCCGCATCCAAAGAACGTCGTCTGGTCAGTACGCGGTACACTTCTAGAACAACTTACACGCTGGCCAGAGTTACCACAATGGTGTTAGATGCTGTACTGTGATCCAAGTGACTGATTCTGATGTGCAGCGGATTCAGGGCATTTGATGAAAAGTTCTCCACACGCTGTTGTGTGTCTGTCGTACGTATTGAGACTTGAAGTCGCCTGCTGGTAGTTCTTCAGTAACCCATGCTGTGCGAGTGAGTGAGTGAGTGAGTTTTTAGGGCTTGAAGCCGCGCAAGCCACCCATGCTTTGCACCAGACAGCAGCTTTAGATGGCTTTAGACCGAGTAAGGATAACTGGTTGGCTGGTCGGTTGTTTCCATGAGTTTAACTTTTTTTTTCCACCACCCGAGAGTGATATCACGGACGGGGTTACGAGGAAAAATCCAGCACAAATGTAGGATGATTGGCCGTGGGTACAAGGCCATTGTTTGGGAGTTTAACGTCCTTTTCCACCATGTACGGGTGATATCAAAGACGGGGCAACGAGAAAAAGGGCCAGCACAAATATTTGGCCCCGGCCGGGATTCGAACTCACGACCCGAGGATTCAGAAAGTCCAACGCTCTACCATGTACAAGGGCAGTGTTCTAGGTGAACTAAATCTACGGATAACACACAAACAAAATCAACATCAAAGAGAACCACTTTAGATTAAAGCAGAGTCCGATTCTGCATTCCTCGATAATTATTGTTACAGTTGGTTGTGTAAATAAGATAAAACAAGGGCCCGTAACTGACTACACGCTGTTACCGTTCGTGTCTTCTTTATGTGACGCGAACGGACGGGATCTTTATTGGAACGAAGCCATCTGTTTCAGAATTCCCAGCTTCAAACAAACCACGAGAATATCAATTGCACTGTATTGTGCCGTGTTGTGAACTTTGGTGTAGTCGCCCTCGAGCAGTGGTGTCACGCCGTTCATTTTAGCCGCGACAGACGTGTTTATGTGCAATGACTTCTGACTTCTGTCGGCGCTGATTAGTAGTAGAACTACTAGTATTGAATCGCTACTACTGCTGCATACCGAGTTTTTACCACTCAGGTATACGTCCTTCTCTGTGTAAATCCTTCACTAAGATGTTCAGGGCCCGTATGGCCCGTATGTAATAGTCGAGGTTAGGGCTTTTAGCCCCGGGTTAGAGTCTAACCTCGAACTAAACTAGCTCTAGAGTTAAATTTTCTGTTGTTTTTTTGTTTTAAATCAGGGAGCGAGTCCATTCCAGGAAAGTGCATGAGCCGTTACAGAAAGTTTTTTTCTTCCTTTCTTCGCTTTTTTTTTGTTTTGTTTTGCTTTTTTGTTTCTTTTGTCCTAGTCTGGGTTAGGCCCGTAGCCGTGGGTTAAATTAACCTCGACTTTTACATACGGGCCCAGGAAAGTAACTACGATTTGCCTCTGACACTACTCACTATTGAATTCCCAGAATTCATCACTCTTCCGTCAGGTACAGAATGCCTCTTGCTAAAAGAAAACCCTAAAGAACTCCTTGATCCCCAGTGCTAGTTTAATAATAATAATAATAATGATGAATTGCTTTTATATAGCGCAGTATCCCAGCAGACGCTGGCTCAGAGCGCTCTACAATTACAATTACACACACACGGAGCTACACACACACACACACACACACACACACACACACACACACACACACACACACACACACACACACACACACACACACACACACACACACACACACACACACACGTACTATTTACATCCCCTCTTACATACAATTTAGCAGTGCAACGAACTCATGATGCACACAGACAGACTGAACAGAGGTTTAACCATCAAAGGCCTGGCGGAAGAGAAAGGTCTTCAGATGGGATTTAAACACGGGCAGTGAGGTCTGAAGGCGGAGTTCGATTGGCAAGGAGTTCCAGACAGTCGGGGCTAAGAAGCCGAATGTGCGCTCTCCGGCAGTTTTCATGTTACGCTTCGGAATTTTGAGAAGTTTTTCGCTAGCGAGGCGAAATTTTCACCGGCCCGTACAACCTGCAGACAGCAGTGTACTGCATTCAGAGCTCCACTATTCATTAAGACAGACTATTTCGAGCGTCAGTGCAGGTGCATTCACACGTGCAACTGTTTCATCCCATAAGCTGGCTGCCGTGGAGATGCAATATGATCGTTTTAATGTTGATGCTGGCGGTGGCTTACACGTTCGGCGTTTGTTTCACATAAAAGTCAGCGTGTAAAAAAGAAAGAAAAGCTTGCATGTCTCTGACCAGGAAAGAGAGCTGATATCCTTAAAAGCACGGCCAACCATTTCACGTCATTAAAACGTCACTTATCGCATCGCGTTTCTTCATTAATCCGTGTTACGCAAACTTGTCAGACAGGTTTTTTTTTTTATCATAAAGTTTCACATTTGCAATCTTGCGCTCAAAGGATACAAAGCCTTTTTTTTTTTTTTTTTTTTTACAAGAAGACTTCACGAACTGTGTTGTCGTTTTCCCATCAGTGTCTCAACCAGTGTGTAGAGCGGCACAGGGCAAGAAACAGCGAAAGGGGAACCTTACTAAAAATACGTTTGTTTCAGTCAAGGAAAAGGGTTTACAGGATACCAAAAGGTTCTGAATAAATTCTGTCGGGATTCGAACTTTGGACCTTCCGAGTCCGAACTTCAACCTGTTGAGTCACCGGGCTCCCTTCTCGCTGAGGACAAAGGACGTTAATTGTGCACCTGTGTGTGTGTGTGTGTGTGTGTGTGTGTGTGTGTGTGTGTGTGTGTGTGTGTGTGTGTGTGTGTGTGTGTGCGCGCGAGCGCGCGCGTGTGTGTATGCGTGTGTGTGCGTGTGCTTCAGTGCTTGCTTGCTTGCGAGTGCGCACAAGCTCCTCATTGCTTACTAAGCGAACCACACATACATTGCCACCACACATTTTCTCGTGGGTCCTTCACACAGGCCTGGTCCTATCTGGGCGAATTTGATTCCAGCTGCTGTAGAACTGTTTCGCATCACAGTATGATTGACATTTCATTTTCTGTATTCGCGCTACGCCACTGGGCGATCGGCCTCCATCCGCTTCTCAGTCTTCTGTCTCGACGTTGACGCTACGTCTTTCACCGTCAGTGACATCGCTCGTCTTTTACTACATAGTCATTTTCCATACAGACACACTGGGCCGGCTTCCGTCTCCAGCTTCAGTAGCTTTTCTTGTCGCTGGATTTCCCTCGAGAGTTAGAGGGCCACATTTAGTGTTTCAGTCTTTGTCAATAGAAGTGTAAAAGTCTACGGTTGACAACAGTTTGTGATTACTTGCCGCCTACTCCCCTTTATCTCTCCTTTATTTAAGATGGTCGTCCGTGCGGCAACAAAGCTTACGGAAAGGGGGGGGGGGGAGTTGTGGTTTTTCAGTCAAGTTTTTGCCATACCTTATTGACTTATTGTTTTTGTGCGTACACTTTTAATATGTAGTTTAGATAGAGTTCAGCTATAGTCTCATAGGTTAATTTATAGTTACCTCTTTTGTTACTTGAAGCCGCCCCCCCCCCACCACCACCACCAAAGATAATTCTGTCTGTTCAGGAATACAGTTTGTTGAATCTTGAATGTTGAATCTTTGAATATTGAAGCATAGTCAGTCTGAGACTTATTTTGAATTTGAATTCGAGACCTTAGCTAAGTCTCAGACTAGTATAGGCTAAAACTGAGATTAGTACGAAATGCTCGAGCGAACACCAGGCGTACGGCAAGTCTGTGACTATAATAACATTCTTATATAGCGCAGTATCCCCACGAGGTGAGCTCAACGCGCTTCACAATTTCCGACTAAACTAATAAGAATCTAGAACTCATACTGTCATATCACACACACACACACACACACACACACACACACACACACACACACACACACACACACACACACACACACACACACACACACACACACCCACCCTGTCATTCCACCAGCAACAGGGCTCAGGATGGGTCAAGATCTGTTGTGAAACTAGTCGTAGGACAGTCTGAACAAGGTTTTCAGTTTGGCTTTGAAATCAAGTAAGTCAGAAGCATTTCGAATGCACTAGGGGGGGGGGGGGGATTCCAAATTACAGGGTCTTGATACTGAAATGATCGTTGTTCAGGCCCGGCCAAAATGTGATAACCAGTGCCGACGTAACTGAGAAGTCTGGGACCGGGGTTAAGTCTCAGACTATTCTCTCCCCCCCCCCCGCCCCCTTCTCATGCATTAGACCCCAATTCGACAAAGCATATTCCGAGACCGGCATCTCTCACCTCTTCCTCCATCACGGTGACTGAGAGCTGCATTACTGATAATTCACAGTCGCCATCATCAGCGTTCAACGCTTCTCGCCACTGAGCAGTCATTTACCGAGGCGGGCTCTGCAAGTACGCAGCCCACTGCCCCTCCCCTCCCCTCCCCTTTCCTCCCCCCCCCCAAGTCATTTGCAATGTGCTGCTAGGCACACACACACACACACACAAAAATGCTTGTCCTGATTTTGATGAATTGCATATCGAGACTGACCCCCTCCCCCCCCCTCCACCCACCCACCCACTGACTGAACCACCGCAGAAACCAGGCGCCCGCCATCTCCGATTTCGACCACTCACTTTGTGGAAGAAAATATATAATTCTGTCGTCTGCTGCGACAATCAATAAAGTTCTGCCTCTCAGCGACAGCCAAACAGCGTGTTACGCAAAGAAACCCCTATTGTCAAATGGGCACGATTCAGAGGAAGGGAGGTAATTGAAAGCCTGGAAAGGGAAGGGAGACAATCATGATGACGTATGGGTCACGGAAATCGCCGTAGAGCCGTATAGTAATGCCACACTCTGGTTTGCTGTGGGATAATTATGGTTTGTATGCGTTTTGTTACAGCTGTCAAATTAACTGCATAAAAAATGAAATAAGAAATACCCTTGCGGCTTAAGTTCCAGCGATTAATTGTGTTTTGAAGCCGACAGGTATTCTTCATATTCACAAGAAGAACTTTTGTTGCCTTTTAGTCTTTCATCAGTAGTTATACGCTCAAGCGTAGCTCTCTCTCTCGCTCTCGACGGTGTGTGTGTGTGTGTGTGTGTGTGTGTGTGTGTGTGTGTGTGTGTGTGTGTGTGTGTGTGTGTGTGTGTGTGTGGTGTGTTGGGGGGGGGGGGTGAGAGAGAGAGAGAGAGAGAGAGAGAGGGCCGTTGGGTTAACAGAGTTCGTTTTGTCTGAAAACCTGTGAAAACGAAATCCCATTCTGTGGTGCTTCTAACTGAAAGTTGTTTTGGACGTGTATTAGTCTGCGTCGTCGGACTTGTAGTGTTTGTTTTTTTGTCTGCATACTGTGATGGAAAAGAAGTGTTGATTTCGCAGACGATAAGGACAGAACCATGTTCTGACATTCCCGCGGTCACGTCAGAAATACTCATCGCTGAACTTCCCATCTCTACACGTTGTTAGTCCATTTCTGGTTCTTGTATTTCTGTTCACATTTTCTCCCCCTAGAGAGGATTGAATTTTGAAACTTATTTACGGAGAACCGGCTGCTTTTAAGGTCCAAGGGTACTGGTTTGAAAGCGGGACAAAATGTTACAGGGCATTCTTGTCAATGCAGTAACGAGTCCAACCCCCCCCCCCCCACACACACACCCTTCCGACCTCCCCCCCCCCCCGCCCCTCCCCGAAATTCCATCACCCAAGTTTCGCCCCGAGACCGCCTAATTCTAGTGGTGCGCAAAATTACAGGCCTCAGCGTGATCGACAAGTGGTCGATTTCACACCCTGAAAGTGACACCATCACGAAACGAGTCTTAGGAAGTAAAATAAGAAAAAGAAGTAGAAAAAGAAAAAGACCCCAAAAAAAAAAAAAAAAAGTAGAAAAGGAAGAAGAAGAAAAGAAGAAGAAGAAAAAAGAATCCGGCCGCCATAGAAACTTTTGTAGCGCAGGAAAGTTTCCATGATAATAATTAGTCTGACTATGGTTATGGTAGAGAGGGGATTGAGAGTGGGGGTGGGGGAGGGGGGTGGGTGTGGGGTGTTTGAGAGGAAACCGGTTCAGTGTGGCCTAGGGGTTACACCACTGGGCGTCCAAGGCTATGAATTTCTTCCATTTTGACTAATGAGCTAGAGCGACGGTGATCGTTCGAGCCAGGGCCAGAGGTAGTTGTTTGGCTCTGTCTGGCCGGTGGAACATCGAAGGTTGGCGAGAGAGAGAGAGAGAGAGAGAGCAGAATAGATGCTTTGCACGAGAAATCAGCGTACACTCGACTTGCAGACTGGGTTAACCATGGGTTCTGTCGGGAATTGTTTATCGTTTTCTCCGTGTGACCTCGTCGTGGTCGCGGTTCCGTCATTCCTGCTGGATGCTGTCGCGACGTTTCCGTGTCCGCACTGTACGTGTAAGCTGAGTGAGAGGCGAAATGTTTGTGTGCTGATTTATTTTTTTTAAATTTTAGTTACTTACTTTGTCTCTGACTGGGCAAGTGACTTTTTCATCCCCTTCCTCACTCCTTCCTTCCCTCAACCAGACCTTCAATCGATCAGTCGAATCAATCACAGTCAATCAATCATTCAGTCAGTCAGATACAACATCTCCACGTTCTCAGTTATAAGACCTTCACGAAGGAAGGGCCGCAGTTCGTGACATTTGCGTACTTGACATTTACGCGACATGTATGTATAGTTACACCCTGATCCTGATCCCTCGTTTTTGTTTTTGTTTTTGTCATAATCAGATTTCTTCCGACGCGTTACGAGGCAACGGCCTTGGGACACTGACGGACTTAATACAATAAATTTAAAAAAAGAGAGAAAAGTTTGATAAGTTCAGGATAAACTTTTCTTTGTTTTCGGGTTGTTGCGGTCGGCACTAGTTGCTCTTTGTCTGATCTGCGATAATCTCACGTATTCTCCGCCCAGACTTCCCAGTCTCCACAGGAGTGACATTACTTTAAAACAGAGGAGGGGGGGGGGGAAGTAAAATTAATGTGGCCGGGAAGGAGAACAGAGGGGTCAAGGAAGGAGGGCAGGAGGGGGAAGATGATGAGGGGGGGGGGGGGAGAGAGAGAGAGAGAGAGAGAGAGAGAGAGAGAGAGAGAGAGGCGTCTGAGTGGGTGAATTTCAAAATCATTTAAATGCATCCTCTGCTCTGCGGTGCACTTAGCCGTGGCCTCAAGCTTGAGTGTCATTAGAATTTGAGAACACTTCCTTGTTTTGGGTAATGTATTACAAAAGAAAAAAAAAATGTTGATGGACAGTGGAGCGATTTCAGCCTTTCTCCTCAGACAGGATCATCTTCGCTCGTTACCCAAAGAACACGGGACTATGGGGATGCTGGGACTTAGGGCATATGCTGGGGGAAGTAATTTAAAAAAACCCACAAAAAACCCAAAAGAAACTATTTGAGTAGGAGTGAGAAAATTGTATTCCCCTACGCCCAGATGAAGGACGGAAACTGCGTGAGGGGTTTAGGGATAACCCCAGCGAGCTACTGTGGGCAAGTTCACACAGCTTTGGGATTCAGACGTGATACAATGGGCAAAGGGCCGCTCCAGTTTTAAGCTCTGTGTGAGAACGAACCGAGGACGCCAACGGCAGAATAAGAGTTAGCACCCCCCCCCCCCCCCCCCGTAACGTAGTGGTTATTGCACTTCGGTCCATGAGACCCTTGTTTGAACCCCAGCCGAGACAAGCGCAGTCCCAAACCACATGAACCTGCATAGCACCGTCATCACATCATCTTCATCCTCATCACGTGTAATGAACAAGACTGCCCCGGTTTCTGAGCTCTTCCTGGATTCTACCCACCGCCTGGGTACACCACTGGAGCTGGCGAAGAGTTGTCGCCGCTGGGTGGGTGGGTGTTACAGGGTTTAACGTCCTTTTCCATCACATACGGGTGATAACAAAAGAAGGGGCAACGATGAAAAAGCCAGCACAAATATTTGGCCCCAGCCGGGATACGAACTCACGACCCGAGCATTAGAAATCCAACGCTCTACCATTCGGCCGAAGAGTTGTCGCACGACAAAAAAAGTAACAGTTAACAGATTGCAGCTACTCTCTTTATGAACAGGCCGAGATAAGAAAGCACCGTCCCAGTATTAAATTTTGTTTGCGCCACGATGAAGGCCTCTCACCCTTCAATTGTGGGGAAAAAATCTCTTCTCTATTGTCCTCCAGGCGTGTTTTGAACCCTTTCATATTTTACCAGATGTTGTATCCTTTGTGGGGAGCATCACCTTATGCATCTGATACTGCGAGTTACAAGAAACAGACACTAAGATTCGCTTGTGATGATGTGTCTTCTATGGTAATGTGAACAGATCAGAATACCAAACCCTTCATAAAACACGCCGAGGTGACAACAGACAGGACAAATTTATTCCTAAATTTCAGACCACTAAGGCTTCATTGACGCCCGTCTGCATCAGGGGCGTAGGAACCACGGGGACGCTGGAGGCCCAGGCCCCCGTTCGATTTTTGGAAGGGGGGCCCGAATATCTTTGGGCCCCCCTTGCTTTTGATAAGAGGAGATGGGGCCCACTAGTGGTGGGGTCCCCCTGCTCTGCTGTCGCAGGACACAATCCTTGGCAGTCAACAAACACACACACACACACACACACACACACACACACACACACACACACACACACACACACACACACACACAAGCCTCCCCCCCCCCCACCTTTTTCACCTCGGCCGTATGGCTCACCCGACTTAGTGGGCCCCCCTTCCTCTCAGCATCTTCCTACGCGCCTGTGCATGTACTGTTCGAGACAGGTAGTGCTGTCCTCATACTTTTTGGGTTGTTATGTAAAACGTTGGGAGTCAATGTGTGCTGGCTGTTGTCGTCTCAGCGTGTTTTGATGTTAGTGAGTAGTGAGTTCGAATCCAAGCTGGGGCCAAATATTTGTGTTGGCCTTTTTCTCGTTGCTCCGTCTTTGATATCACAAATGTGTGGTGGAAAAGGACGTTAAACCCTCAAACACCCACTCGCCCGCCCACCCACCCGCTCTATCTGGAGCGGTTTGTATACCTTGGGAACATTTCCGTACAGGACCAGAAGCTGAAGCCATCAAAATAACATAATTAGACTTCTGCTCAAGGTGACTTTTTGTTGACCCAAAGTCAACTTGCTAAAGATGTCTTCAAGGCTAGACAACTATTCGCTCTTTACTCAGGGAAGCCAAGCTAGGCTGTCTGGGTTGGTGTGAGAAAGATGGAATAGATACGGCGGTGTCTCTGACAAGACGATCTCTTGCGGACGTAATCTAGAAAAAAAGATGAAGGCACTTGAAGAAAAAAAATCCATGGCTTTTTTGCACTTGTTTTCAGTTTTGTTTGTTTGAACAGTTGTTCGTTCCTGGCTGAACACTCCCACGGTCATCCCATTGGATGAGAGGATTGCGTGGATGGCCGTTTCCAGTTGCCTCGCCACATGCGTAGACACACGGCGTGATTCCGTGTTCGGAGGAGTTGAAATCTCTGTTGGCATAGAGGGGAGCCGGGGTGGTCGAACGGTAGAGCGTTGGACTTCTAATGCTCGGGTCGTGAGTTCGATCCCGACTGGGGCCAAATATTGTGCTGGCTTTTTCATCGTTGCCCCGTCTTTGATATCACCCTATGTGGTGGAAAAGGACGTTAAACCCCCCAAACACCCACCCACCCTGTTCGCAGAGACTTCAGGTTGTTATGCTAGAAGCTTAGCATGGCTGCAGATAACCCCCACGTAGCAATGACAGCAATAACAACATTTTACTCAGTGTAGCCTCACTGATCTGGCCAGAGTCAACAATGACAAAAGCATTAGCGCGAGGCGGATTTTATTACAGTTAAAGTTCAGACAGATGCACATGTTTTGGGCTGAACACTCGAGAGGGTTATCCCACTGGATGAGAGGAGTACGTGTGTGACCGTTTCCAGTTGCCTCGCCACATGGGCAGACACACTCCGGCTTCGGAGGAGTTGAAATCTCTGTTGCCAGAGAGTTCAGGCTGTTATGCTAGAAGCTTACCACGGCTGAAGATAACCCCCACATAACAATGACAGCAATAACAACATTTTACTCAGTGTAGCCTCACTGGTCTGGCTAGAGACTAGAGTCAACAATGACAAAAGCATTCGCGTGGGGCGGATTTTTTTTTTTTTTTTTTTGCTGCCACAACTTTTTGCCGGCTCCAGTGGTATTCCTCCCTGGTAATGGGTGGAATCCACGGAGGACTCGGAAGCTGGGGCAATTTTTATTATGCATGATGATGGAGATGAGGATGATGTTAAGATGATGCTATGGAGGTCCGTGTGGTTTGGGACTGCGCGACAGGGCCGCACTCCGCGCTTCCTGTCATAAATATCCCGGCATTAACCAGGGCGTGAGGCGGATTTTATTACAGTTAAGGTAAGGACAGATGCACATGGGGTGTGTGGTCTTACAATGGACATTCACGGCATGCCAACATTATATATTTCCAATATGTAAAGTTACAGCTAGTGTGTGTGTGTGTGTGTGTGTGTGTGTGTGTGTGTGTGTGTGTGTGTGTGTGTGTGTGTGTGCGCGTGCGTGTGTGTGTGTGCGCGCGTGCGTGTGCGTGCGTTTTTGTATATATTTCTTACGAGTCTCTTGGATGTCATTATGCATGTGTCTAATTATCTCTGCATGTTTTACTTTCGTTTCCTGTGATTACCTTAACTTTAAACCGGCGGGAACGGAACATTATATTGAAATGATTCTGCTTCGTCTGCTTTAGCAGATAATATCTGCCGAACGCCAAAAAAAAAAAAAAAAAAAAAAAAAAGCGTAGCCACATTACATAGTCGGAACCACATTCATTTTCAGACATTACATAATTATCCCTCCCGGGAAAATTCACCTCGAGAAATGCTATCAACGCAGTTAAGGAGCTCTAGTGGGCGACTTCATTAAAGGCCAACTTAAAAAAAAAAAGATTTTTAGGCTCACAGATCGTTCAGAGCTGTTCGCGTGTTTTCTAGCATCACATCCACAAACAATAGAGAAGAGAAGAGAGGAGAGGAGAGGAGAGGAGAGAAGAGATGAGGAGAGGAGAGGAGAGAAGAGGTGAGGAGAGGACAGGAGAGGACAGGAGAGAAGAGAAGAGAAAAGAAGAGTACTTTACTGATCCCGCGTGGAGAAAGTACATATCCGCACAAACGTACAGTGACAATACAATACACACACACACACACACACACACACACACACACACACACACACACACACACACACACACACACACAGAGTTGAGGTTTCCTCGTCTACACGGCCATCAAACATCAGTGTGTTGTATTTTGAGGTTTACTAATCGCCAGGACAGTCTGTTTCTAGCGTACAGACGGAGTCACACCCTCAACTGTTTCAAAACAAAAGTCACCCTATTCACGCCTTGCGATTTTAGAAATGACACCTTTAAAAATTCCAGGGAAGCCTACCAAAAAAAAAAAAACAAAAAACTGAAAGAAGAAAAAGAAAAAGAAAAATATGTGGGTGCGGGTAGGGTGGTAGGGAAGGGGGTTGGGGGGTGGGGGGTGGGGGAGAGGAAGCTTTGAAGAGCCTCGAATCTGCTATGTTTTTCTTTCTGAATTCTAGATGCTGTTTTATGTGTTTTTTTGCAATTAAGGCGTGTATTACAGCGGAGTGGGCGAGATACTCTCTGACGTTCACTGATGAAGTGTTCCCGTCAGCTTTATCAGTGTTGGCAAAACTGATTCACTTGTTTTTTTTTTTTTTCCCTCCCTCAATGTAAATCAGTTTTAGCACTTTTAGCTAACCGCAGATCAAATCTCTTTTTGATGAACGCGTTATGTCAGTTAAAAAGTATGTCTACAGAAATGCACGTGAATGCATGGCTTCATCGTCTTGTCAGTGAAATGTGTGGTAATGATGACCGCCTCTGGGCTGCTGTTTCACAACAAAGAAGATTTTGCAATCAGTGCTGATCAGAGGCATATATATGTCCATCCAAACACACACACACACACACACACACACACACACACACACACACACACACACACACACACACAGAGAAAAAAGAAATGTCGAACCGAATGTGAGGCCTAGCGCTGATATTTAGATCTGAAACCATGACAAATAATTTTCAGCGCAGACAGACTACAAAACACACAGGCACAACACTAACGCTCAGTTGCTATAGTTCGCCCGCTAGGGGGTGCAAATGTATACCAGTCATGCGCAGGAGGGGCAAAAAAACTCCAGTCGTCCACTAACTGGGGCGACTGTATCCCCGCCACGCGGGAGGGGGTGCAAATGTATTCCGGCCGCTGACTTCGTTCCACCGCGAATTTACTTCAGGCGAAATAATCCATAAATGACATTGCCAGCAAATCTAACTGCCTAATGCCACCCTAAGGACTGTACATAATCCTCATTGTCTCGTTACACTGACAGTAATGTGTGGCGCAACATGAAAATTGAAAATTATGAAAGTCACCAGAAAAGAATCCCAAATTTAAGCGGAGGATAAAAAAATCCAGGGATTACTAGTTGGATAGATATAGTGAGTGCATCCTGTCAGTTCAGGGCGTTTTAAGGTAAGAACGGTTCCAGTTCTTTCTCTATAATAAAAAAAAAAAAAAAGGCAAGCGGGTTAGGGAGGAGCATATGGCCCAAACGTTCAGGATAATTTCTTCAACGCCGAATAAACAATAACTTAAAAATAAGCAAGCAAACACGTGAACAACAACAACAACAAACAACAATAAGCGACGACAACGCCACCCCAAACAAACAAACAAAGAGCAAAAAGCAAGAACAAACAAAAGAACTAGAAAACACCCTCAAAACAAACAAACAAACAAACAAAACAAAACACAAACAACCAAAAACCCTGAGCAGCAGCAACAACAACAACAACAACACGACAAGAACAAAAAGAAAAAAGCTCAGTTCAATGAAACATCCCATCTGCTGCCCTCAAAACAAACAAATAAACAAACAAAACAAAACACAAACAACCAAAAACCCCAAGCAGCAGCAACAACAACAACAACAACACGACAAGAACAAAAAGTAAAAAGCTCAGTTCAATGAAACATCCCATCTGCTGCTCTTCGCTAAGCAAGGCAATGATTGAGGACCTACTTCACTTTTATTACAGAGCGCGCACACACACACACAAAACATAAATGAATGAACAGGACTTCGAGTCTAAATGTTCTGTGCCTTGTTCTCGAACACTTGAATGTCACACCCTTCCTGACCCAACTGCGAAAATAGCATCATCAATTACAAGGAACGGCTCACCCCCCCCCCCCCCCCCACACACTCTCTATTCCTTTCAACCCGGCCAGAACTGAACCCCAAAGGAAGAGAAATGACGACAGAAGAGTCGACAAGGGAGAGAAAGTGCATATGTCTGTCGTGTGTTGGCAATTAACCCCTCCGGACCCCCCCCCCCCCCCCCGCCTTTGATTAGTTTTCGTATCAACTCACAGAACACTTGTGTGAACGTCTTCAAACTTCGTTGTTTCCTCCAGAGAGCACTTCTGTGGCTGCAGATACTTATACAGATTCAGGGGCCGCTCCGAGGACGATTGGAAATCCGGGCTCACTGGCCCTAATGGCTGTTTACGTTGCCGGCACCTGGATAAATCCCGTTAATTGTTTTCTCTGTGCGAAAGAGGTTACATGCAGCACTGGAGTGTCGTGTGCAAGGAAAGTGATTCAATCTTAAAGGTTGTTTGTTCCCTTTTAATAACAGTCATTTAGCGGATGATCATAAGTTGATCACTGACAGAATCAGACCTGAGATGGTGTTTTTTGTTTGTTTGTTTGTTTTCTATGTGTCGAGGGGGGGGGGGGGCGGAGGACATTACTTGAAAATGGATATTTATGTGTGTGACCGACATTTCTCATTTTCTCATTCTAAGAAAACAACAAATTACTTAGTATTAGTAACGGCATAAGAAAAGTGACAGATTTCACCCGGTTCCGTTTTCGCATCGTCAACATACATAAAGGGCGATCACACTTACGGTCAGTCCAGGTGTGTTTTTTTCCAGAATCACACATTACAATGCTACTCGTGCGGAGGCCTTTGTCACAGCTGACTCTGGCCAGAACAGTTGAGGCTACAGCAAAATGTTGTTTCTGCTATCAGTGTTATGTGGGGATTACTATGATCTTCAGCAATGGTAACCTTCTAGCATAACAACCGTCACTCTCTGCCGGCAGCCCCCGAAGACGGACTCAGTGGTGTGTCTGCCGGCCACGTGGCGAGCCGGCAGCTGAAAACAGTCAAACACGTAACCGTCTCCTCCGAGGGGATGACGTACCCTGGGATAGTTCTGGGTAACCCATGAGTGATCGAGGAAGTCACACCTCGGAGAGGGGCACCATCACTAACCTTTGGAGTGTTCAACCCAGGAACTTCAACAAGAACATCAACACCACATTAAAATTGTATCTCCACCTTCTTTGGCACATACCTACTAAGCCAACTAAGTGAACACCGTGCCAAGCCGGCGCTGTACACAAAAAGGAATCCCAAAGACAGAGCACCAGAAACTACGACACAAGGGCAAGGGGGGGGGGGGGGGGCTAGGGGGTGGGATTAAAACAACAACAACAACAACAACAACAACAAACCAGAATCACAGAATATCAGAATGATATAATAATAATAATAATAATACATCATATTTATAAGGCGCCCGTCTCTGAAAAGCAGACTCAGAGCGCGCGCGCACACACACACACACACACACACACACACACACACACACACACACACACACACACACACACATGAACATGGATATCTCCACCTTCTTTGTTTTATCACTACTTGAACAATGTCCCCCCAAAAACTCAAAGACAGAGCACCAGGAAGTACGACACCAGGACAAAGTACAGGTGCACCAAAAACAAAACAAAACACACAATTGCCACACTGACTGGGAAGGGGGTTAGACCAGATCTTGCGGCGGCAAGATTCCCTTGGAGAATGACGCACTCCTTCCCGTAGACCGATTCTCCAGTAAGCCGCTCTGGCAACCGATATGGGGTTTCTGGAGACGGAACTTCCCTCTGCTCCTCCGGAGATGATTGTGTGGTCCTTGGACGGATTCTGTCGCTTTTTGCAGAGGGTAAAAACATGCATGGGGTGCAAGCAACATGGGAGCCCGTGTTTCCGGTGCTACTCTACATGAAAAGCAGCACAAAAACAAGAACAAGAACAAGAACCTTTATTTTACAACGGTAGAAGTTACAGGCATATTTATACCAATTTTAAAACTTGCCGTTGCTACACTACATGAGGTAATACTACTGTCAAACACACACACACACACACACACACACACACACACACACACACACACACACACACACACACACACATACACACACACACACATCGTACCACATCACACATACACACACACAACATCACGCATGTATTGTTCGCACGCATCTACTCTGATGGGGAGCCGGGATGGTCGAATGGTAGAGCGTTGGACTTCTAATGCTCGGGTCGTGAGTTCGATCCCGGCTGGGACCAAATATTTGTGCTGGCTTTTTCATCGTTGCCCCGTCTTTGATATCACCCTATGTGGTGGAAAAGGACGTTAAACCCCCAAACACCCACCCATCTACTCTGATGCAGCACGGCCTGGAGAGAACGTTTCCAGACAAGACCACCGAGTGTATCCTTTTTCAAATTTGAGTAGCGCCGAGTTTCCAACGAACTTCGGTCTGTGGGCGTGAAACGGAAAAGGGGATGGTTATGAGCCAGACAAAGACTTTCAGTGACGAAAGCGTTTCTACAGTGTAAAGATGTATGCAGGTTCAAGTTTCAAACATAGCCGCGTGAGTGCGATAATGCTCGGATCTCAGTTTTGAAGCGGGGTAGCACCGGAAACACTCACGTGATTTTGACTACACCCCGGCCGTGAAACTAAAACCAACGACGACAACAACAACAAACACACGCTCTCTGCAAGTTCAGTTGAGTGTGGATGGATTATGTCCGTGTGGAACTGTAGGTCTTCTTGTAGGGGTGTTTATGGACGGGAAATTGAAAGTAGGTTAGGATAAGCTGACCTACAGAATGTCACGTTTTTTTTTTCTCCAGTAAAGCCTAGGGTTGGCGGTAGTTTAGGGATTGTTACTGACATCAGACAGACAAACCTTTTTTTTTTTTTTTTAAATTATGTTTTTCTTTCTCTTTATAGACAGACCGACTTATCTAGGGGAAATCGATTTTGAACTTTGGAACAGTCTGCAAGATTTTTGCGACGCTAAAATTCTAAGTCTCGATTTTTAGTAAGAATTAATTAATCTGGCTTGGTCCTTTTTTATGAAAAATATTTTGTCCTCATCGTATTGCCGCTTAGCAAGGTCATTGCTACAAAGAGATGACTCCGTCCGGGGAGGTGAGGTGGGGTGGGGTGGGGTGGCGTGGGGGGTAGTTCACAATAGATCACAATCATCATACTGAAGAATCGAAGAAGATGATAATAACTGCAAACATCCAGTGTCCGCATTACGTACGTTAGTATTTCATTTAAAATTGGTTTCTTGTTTGTCGTCCCCGGCCTTTTTGTCCGCTCATGCTGTGTTTGCAGCAATGCCGACAAGGAAGACAAGATCGCGTATCAGGCTCAGAGCTTTCCGTTTCTTGACCTTCCAGTCGCATGACACGAGAACATAATCAAAGCCCGACAATGGTCTAATTAAACCCAAACAGCTCCAAGACGGAGCGACAGACAACCACGGACGCTCGGGGAGCCCTTGATTATTCTCCGCTTCAAAGGGAAAGAAGAAAGGTGAGTACGTTTTCAAAGGGAGGCAATCTGCGAAGGTTTTGTGAATGCACACGGCCTGAATGGCATAAATGATGGTCAGGTTAATAGGTAAGATGGGGGTAGGAAGGAGACGTATTTCAACCCCTATAGAACTCTTGTACTTCGTGTATCACGTTGTACATGTGCTGGCCAGGACAAAAGAGATACCACGGATACCTGGCCTACAGCTGGCGGCCAATCAAAACGTTCCCCACAGGGAAAGCACGGGACTGTCCACCAGGTGCGTTTTCATGACCAAACGTACAACAGCTCAGGAGGGTGGGTGGGTGTGGGTGTTTGGGGGTTTAACGTCCTTTTCCAGCACAAACGGGTGATATCAAAGACGGGGAAACGATGAAAAAGCCAGAAAAAATATTTGGCCCCAGCCGGGATTCGAACTCACGACCCGAGCATTAGAAGTCCAACGCTCTACCATTCGGCCACCCCGGCTCCCCCACAACAGCTCAGGAGACAGGCCCCGGAAGCGCATCATATTCAGTGCTGAGCTTACGGTATCAGTTTTTAAGCGAGTCTCACGTTGAAAATATAATTTCCCTGTCGTGATGAAATGGAACAACAAACAAACAAACAACAAAATACAACAACAACAACAATAACACCCCCTACCATCACCACCACCTCCACTGACCAAAATTGTTCTCACAACTTTTACCAATGTCTACAGACTCGATCAACACTTAAGACCTCCTGACTCAACACTGTTATAAATTTCTACAGACTCAATCAACGCTTTTGAATTTCCCACAGACTCAATTAACACTTTCTTTTTGGGTTTTCGAGGTACTCGCATGTAAAGGAAATGCATCTGTTCGTGCAAAGATCGAATAGCGCGTTGGATTGCATCTCTTCGTCCGCCGGAACAGTCTACACTCGTTGCGTACAGACGGATGTGGAAAGCACTCAGCTGAAGCTCGATGCATCAGATCTTTGTCGCGCCTTCCAGTACCCAGTCAGATTTTAAACCTTCGTCAAAAGGGTTGTTCTCCTCTGGCGTTGTCCAATGACAACTTGAAACCAGACTAGAACAAACCAACCCAACCCAGCCCATCCCAAACCAAGAAACAACAACAACAAACAAACAAAAACTCCCTTGTGAACAAACACCAACGACAGCACCACCACCACAATAAAAACAAACACCCCTCCCTTCCCCCTTCACACAGACACACAGACACAGACACACACAGACACACACAGACACACACACACACACACACACACAGCAGCAACAACAAGAAGAGCTCTTGTCCTTTTCCTCAAACGACGTGTCTTCTGGTATGCATATCCTGCTTAGATCCTGGGTTTGGTCCCCTTCTGTCAAGTTCTCTCCCATGCTGATCCATATACGCTCCGATTACCCGAGGCGTGAATTGCGGAATATGTCAGAGTTATCCGCCTCTTAATTACGCCCCTTGTCAATTACCACTGAGCCGAGCGCATCGTCATTACCTGCGCTAAGGAGTTCCCTTTCCCTGGCACATATTTTGCCTTGTCAGACATGGCGGATACACGTCACATCCGGTGTGTTGATGAATGCCCGGCCGGCAGTTCTTGCTTGTCAATTTTAAATGTCACAGGACATGTCTGGTAATCTCTATGAGAGGTTTCGGAAGAAATGTGCAGAGGTTCGCGTCGGGCGGACGGCTTGAAAACGGGAACAGAATCTGTGACAACTCGGAGGAGGGCTTAACATTTTCCAAAGTTTCACGACTTTTCCTTTTTAAAAAAGATATTTTTCTTTCTTTTTCTCCTCCGCCCCTCCGTCTCTCTCTCTCTCCACTCCCCCCCCCCCCCCCCGTCAAATTTTGTTCTCACATGAGTCTCCTTCTTCCAGGTTTACTTCCTCGTCCTAGAATAGATATATTGAAGCCAGTATTTCATATTCTGGAACCAGTTTATGGAACTCGCTGCCTCTCCATGTCAGAACAGACCCGTCACTTACCACCTTAAAAAAGGCTTTTTATTTACTTATTTTCACATAAACAATAGACTATTTTTCGCATACATTGTATATTGCCACCATCATTCTCCAGCATTCATGTCCTCTAACCCACCTTTAAAAAAATGTATAATAAAGTTTTAATAATGATGATTATAATGATCTACTCTCCCTCTCTCTCTGTCTCTGTCTTCGCTGTTGTGTGTGTGTGTGTGTGTGTGTGTGTGTGTGTGTGTGTGTGTGTGTGTGTGTGTGTGTGTGTGTGTGCGCGCGTGTGCGTGTGTTGAGCCATTTGGAATGTCGAAATCGAATGAACGCGGTCAATGTGTTTAATGTTTAACTCACTGTTGTAAGACGCCTAAAGCTTGACCACTGCATCAGGGACCGGAGGGGCACCCTTTAAATCCTCTTTGTCTTGGCCTTACCATTATCACATATATCATCGTGGTCATGAGACCTCAAATGATTTGCCTCACTGAGCGAGGAATTGAAGCTCCAAATTTCCTATGAATGGAAAATAACTGCCACAGTACCAGGCATGCCGCTTGGCAGAACTGATGAATGGCTGCAGATGGGATATAGGGTTACAGCTGATCACCTCTTTTCCTAGGGGACGAAACAGTGCTAAGAAAAACAGCACCGTTACCGGGAATTCATCAGAGATTTAGCAAAGAAAGTGCAGTGAGGAGATGCCAAGGCCAAGCTGTATAAGCTGTATAAGTTTCCTTTCTAGCGATGCCGTTTGGAGGAACATGGGTGAAACTGTTCAATTATCGAAACAAAACAAAACAAAACAAACAAACACAACAACAACAACAACAACAACAACAACAACAACAAGCAAAACAAACCAAAAACAAAACAAAACAAACAACAACAAAAAAACCCAAAAAAACTGAAAACGGGGCCGGGGTCCAGGGGCCGCCAACCCCGGTGGGGTGAAGGGGCAAGGTCCCTCTGGGGGGTTCGGAAGGGGGGGGGGGGGCAAAGCCACCCGACCAAAAATAAAAATGATGGTTGTTATGGTAATTTGAAGGCCTCTCCTGTCACCTTGAGAAAAAAAAAAAGTAAAAAAAAAAGTATCATTCTCGCAACAGAGAAACAGGATGCTTCAATCCCAATGTGGCAGGTTTTGCTGATATGCATATGCATCAAGTTTGTTCTCTTCCAACTTTTCAACGAACAAGTCTTTGGCTGGTATGAAATCCCTTAGTGCTAGAGCAGGAAGCACTTTTTCAAAAAGGCCTCATCTTCTGAATTATCTCGTGGTTTGGGTCAAGGAGTAATGCATCTGTAGCCGAGTGGTCCGTACCCGCTCGGCCACTATTTCGGTCTCTGGCCCCACTACCCCTTTGTTCTCCGGTCAGCGCTGTAAGCTAGCCACGAGCCGCGTGGCCAGTCGATGAGTCAGGCAAGCACGCAGTGTTGCGTAACCGCGGTGGCGCGTGTGTCAATTAGTTGTGTTTGTTTGTGTCCATTTAGTGCTAAATATCTCCGCAGTCAATTAGCCTAAAGTTATCATTTAAACTATAGTAGTTTCGGAAGAGTTTGTACTTTTTAATTATGTTTTGTTTTTAGCGCTGTTTTGTAGTTTAACGGGTGTATTTTGCCATTTTCACCACTTTTCGAATGCGTGGTCCCAGCCTTTACGCTCTTAAATCGGCGATAGGAAATTCTTTGTACATTGATAATGTTCCAAACTTATGCCATCTTAGAGTATTTTTCACGCTCTTTTGAATGCAGTTTGTTTGAAGTTTGTAGCTGTTGTATTACGCCCGCTATTGTTAGTTTTCTGTGTGTAAACAAACACAGATTTCGCCACTCGAGAGCATCTAGCCCTTGTTTCTGCTGCGAGCGGCCGTTGCTTTTTTTGCGGCTCGCGCTGGGCGCATAAGTAGCCGCGAGCTACGCCTCACTGGACAGTCGCCAGCCAGCCCTGCCGCGAGTCACTGCACGGATTGTCGCTCCCCGCTCTGCCATTTGCTGTTGTTTTCCTGTTGCAATAAAACTCATGTCATAGCGACCGCTGTGTTTTGTCTCCCTGCCTGCATACTCCACTCAACACCATCACACATCCATAGATGGAAAGGAGCCAAAAGCAACACATTAAGAAAACGACCGCGAGACTGACTGGCATGATTTAAAACAAACAAACAAACAAACAAACAAACAACAAAAAAATGATCCGTCATCCCAATGTATAAATGTACCCAAGAAAAACCCCCTCAGTATAAATGTCCCCCTCAGTATAAATGTACCCAAGAAACTCCGTTTCTGAGGGACGTTAAACCCTCAAACACTCTCCCTCCCTCCCTCCATCCGTCCGTTCGTATCTGAATCACAACAAAATTGCGCCACGAGGGTTCACACCAGCCTCCGCCGCATAGTATGTATACCTGTGAGAAGCTCGCGGGATACGCAACAGAAAACGGCGGCGCTTGCCCAAAAGGGCTACGGACCTCCAAAACAGACTTCCAAAACGAGAGAGCTCACTTACATTTTATCGCCCTTGGTTGCCAATCCGGCGAAGCAGGTCCGTACACTGCAGAGCGCAGAGTTTATTTTATGTATTTCTCTTTTTATTTTAGAGATTAAAAAAAAACAAACAAACAAACAAACAAACAACAACAAAAAAACCAAACAAAAAAGACAAAAAAAACAAACAAACCAACCACGGAATTTCCGTCTGGGGAGTTTTTCAAAAAACGGTTTTCAGTCTACAGACGGAAGAGTTTCACCCATGTGAGGAAGGAGGGCCAACCAAATAGTCTTGTAGGAGGTCATGGCCGTCCATGTAAGCAGGTCACGTAGTTTGTTCTCGTTCGAACTAGAAGACAACCTATAGTCATTTTTCTTCTTGCTCGACAAAAGTATGTCTTTTCTCTATCTTTCTCTCCCCCCCCCCCCGGCCTCCTTCTAACCCCCAAAGTGCAAAGTCCATTGTTTTTAACAGCTATTCATTCACTTCACTGTTAAAAAAAACGCTTAAAGGGGAATGTTATCTTTGTTATGCTCACAAATCGTTAAGAGCTGTTTTGGTGGTATCTATCATCATACCACTTAGACACCTGCACAGTGTCAGCGTCTGTAACGCTGACAAATCCTGCGACTGTTGTTACAATACTGTAGCGCCCAGTGTGGCCGCCGCGTCCTTGAGTACACTTCTGTTGGCTCAGTGCTAGCATTACAGACGCTGTCACTGTCCAGGTGTCTAAGTGGGGTGATGATAGATACCTTGAAGTTTGAAGATAGTTTGAAGGTTTAACGTCCTTTGCCACCACATATTAAATCGACCGACTCATTCAACTTATCTCAGAGCGTCTTGAAAATGACCAGTCTGTTGTGGTGTAAAAACAGCAACTGTCCATTTTGAAGTTTAACTGTCTCAGTTGTCGACGCTGTGACAGCTTTGTGACATAACTCTGAGGCGGGGTAGACTAAACTTCCGGAAATTGACGACTTAACTCCGCAAACCAACGCAGTAATTTCCCCCAATCAGAACGTGCTCTTGCCACCTCCGCGGCTGCGAAGGGAACGAGGCCACCATAGCACTCCCGCCCCACGACCCCCCCCCCCCTTTCTCTCTCTCTTGCCCCCTTGTTTTGGCCCGGAAATTGATCAAGGTCTTCTTTTACGAGACTACTATTTTGTCCCCCCCCCCCTCTCCCACCCCCAAGACATCCATCGTTTTTTTTCTCCACAGACGCTTTTCCTTCTCTGGAGTTCCTGCCCGTCTGTCCACCACCAATCAGACAACAAGAAAGCCCTCCCCCATACCCCCCCTCCCCACACACACTTGTCTTCATTACCGGGAGGGACCATCCATCTGCGGTGACCTCCAAACCAGTGCTGGGTCTCTATGGGGACACTTGTGCTAAACGTAAAATGCTAAGATTACTGGGCTTCACGTGCTAATGTTTTTGGAACAGACGGTTGCCGCTCTTGTGAGTGCCCCCTGCTCGCTCAAAACAGACTGTGTAAATGATTAGTAGAGTTCTGAATGTAATACACTGCCGTCTGCAGACCGGCCGCTGTTCAAGGATCTTTGCCGAGAAACATACACATCCTCGCTTTTATATTCCCTCTATATAAAACCCTTTAAAGGTCGGTCTTTGCCGTGCGTGCGTGCGTGCGTGCGTGCTTGCGGTGTGTGTGTGTGTGTGTGTGTGTGTGTGTGTGTGTGTGTGTGTGTGTGTGTGTGAGGAGTGTGTGTGTGTGTGTGTGTGTGTGAGGAGTGTGTGTGTGTGTGTGTGTGTGTGTGTGTGTGTGTGTGTGTGTGTGTGACGTGGGAGAGGGGCAGCTGAATGCCGACGAGGCATGGCGGCAGCGTTTTCACTTCAAAATACTTCGTGAACCGAGATGAAGTATGGTTCATCAGCTCATGTTTTCTTCCCTGTCAGTGGTCACACACACACATACACCGCTGATTACAAGCGACGTATGCTGGCTTCCGCTGGGGTTGCTACGTGCAGTATTGCGAACAGCAATCCGCTTATATTTTCCAGACACGACCAGAATTAAGTTCAAGCCACTGGAAAAAGAAGAAGAAGAAGAAGCCCCGCGCACAGAACTCAGAACTGACTGAATCAGTATTAAGCATGCACCAGACGTATCCTGACATGCCCAAAGTTGAATCCGCTCAGTAACCTAGCTGTCCGTATTAAAAACAAAAGTCTGGTCTAGACTTGAAAGGGAGGGAAAGGGTGGGAGGAGAAGCTGTGTTGATCGTGTGTGTGTGTGTGTGTGTGTGTGTGTGTGTGTGTGTGTGTGTGTGTGTGTGTGTGTGTGTGTGTGTGTGTGTGTGTGTGTGTGTAGGACTTTAACGTCTTTTCCACCGCTTTTGGGTGATATCAAAGACGGGGCGACGAGAAAAAGGCCAGCACAAATATTTGGCCCCAGCCGGGATTCGAACTCACGACCCGAGCATTGAAAGTCCAACGTTCTACCATTCGGCTATTCCCCCCCTCCCTCCTCCCCCCCCCCTTGATCGTGTAGATGGAAACGTCGGCTCCGTGGCAGGAGTCTCATCTCGTGGTGGGAAGGTCCTAAGTTCAAATCTTCATCTGGCGTGAAATGCCCAGAGTTAAATCACCCCCGTGGCTTATTAAAACAGTTCTAATCTAGATCTGTAAGAAACAACAACAACAACAACAACAACAACAACAAAAAACAACAAAAACTGTGATGATTATGCGGGAGGAGGCGTTGGCGTAGTGGAAAGAGTCAGGTGGGGAGGTTCGAATCCTCACAAAGACAAATCACCTCCTGTCTGTATCCCCCCCCCCCAAAAAAAAAAAAAAAAAAAAGACGAAGAAAACAAAAACAAAAACAAGTAATGTCTAGACTTGTGTGTTGCGACATAAAACGCTGTATCGGCCATGTGGGTGGGCGTGCCGGCTTAGTGGAAAAGTCTGCGCATGTAGTGGGAAGATCCTCAGTTCAAATCCCTGTCGAAAGTTAAATCACCTCCTGGCTGTATATTAGAAAAGACATGTCTAGACGTGTTGGCGTGGGGGGGGGGGGGGGGGGGGGGGGGGGGGGGCGGAGGAGGAGGGGCGGAGGAGGAGGGGTGTAGAGATGCATTGATCATGTGGGTTAAAACGCTGGCTCACTGATGGCAGTCTGGGCTGGTACTGGGAAGGTCCTGAGTTCAAATCCCATAGGGAATTGCTTTGAAATCCACGCAGACACCCCTTTAGCCTTCCGCGTCTTCCACTGCATACCCACGCATTGAACATAAGACCTCTACGACCAGTGCGTTCACCTGTACTGCAATAAGGAAAAATACCACCCTCCCCCCAAAAAAAAGTTTTTAATTTTTGTATTTTTAGTTTTCATTGCATGCGCAATGTTCCGTTTTTCTGCTGCTTTCTTCTTCTTCTTTTAATACAGAAGTGTAAATTTTGAAAATTTATTCTACAAAGCATCTGCTCATGCTGTACATCACTAAATCAAATCTAATTGGACGGGAGCACTCGCAGCTGCTATTTACACGTCTGTGGTTTCATTCCATTGCCGGCGACAGGATTTTGCGCAAGGGCGCTCCATCATTCTCTTTTTTGGCTTGTCAGTATTTTCAGTTTTTGTTTGTTTGTTTGTTTCAAATTGTATGGACTAAATTTTGAAAATTTGTATTAGAGCATTTTTTGTATGTGTTTTAGCGACAATTGCCTGTAGGTATATCTGTCAGCCTGGAATGGAGAGGGATATGGCCAGAACCGGATGTAAGAGAGAGAGAGAGAGAGAGAGAGAGAGAGAGAGAGAGAGAGAGAGAGAGAGAGAGAGAGAGAGATGCTCATAACATTTTTCAAATGTGCTCCACACAAATTTGGGGATATAAAAAATCCAGTTTCTCACGGACACACAAAACAGCAGCCATGGCCATGATTTCTAAAACATTTTCTGACACCAAAAAAAAAGGTCATTTCGACTGTATGTATTTTGTCCCTTACAACCACAGAATTTTCTTTCTCCCCCCCCCCTTTCCACACACACACACACACACACACACACACACACACACACACACACACACACACACACACACACACACACACACACACACACACACACACACCCTCCAGATCGCAAACAACAACTGACAAAAAAGGAGTTCTTTAGTTTGTGCAAACTGACTACTCGGTTTATCAAAAGCTATAATATGCCACCAGGTCGTTCTGTCCCGAATCACACGAACCGTCCTCTAAAGCAGCATCACAGCATTACCCTCATCTTTGACATCATGCCTGTGAAAATTTGCCCCAACACAGTTTATCAAACGCAGTCCCGAACCACACGGACCTTCAAACTATGGACCTCCATAGCAGCACATCACACCACCACCCTCATCCTCATGCGTAAGAAAGACTGCCCGAACTCAAAGGCTGTAATAAGTTACACCTCGAATGGCGGAATGCAGTCTTGACACGCGGTCCGAACCACTCAGACCTCCATAGCAGGATCATACGATCACCTCCTCCTCATCACAATGCATAAGAAAACAAATTGCCCCCTCGCTTCCGAGCCCTCAGTGGATCCTACCTATGACCTGGGAGGACCCAGTGAAATCAAATGCTGGCGGATACACAGCTGACCTCGTCCCTCCTCAGACAAGACCACTTCCAGTTATTGATGGGGTCTTGGCTCGGCCCGGCGATCATTCACTTTGTCCTGAAGACTGGTTACAGCTTGAGAAGAGCAGCCCGGGGCTCGGACGAAGGGCAGCTATGGGGCTCTGGGGCCCTGGGGGGGGGGGGGGGGTGATGCTGATGACGTGAATCAAGCAGAGCCTGGTGATTATCGACACTGAACACGTACAGCGCTGACACGCTCGCCCGGCGCAGCCGATACCTGAAGTGTACAGATTTGAAATGGAGTATAGAATCGGTCGGAGAGACGGAAGGGAAGAAATCAGGTAGTTACGTTCATAAGTTCTCTGAGGAGTTTTTTTTTTTATAAGCTTATAATTAAATTTCAGTGCGGAAATGCAAAAGACTGAGTTTGCACCGAATGACGGCCCCAGTGAAACAGAAGAATTGCACGTTACATACACGTCCATTTTCAGCAATACACCGCGCACTTTTTTTTTACTGCGGGAGGGGGGGGGGGGGCTCTTGTACATAGTTCTAGCTTCCGGAGCACCAAAATGCTACCAGGAAGTCTGCACCCAGTCAGTGAACACCGCCGTTGAGGTTTATAAAATATGTACTTCTCTCTCGCGTCAAAGGCGGCGAGTACACGATGTGGATAAATAGATGTGGATTACTTAATGTGAGTGACATCTGCTTCGAGGATGGCAAACTAGTCAGCTACAGTGGGAAACGGCCTCCCCGCACTGGCCGGCTGGGGCGAAGAGTCTATGGCCCCGTTTACATTAGCTTAAAATACCGCCCTGAGAACGCCCTGTCGCGTTTACACTTGGACAAACCGCTCCGAAAGCGCACTGCTCTCAGACCACCTACAGCGGGTAGTCTGAGGACGCTCTAGCTTAGGGCGCTTTCGTCTCGTCACCGTAGCAACAGGCCATTTTTGCAAATGACGAAAGATCGGGTTTTTTTCAGCCAGGCATACAAAAACATGTGCCTTCTGGGCGCTGCCATCTTGAATATGTCACATTCCTCGAGAGCACGTGACATATCAGCTCCCCTTCCACGATTGTGTAATGTAAACACCGTGGAGCGCTCTCAGTACGGTGCGCTTTAGGGGCGCCCTCAGAGCGCTCTGTAATGTAAACGGGGCCTATATCAGAATAGCTGTAGGGCTCGGTTCAAAATCTGGCGAGTTCGCGCGCCGGCGTTCCGGCACGGGGGAAAAAACTGACAACCGACAACCGCAAGGTATGTTTATCGTGCTCTCTTCGATCCGGTCGACACAGGGGGAGTAATCAACATGGACGACCTTTTTTTCCGTTGCTATGCAGCTTTAAAAGTTTCGACGACGCTTGCTCTCATTTTTTTTTGTAAAAACTCCTTTTTACCCCTTTCTGGAAATTCGGGCTGCTTCCCCCGGGGGGAAGCGCGTCGCCGCGGTGCAGCGCCACCCAATACCTATCCTATTTTTTTTTAAAAACAATTTTGCTGGGGGAGGAAAGTCGGATAACCCCCCCCCCCCCCCCGATGAGCGGCCCGGTAGCCAGGAAAAACCGGTATCACATATCAATCACAAGCTCGACCTGGGCTCGAACCCACGCGGCTTCATCGCCATGACACTGGTGACGGCCGTTCAGTAGCGCAGCTGCTAAATCCGACGCGCTACGTATGTATCATGACTGTGTGTATGTAACGTGTATGTGACGTGTATTTAATGTGTATGTAATGTGGCATGTATTCAAGTTAATGTGTATGTATGTAATGCCACTGCTATTGTGAGGCGCCCAGAGCCCCAGCAGGAGGTAGGGCGCCAGACAAATCCTCATTATTATTATTATTACCGCTCTACAACACTGCGCAACACGTCATTTGCTGGTGGCATCAGCCTTGAAATATCTCTTCTCACCGCATGGAGCGCTGGGCCTGTTATATTTGCACGGGTTTTCTTGTACACTCTGGTTGCCCGTGTTTACGCTGATCGAGTTGGCACCGCTGCTGCACTGTGTAGTGTAAATCACTAACGGATGGTTAGGACATTTGTTTACTGGGTGGGAAAAAAACCACACCTGACCTAGTGACTGAGTTTGTTAGGTACCATTCGAGTATGAACGATGTTGCTGTAAACTGCGGTGATTAAGAAGTTTCACAGAGTTCTCGAGAGCAATCGCGAGCAGCAATGAAGGAAACAGCTGGTCAGTGGAGTTACGGCCGTGACACAAGCATCCGTCATGATGTCCTGAAAGTACGACTGATTTCGTACGTCTGGGCAACACAGAAGATAACTCTCTCCCTCTCTCTCTGTGTCTCTGTCCCTGTCCCCCACCCCCATCTCTTCTCTCTCCTTATGTTAAACCTCTAAAGAAGCTCTCTGTCAGATTCGTCTGCTTGTCTGTCTCTCCTACTTCCTGAACCCGTGCTCGACCTGAATTTCTGTAGGTCTCGTAGAAACGTTAAGGGTTCTACGTCATTATGAAGACACGTGTGTGATCTGAGAAGATTGCTTCGTCATACAAAAACGGACCTTCAACTCTGTGTCAAACAAATAAACCCATTCCCACATGTGAAAAGAAAAGGAGCAAACAATATGCGGTCCGGCGGCGCAAACCTGTCCTCTTTATCAACAGCTCTAATATGCCACCTGCACCCGAAATGCCTCGCCCTCGACGCGAAGTATCAAATACAACGGACCTCCATAGCAATACCATACCATCATCGTGCATATGACAAAATGCCCAAGCTCCCGAGCCCTTGAAGGATTCCATCCATGAACTGGGAGAAATAAATGTACCACTGGAGCTGGCAAAGAGTTGGTGCAGAAAAAAAGTTTTAAAAAAAGAAGAAGAAGAAGGAAATTTGCATTAATTATTCATGAGTATGATGGCGTCACAGCCAGTGGACTTGCGGACACAGCCTATGAATGATAATGCGCGAGGCGAGAGGGCCCGCAACTCCACTGATTGTCATCGAGTGGCTTCCCCCTGGGTCAGCTGACTGAATTTAAGGAAGGAGCTGGCTTCCTTGGCGCTTCCCGAACACGTAAATTGGTTACTGGACTGGGGAAACTGATTGCTGTTTAATCTCTTCAGTCTGTCTCTGACGTTCGCTGCGCGAGTGACGTTGCTCACTGTGCCATTTTTTTGGGATGAATATCAGAGAGAGAGAGAGAGAGAGAGAGAGAGAGAGAGAGAGAGAGAGCTCTGGCACAACTAAGGCTGCAGCAGAGACACATGACAGGTTTCCGGGGTTTTTGAGTACAGGCTGTTCAACTGTTGTTTGCACTGTGTCAGGCGCGTAGGAAGATGCTGAGAGGAAGGGGGGCCCACCTAAGTCGGGTGAGCCATACGGCCGGGGTGAAGAGCCTCGGGGTGTGTGTGTGTGTGTGTGTGTGTGTGTGTGTGTGTGTGTTGACTGCCAAGGATTGTGTCCTGCGACAGCAGAGCAGGGGGGCCCCACCACTGGTGGGCCCCCTCTCCTCTTATCAAAAGCAAGGGGGGCCCAAAGATATTCGGGCCCCCGGCCTTCCAAAAATCGAACGGGGGCCTGGGCCCCCAGGGCCCCCGTGGTTCCCATGCAGGGTAGGTAGGCTGAAGGGGAGAACGGAGGAAATGAAGTCAGTGACCAGCAAAACGGGAAAACAACAACAACAACAACAACAACGCACACAACTTGAACATCAACCGGACTATATTCTCTTATTCTTCACACAGTTCTATGCAAAAAAGAACACTTCAGTTCGGACATAATCAGGTTACCATGACGCCCCGGCACAGACGCAACGCCAGCTAACAATCAAAGCATACAATCAATAAAAAGCATAATTCAGCATATTATCATGTTACGTCTGTTATAGTTAGGCCAGTCAAGTTTCGGTGTCTTGCATCTTGGTTTCCAGATTATTTTGGACCCGATCATTGCACTGACTGAACAGTATTTAGCAATGGCACACACACACACACACACACACACACACACACACACACACACACACACACACACACACACACACACACACACACACACACACACACACGCACGCACGCACGCACAATTTCTTTTCTTTTTGAACGACGAAGCAAAACAGCAATGAACTTTTTCTTTGCAACCTGACTCGTTTTTCTAATGTTCTCTCTCTCTCTCTCTCTCTCTCTCCCTCTCTTAGTATACTAGAGATAGTAGAAAGTTGAACTTCCTATGGCTGGTGTCGTGAGTTGTAATCGTTTATGCTGGCTTTTTGTCTCGTTACCCCATCTTTCATATCACCGTCGCGGTGGAAAAAAAAAGCAAAAAAAAAAAAAAGCAGAAAATCGATAAACTGCCCACCTACCCACACTCTCCTCTCAGTCTACCAAGCCCACAACAGGGGTTACACAACGGCCAAGGCCAAGATTGGTCACCATGACACAGTCAGTGGATGGAATCAGCAGTATGAGCTTAATGTAGTGATGAGACCGAACATAGCAGGTGGTCAATGAAACTGTATCTCTCGTCTGGACAGCCACCTCGGGCACGAGCACATCAGAATAAAAGCCACCTTAAATCTTGTGCAAGCATCAGGACAAATAAGGGCAGGTGCACATGATGCGGATGAAGCATGCGTCTTAAGAACAAATGTGATGGGCTCACACTAAAACCCTGATAACAATAACAGCAGCAGGAATAATAACAAACAATGAAAAAATAATGATAACATCAGCCCTAGCGCCCCCCCCCCCCCCCAAAAAAAAAAAACACAAAAAAAACACAAACAACAAACAACAATAAAAAAACAACAACAACACACACACACACACAAAAACAAAAACAAAACAAAACAAAGAAAAAAAAACAAACACCCAAAACCCAAAACAAATCCCCCCCCCCCCCAAAACAACAACAACAACAACAACACCCCCAAAAACAAAACAAAAACCCCCGAAAACCAACAAACAAACAAACAAACAAACAAAAACCACCAAAACCCAAAAACAAAACAAAAACAACCAACCCCCCCCCCAAACAAAGAAACAAAACAAAAAACCAAACAAGACAAAACAAAACAAAAAACAAAACAAAAACAAAACAAAAACCACAAAAAACAACAACGAAAAAACAAAACACCCACAAACAACAACAACAACAACAACAAACAACCAAAACAAAAAAAACAACGGTAACAACAAAACAACAATAAAACTAAAATACTTTTTCAAAAACCCACAAAAACAAAAGACCCCCCAAACAACAACAACAACAACAAAACAACAACCCCCCCAAAAAAAAACAAAAAACAAAAAAACAACGGACACCTAACAAAGGGAAGAGAAAAAAATTATTGTGAGATAGCACAATGCATATAATAGTTTAAAGAAGCAAACCGTTCTCTGTGCCCTAATTTGAGTCTCCGTTGATCGAGTCATTCCTCACGTCAGTTCACTTCAAGATGGTATCTCTGCACTCGGAAAAGCCCATACGCGCTCCACCCCATCTCCCAGTAAATCTCCCCAGTGTCGTCTCTGATACCGTTCTAACGCTGGTTTGATTCACATAGGCTCCTAGTCATGCCCTACTAGGTTCTGTCGTTACCTCTCACCCCTCAGTGCCCTGGGGACATTACGTCCCCAGAAGCCTCTGCAGGCTAATGCATTCATCACCCATTTGTTATAGCGAGTTCACTGCTTGCCAGCATAGCCACTACGAACACAGATTTACGTAAATGAAATCGCAACAATTTTGCCATTTTAGCACCTACTACCAAAGACATTATCTTTGCTACTACTGACTTAACTCAGTGCAGTCCAGTCTGTCAAAGAAGTGACTGCCTGATAAGGATTAATTTTATTCTAGGAGCTGATCATAGGCTGAAGGCAATCCCCCACATAAAGAAATGATAACATTTTACTGTAGCCTTCCTGTTCTGGCCAGAGTCAACAGTGACAAAAGCCTTTGCGCGAGGCAACTTCTGACAGTACATGTGAATCACTCAGAATGCAATTCTCATATCGATTTTTTTTAAAAACATTGCTCTATTAGATTTCTTCGTTCCACTTTAGTCTTTTCCACAGAGACCCGTTCGGCAGTTGTAGTAAATCGGCAAGATCCGTAAGCATTTAATAACAATTTGGCGCACCAGTTAATGGAATTGTCCGACTACGGAACCATTTTCTGGGTACCGAGTGGTGAAAGGGTGAGGCCAGCCTCACATTACAGTCATAGCAAGACGTCTATAACTCAAGTCAGCGACGCCTGTGCAACCATTCCGTCTGTCCAGAGCAAATTATGTTAGTAAAACATTCCTCTCGGCGGTCACGATAAAGGTTTACATCTGCCTCTGGGGTGAAACAAATTTGGGTCTGCTGTGCATTCCACCCCTGTGTGTGTTCTTCCAATAGTGTAGTGGTAAGCACTTCGGTCCATGGACCTGGAGACCCAGGTTCGAGTCCCAAGTGAGGTAAGCGAATGTTTCCTACCTAGGCCGGGGAGCCGGGGTGGCCGAATGGTAGAACGTTGGATTTTTAATGCTCGGGTCGTGACTCGTGAGTTCGTATCCCGGCAGGGGCCAAATATTTGTGCTGGCCTTTTCATCGTTGCCCCGTCTTTGATATCACCCGTATGTGGTGGAAAAGGACGTTAAGCCGCCAAACACCCACCCACCCTCCTACCTAGGCCGGCTCGTAACCAGAGCGGGTGTGCTATGGGCCAAATGGGGAGGCTGTCGCCACACAGCCCGAGGCTCATCCACTTCACGGGTGCGACTTTGGGGGAAGCTTCTCTTGTCATGACACATCAGATGATGTGGATGATTACACCGCAGGTGCCGTAGTTCCAGGGCCTCACACAACTCCCAGTTCACACAACTCCGCTTGCCTCACTTGTGCTTGACCTCTGTGCAAAAAGTCCACTGGCAGCTTGCCTCTTTTTGTGACCGCATGGCATGCACCTTGACCTACAGAACACAAAACTCACGAAGATCACGCTTTTAAATCGCTACGGACTAGCACACTCGCCAAACAGGGTACCACAAATAAACACCAACCATGACCCCTCGGTCAGTTTGCGCCCACTGCCTAAGTGGTATGATGATATATAGCACGAAACACAGCTCAGAACGATCTGTGAGTCTAATAATAGCACGTGTAGCTTTAGCCCGTTTTAACTCTTTGACGACGGAGCGCAATTTCTGACACACGATTTCCTATAGGAAATCGTGTGTCAGAAATTGCGCTCCGTCGTCAAAGAGTTAAATGAATGTGGCTTCTCTAAAAGTCATGTTCCCGTGAACAGGGCTTCACTGAGAATGCAATTGAATTTGGATGAAATGTCCCTACTGTATCTTCTTATTTTGTCTCGGATTTAGGCTGTTGTGCTAAATACTTCCTCGTTAGAAGCTTTAAAATACTTGGGAAAGGGGGGAGGGGAGGGGGAAGGGGGGGGGGTGTCTCTAAATACCTAAGAACAGCGTCCTTTATCTCCATACTAAAAATATACCTACGTGTAATTTTTTGAAAATCTAGGAATTTCATGGAAGCCACGTGATCGTTAATTTGACGTTAAAGTTCAGATAAGCCGTTTTCGATTCGGGAAGTAGCTGACTGCCGCTGCTCCATTCCCCCAATCCCCCCTCCCTCTTTTTCGCCGCACGAATATCACAATATAAATCACTCCAAATTCAAAACCCATACCAGACAGGTCATCAGGTGAGGGTCCAGCTAAGAGTTGCCGTCTTGTCCATTGAAGACGGGGAAAACACGGACAAGCGAGTGAGTGAGTGAGTGAGTGAGTGAGTGAATGAGTGAGTTTTTGAGGCTTAACGCCGCGCAAGCCACAAAGACTAATTCGCGGCTAAGTGTGTCTGCACTACGTGGAAAAACAACAACAACAACAACAAAAACCAAAAAAAAAAAAAAAAACCAACAACCCCAAAACCCCCCCAAAACAAAAATGTAACGTTGGGCAGCTGATGCAAACTGATCTAAGGGGCAATATAAACCTAGCACATGCAGGAGACGCTGCACCTTCATGCTAATTTATCGAACTCCCGGTTACAAAAAAAAAAAACAAGCGTAGAAAACAAATAACAATTACAACTAGGTAAAACAAAGATAAATACTAAGCGAAAACACGGACAAGAAAATATAGACAGACAGAGCTTCGTCAGCCTTGGTAGGCAGTCTGTGCAGGTAGGGGAGGGATCCCCAAACTCTCACATCCCCCTGTGCTCGCAGTGTAAGATTTTTCAGTCTTGCGCCGAGCGAGAAGCACCCATACAGGGGCGTCGGAACCACGGGGGCCCTGGGGGCCCAGGCCCCCGTTCCATTTTTGGAAGGGGGGCCCGAATATCTTTGGGCCCCCCTTGCTTTTGATAAGAGGAGAGGGGGCCCACCAGTGGTGGGGCCCCCCTGCTCTGCTGTCGCAGGACACAAACCTTGGCAGTCAACACACACACACACACACACACACACACACACACACACACACACACACACACACACACACACACACACACACACACACACACACACACACGCACGCACGCACGCACGCACACATCATCCTTCTTCACCCCGGCCGTATGGCTCACCCGACTTCGTGGGCCCCCCCTTCCTCTCAGCATCTTCCTACGCGCCTGCCATAGAGAAAACTCTTGAGACTATAAAGCCGTGTGTACACACCATGTGCAAGAATAGGTGGGAAATGGTGTTTTAATTTAGAACGCTTGAAGCAGAAAAAACCGCCCACGATATATTGCACAAGGCAATCCTCAAAAGTTTCTCTGCTGCTAATGAGAGATATTTCGTTTTCGTTTCTTTTCCTCTTTTTCCCGTTTCATTTCAGTTCCTTGCCATTTTTGCCTTTGCGTGGGGGATCGTCTGTGTCATGGGTAACATTTTTTTTTTAGTAACCCGGCATTATTTTGGATGTGGGGGCAAAATGCAAGTTGATGCCTTCAGTCCGTATAAAAGAGCTCAATTTCCTGACCTTACCGCACCGTCCTCCCGGAAGTTCAGAAAAGGCGCCTATGTTCGTAGATCTAAGAGAGAGAGAGAGCCGCGTACTTCACGCAGCAAAAACCACACGCACACCCACGTGTTTTTATTAGTGTGTGTGTGTGTGTGTGTGTGTGTGTGTGTGTGTGTGTGTGTGTGTGTGTGTGTGTGTGTGTGTGTGTGTGTGTGTGTGTGTGTGTTGGAGTGTGTGTGTGTGTGTGTGTGTGTGTGTGTGGTGTGTGTGTGTGTGTGTGTGTGTGTTTTCTCTGTAAACCTTGGCGGATGACCTCCCACATTTCCTTGCTGTAATAATAATAATCATAATGCCTTGAAATTGCAAGCTTTGAACAATCAGTCAAGTGCAGATGGTTTCACAAGGAAGTTCACAAAAGATAATGATACAAACAACACAACAACCTGAACAACGATCACAAAAAAAAGCATTGAAAACAATTAAAAACCCGACAAAACGAACAAAAAATTATTCTCTTACACTCGTCAAAGACAATTTTACTTGAGAGGAAATGGTTTCTTTGAGGACACGTTGAGCATCTGGAAAAGCACAAAAACAATGCTTCATGTGTTTCGTAACGTTGACCTTGTCCGTTGAATACTGGATGTCCGTTGATTGTTTCAACAACGGGCATTGTGGCAATTTTTGGAAGGTTTCTGGTTGGCTGTGAATGGCTTTGTAAGAGTAAGACGAATCAATATCTCCTCATCACGTTAGTCGAACAAGGCTGCCAAAGAAAGATCTGAAGAAAGATCTAAAGAAAGATCTAAAGAAAAACCTTTCCGTGAATTTTCAAGCGTTGAATTTGCGCACTAAACTAAAGCTCGACAGCCTCTAAATGTTTATCAGTTATTTAAATTTTCTATTAATTCCAGAAATAAGTTTAAAGGGTCACCATCAAGGGTGCTCTAATAGGTAGCGCGTCGGAATTAGCCGCTGCGCTATTGAACGGCCGTCACCAATGTCATGGCGATGAAGCGTGGGTTCGAGCCCAGGTCGAGCTTGTGATATGTGATACCGGTTTTTCCTGGCTGCCGGGTTGCTCATCGGGGGTTTCTCTCCGGGTTATCCTGCTTTCCTCCCCCAGCAAAATTTAAAAAAAATAAAGGATAGGTATTGGGTGGCGCTGCACCGCGGCGACGCGCTTCACCGTGATGGTATCACTCGATGAGTTGCACAGCTTCGGCTTGTTTAATCCTGTCAATCAAAAGGGGCGAGCCTCCAGAATTTAGCCGTGCCATGGCATGGACTACAAAGAGGCATGTATTTGATATGACTGAAACGTGGAAAGAAAACAGAAAAAAAAAAATCTGTGCGAAGTATTTGCGAGTGCACTTTTGAATGCCAGTACATGAGCACGTGCTTTGAATGATTTTCTTCTTAACATCAAGCCCTTTCAACCGCTCTACGCATCATTTTCTGACAAAGAAGTACGCAGAATTTTGAGGGGGGGGGGGGGGCATAATCATAAGTGACTAGTCACCCTACCAGAAAAATAAAATGTCGCCGAAAATGTATGCTACTGGAGGTAAGAGTCGGAATGCTCGTGGTAGAAACAGGTGCTGTTTCAGTTAAAGATCTCGTGGTTTCTTTCGTGGTAAACCACTCGATCTAATCATGTACAAGCGCGACTGCTCTAAAACAATAGTTGTTCTCAGTGAACCTTGGTAATTTCATCAAAAAACAGAACTAAGTTTATGGAAAAAAATCCTGTAAACGCCTCTGAGCCTTTCAGGCAACACTCGCAGTTATTTGCCTCTCGTTCCCAACAACGCACAGCCTTTGTTTCCGGCAGGATTATTTGTTATCTTTACATCCTGCACAATTTTGCGGATTTTTCTCTTGCTGCGTGCGGAATCGTCGCAAAAAGAGACTCTGTGTGTGTGTGTGTGCGTGCGTGCGTGCGTGCGTGCGTGCGTGCGTGCGTGTGTGTGTGTGTGTGTGTGTGTGTGTGTGTGTGTGTGTGTGTGAGAGAGAGAGAGAGAGAGAGAGAGAGAGAGAGAGAGAGAGAGAGAGAGAGAGAGAGAGAGCGCCTCTTTTTATGATGAGCTTCCGCACACGGCAGACAATCTTAAGAGATCAGCGAGAACGTCTTGGTGACATGATTTATTGCCAACAATAATCTCTGGTTTTTCATGGGAGCTGTCCAGATTTTCCTGCTTCTCTGTATCTGGAAACGGCCTCGAATTAAACCCCGACTGCAGAATATGGCACGCTCTTCGGGAATTAGAAGAACGTTTATATCACTGACCTACAGGATAAAGATTATGATTTATCCAATGGCTTGCCGTCTTGCAATGGTTTCCTGTTAGCGCGATCAGTTCTGGGCCCGTATGTACTAGTCGAGGTTAGGGCTTTTAGCCCTGGGTTAGAGTTTAACCTCGAACTAATCTAGCTCTAGGATGAAATTTTTTTGTTGTTTTTTTTTGTTGTTAGTAAATCAGGAAGCGGGCCCATTCCAGGAAGGTGCCCGAGCCGTTGTAGGATTTTTTTCTTTCTTTCTTTGCTTTCTTTTTAATTTGATTTCGTTTTTGGCTTTCTTTTGTCCTAGTCTGGGTTAAGCCCGTAGCCGTGGGTTAAATTAACCTCGACGTTTACATACGGGCCCTGAGAGCTTCAAGACAGCTTCTTCTAATGGTTGGAAGTCGTCACCTGGGAAAAGACATATGATTGTTCAGCGGTTTCTGATAGCACAGACAGGGCAGTTAAAAAAAAAAAAATTCCATCGCTTCCTTGTTTTGTCGAAAGAATAATGTACGGATAGAATGCTGGACTGAAGTAAAGTCGCTGCATAATGGAACATCATAGGACCTCATAATATCATATAAGCTACATGCGCAATTATGCGAAGGCGGGAAATTTTTCCCCAGTGCAAGTTCCTTCAGAAGCTTAGAGCTTACAAATAATATCTTTAATGTGAAGGAAGATGTCGCCTGTCTTCCTTAAGAAGAGAGACCCCCCCCCCCCCCAAAAAAAAAAAAAAAACCTCCAGAGACCCCAGGACGGGAAAAGGAGCAAAGCAACAACTACAACACAAATAAATATTAAATTTATACAGCAATATTTTGTGCTGGCAACGGTTTTATAGATGTTTCTTCGCATTATATTATGTTCCTTATATACATCGTTTCACCCAGTTCAGATGAAATTATTTTGTCATTATTTTATATTCCCGAACTTACAAGCTAGCCAACCAGATTCAACACTATATCAATCAATCTGAAACAAAATAGGACTTTCTGTAGAATCTGCGCGCATCGACGTAAACGTCATTGAACGATGCATTTCGTTTATCTGTTTCATATTTATTTCTTTGTGCTTATTTCTTTTTTTTTTTAACAGGTTTATAGCCATCATCTTCCCCATCAAAGCCCACGTGGTGTGCACGCGCCGAAAGGTTCTCTACGTCATCGCCGTCATCTGGCCAGTGTCCGTCTCATTCGGCCTCCCGACCGCCGTCTTCAACAAGGTCACGCCCTTCCCGCCAGTTCCCGGCATGCACCACTGTCAGATCGTGTTTCCGGACCCCCACCCACGTCACTATCTGATCTTCAAACTGTTCGAGTCGGCCGTCTTCTATTTTCTTCCCTTGATTATTCAGGTAAGGGCTACAACCACAGGTGTACACCACTGGGGAGCCTGAGTACTGGGAGGGAGTTTGGGGGTTTTCTCTCTGGCGTCTCCAGCAACAGCATTACTATACGTTAGGTACTCTTCATCACTGCGATGGACGCCAAACAGACTTATAGATCTCCCTCATACAGCTGACTGGTTTGGTGATCAATCCTGAAAGAAATTATAACCTACGGGCCATTATACATTTGGGCCGTGCTTCCTGTTAACTTTCAGCATGTTTCTCATCTGTACAAACCTTTAAGAAAAATAATGTTGAGAAGTCTGATTTGGCATGACTTGCTGAATTACGAACTGAACAAACTTCGGGCAGAACGCCGATTATCAGCGTGTACTGTGAACTGCAGACATACAAACGTACCCTAGAATACGTTACACAACGTTTCGTAACTCTTGCAAAATCCCCTTCACAGGTGGCGCTGTACGCCATGGTTGCCAAGCGATTGTACGCCAGCATGGAGGAACTACAGACGCGCTTCCAGATGAGGCCAGGGGAGCCGTCAGCAACACAAGCGCTGAACGGTGGGGGCGAGAGCCGGAACGGGGGACTGAACGGGAGCCGGAGTGACCGCAGTGACCGGGCAGTGGACACCATCAGAGCCAGGAAAGGCGTGGTCAAGATGCTGGTGGCCAGTGTCGTGGTTTACACCATCAGCTACTCGCCGCACCAGGTACGGCTTCCTACATGTGATCATTTTCAATTCAATTTTAACTTTGAATTCAGTTTCCGTTCAGTTCAATAACATCTTCATTATCGCTGAAGCAAATTGTAGCGTGTTGGATATAAAAAAACAAAGAATGGAGGCGCGCACACACACACACACACACACACACACACACACACACACACACACACACACACACACACACACACACACAGAGCTTTGCTGACTTACAACTACACACATAAAAAGAGAGAAAAAGGTAAACTAAACTAAACTAAACTAAACTAAAAAAGATTAAAAAGATCAGCAAAAAAGAAGAAAAAAAAGATTCAGTGCCTTAAAGTGTCATGTACTAGGCACAGGCAGGATGAGGTTTCACTAGAGTAATACCTCATATGGGGGAAGCCAAATTCCGCAAGACTTTGTATATTGCCAGCAACACTGTATCTGTATCTTTCTATAGTAAACCAATGACTGCTTCCTTGTGTTCTTGTCCACCAGGTGCACTTGCTCTACAACACGTTCTCCGAGACTCGCCTCCCGGAGTCGTGGCATTTCTTCGTCTTTGTCATGGTGATGACCCACATCAACTCGGCCGCCAACCCCGTGCTCTACTCCATCTTCTCGCAGAACTTTCGCCGCAACTTCAAGCGCTGTCTGTGCTACGTGTGTTACCTGAAGAAGCGGCAGGCGTACCGCCGGACACGCTTCGATTCCTTCGACTCACGAGGCGTGTCGCGGCGAGCCAGCACGACCAGGACCACCATCTCGCGCGTCTGACGTCACTGATGACGTCATTTGGAAGCATACTTTTTTTCCCCACCGACGTTGTATCGTCTCAGGATATGAGTCCCGCCAGTTTTAAGAAGAAGACCAGGTTTACTCCTTACGGCGATCCCCAAAGCGAAGGAGCAAACGACCCCCGAGCAGAGTCTTGGCGAGTCAGAGCGACAAGAAGCACCACCTCGCTTGACGTCACTGGGAGTAGAGCTATCGTTTTCCCTATCGTTGTCTGGTCTGGTCTGGTCTGAGAGTGTCTGTCTGGTTACCAGACCAGCTGACCAGTTTTGAAGGAGACGGTTCTCTCTCTATCTCAATTTCCACACTGAAGAAGGAGAAGATGACTCTCGATGGTTGTCTTGGCAAGACAGCACGTCCAGGATCACCATCTCGCGCGTCTGACGTCACTTACGTTTTAGTATAACTATTGTTTTCCCTATCCTTGTTTCGTCCTAGGGTGTCTGTCCGGTTACCGGTGCAGCTGACCAGTTCTGAAGAAGGAGGAGACCAGTTTATCTCCTCTTAGTGAGTTCAACACAATGGACGTGAAGATAACTCGGTCAAGAACGGTCCTTGCCCTGGCACGTTTGTTAATTTAATACGCATACACACACGGTGCACATTACGTGATTAAGGCATGTGTGTGTGCAGCGGATGGCGTCAGAGTTGAGTGTGTGTGTGTGTGTATGGGGGGGGGGGGGTAGGTGTTTATGACTTTTCACCACGTTTTCATCTTCCTTTTAGACCACGTTTGGCTGGTATCAAAGACGGGGCAACAAGAAAAAAAGGCCAACACAAATATTTGGCCCCGACCGGGATTCGAACTCACGACGCGAGCGCTGACAGTCCAATGCTCTGCCATTCGGCTATCCCGGCTCCCCCGTCAGAGGTGGAGAAAAGGATACACCACGTCATTTAATGTGTGAGAAAAGCCGCTGAGGGACCGCTGACACGATACGTGATACTTGTCTCAAGACTTACTCCGAGTTGAAGGAACTTCCCTGGCGCATGCAAAATCTAACTTTCAGCACTTTGCTGTACTTTTAAGATCGAGTTTTCATCAGCGTAAGAGTGATGGCCAAGAAAGATCAATAGCTCAGAGGAGTCAAGCCAACATCGTGCACGCATTTTGTATTGACGGACAAGCTTACGTACACACAGGACAGCCTCGAGTGCAAGACGTCCTTCCCGGAAAAAAAGGCAGGGCTTAACGATCGCAGGGACATGTTTTTGCCAGACTTCTCGACATTCTGTGGAGCCTGATATTATTGGAGCCTCCATTCTGTGCTGCCGAGTCAGTTGCCACAGTCACACTGTGCAACTGAATCAGCTGAATTGCAGAACTACTTATAGGGTTGTCAGACGTTGCAATCCATTCTGCTGGCCTACCAGCGGCAAAATGCCCACAGGGCCAGTTAAATCCGCTTGTAGCGGGCAATCCCCGGAGACGCCGCCGCACGGTCTTATTTTTTCCTCGCCACGCCAGCAAGTCGCCGCTGACCATGCTTTGTGTATTGGACGCCGGGCCGGCGGTGCAGCTGGTAGCCGAAGTGTGTTGCACCCCCGGTATGACCGCAACCCCCCGCGCGGTAGACATGCGGGTGGCTCGCAGGCACTGTACGTTTGACAAGGCCTTTATGACACTCGTCTGCTGGTCATGCGTGAACCGACTGTTAAGTGTGATCGGAGAGGAAATGCGGTGTGAGGCATATGGGACACACGGTGACTTAGGACACGTAACACACAGTACCGCTAGTTCCTTTGTGTGTCACGTTTTGCTTGGGACGTTGACTTTGGCCAGACAATTATGTGAGGCTACAGCAAAATGTTGTTATTACCATTGTTGTTATGTGAGGACGATTCACTTTCAGCGGCCGTAGTAAGCTACTACCATAACGACTATAAGTCCCCACTCTCTGCTTATAAATCCTCCGAAGTCGGAGTGTGGCTGCCCAGGTGGTGTGGGACGTGAAACTGGTCCGGCCACAGTCGCAAACTTCTCACCAGGCGGCGATGGATACAGTGTAGGATTTCTGTTGGTCAGTGTTCTGTGAATGCCGTTTCCTGGGGGAGTCGGCAGAACCCTACTTGTTTGGGTCAAACGTTTTCACAAAACAGTGGACATCCCTCGGCATTTTATAACAGTACACGCCACAGGGTTTCACAAACCAGTGGATACCTTTCGGTCGTCCATTCAACAGCGGACTTTACGCAACACGCGATGCGGTTGGACGGCCTTTGATGGGGTCGATTTGGGTTTTTTTTCCCCTCCCTGAAACCTACCAGTACTAGGGGACCAATAAAACACTGGTTAAGCCTTGGGGATCAGGGAAGAAGGGACGAAGAAATGAATACGCGGGGAGCCACCCGGCGCTGAAAAGCCTGCAACTGTCCCTTTAGATGGAAAGACCGATAACTCCGCGGCTGTGGTCGGCGAGGAAGCGGAAATGAAGTCGGCGGTAAAGACTCCGGGTTATGACCGAGGCAGGAGAATTTCCCGTCCACGTAAACCGAGAAAAGTGCAGCGGGCAAATGAAGCAGAAACTAGCGTAAAAGCGCCGTAATGGCGAATGAAAACTGCAATTACGGCCAGTCACTCTTCCCGCGCCCCGCAGCACGCCCCTGCAGTGCTCTCCCTTTTCGCGGACAATGGCGGTTCCTCTGATCCGGTTGAGGGTGGAATAAAATTAAATTCCCCGCCCCCATTCAAGCGAGAAAGCCAGGCGAGAGAACGGGAAGAAACTGAGACGCCGGGGGAGGAAAAAGCAAGCTTGTTAAGAAACTCGGAGAATGTCATCGGCAGAGAAGATTACCAGCTAATTACTGACTGCGTGCAGGGAGCGAAACCGCCGACAAACGGATTTCTGATCGGGAGGAAATTGGGTTAAATTTACGGAACTTGTCTTCTGACCCGGCGGATATTTTCGTAGTAGACGTCAGCCGGGCTATACTGGATGGAACTTGAACGAGATGAGATATGGATAAAATGAAGGTGTTCCTTCGAGGCGCTCCGTCTGGGACACTGACGACAGGGCGGCTCGTGTGAACCAAACCAACACTAGAGACAGGTCGAAGACGACACTGGGGAGATTACTGAGAGATAGGGTGGAGCGCCTATGGGCTTTTCCGGGCGCAGAGATACCGTTTTGAACTGAACTGAATTGAACTGTACTGAACTGAATTTGAACTCCGACTTTGGAGTTACTATATTTCACAGACTGAACACACTGGCTTCAGTTTTGGAATAGCGGGTTAGGCACAGCACTTAGGTTACCTTATGCTTGAGATAGAGGTTTGGGGCTGAAACTTGAACTGGACTGCCCCGGTTCTATGCTCGGTCGCTTATTTTTTAAAAAAAAAGTGTGTTTCGGTGGCTTTGATAAGTCGGTTATAACGCATCAGTTTCCGTTCTGCCAGTTTACGTCAGATGACGTAAGCCATCTCGGATTGAGACTAAGTATAGGTCGAATGTGCTCGCTGACTTTCGAATACGTGTATTTGAACAAATTTCGCTCGACTTTACGAAATCAGGTGTGTCTGCTTTACGCTCATTTCAAGCCAAACTCTAACAGGATCACACCTTATAAATTAACTGTGTTAAGCACCTTGCTTTTGTAATGTGTTTTTAATGTACATGTTTGTTAGGTTGCAAAAATCTGTGTTTGTACCGATAATTAATCAGAGATCGTACAAACCAAAAGAGAATTCGAAACCCGGCCAGAAATTTGTGCTGGTTTTCATCTCGTTGCCCTGTGTCTGGTACTACCTTTTACTTGGCAGAAAAGGACGTTAAAACCACAACCCAAGAACCAACCAACCAGCCAGCCAACCAACCAGTCAGCCCCTTCCACCTCTGGTTAAAGTCAACCTCATCCTTTCAGATCCTGTTGAATCCTAAAAATGCGTCCCCATTCCACGGAACACGGAAGTTCATTGCTTTACAAGGAAACTGAAAGTGGAAGCACCATGCGTTACCTAAACCACCACCTCCCCCCCCCGCCCCTCCCCCTCCCTCCCCGAAAATAAAATAATAAAATCTGTCGCAAACAAAATTAACGCCCACACGCCCGTACCCCCCTCCCCTCCCCCCCCCAAACAAACAAAAAACTGTTGCAAACGAAAGTTGCCCCCCCCCCGCCCCCCATTCCCCCACAAAAAAAGAAGAAAGAAAAAATCTCACAACAAAAATACGGAAGTTCACCAGGCATCATTCCCTCTCTACTGTTTCAATCCTTTTTATAAGACTGCTCGATGTGCATTCTGTACATTTTGTGCCTTTGTCCATAATTATCTCAAAAGCTTTTGCACATATCCAGCGTCTGAAGGAAAGAAGAAGGTCTCATCCGGACGCCTCGTTTGCACACTTCTGTATTCAAGTGTTTAGTGTTGTGTCGTCTCTGAGCACACTACCACGACTGCTCATTCCTAACCTACGTTTAAATTGTTCTCACGCGGTTTTGATGACAGAGCACACAGATAGCAGCAGCGGCAAATGATTTAACTGTCGAGAACGATGTCATAGCAAAACCGAGAAGGTACCCGATATCTTACAGATGAACTTGCTGGAGAAGCTGTACCCGTCGCATTTCTGCATAATTAGTTTGTTTTGTCTTCTGTTTCCTGTCTGGTATCGTTTAGCTATCCATGAATGCAGTTTTTTTTTTAAATTTTAAATACGCGTGTCCACATTGGTCACTGGTATTGGTCACTTATTGTTGATATTATGATTGACCCTTTTCATCTTATTGATGTTTTCATCACACAACACTACTGTTATTGTTACTCATACTTACCGTCATATGTCCCATGCCCCGGGGTGGCCGAATGGTAGAGCGTTGGACTCTCAATGCTCGGGTCGTGAGTTCGTATCCCGGCTGGGGCCAAATATATTATGTGCTGGCTTTTTCATCGTTGCCCCGTCTTTGGTATCACCTGTATGTGGTGGAAAAGGACGTTAAACCCCCAAACACCCCCCACCCCACACACACACCCTAACCCCCTCCCATTCCCCCCCCCCCCCCAACCGTCTCCGCCCCCATCACCCTTAAACCAGCATTGTGAGAACTTTTATGTCCCCTTCTTCCCTGTCTCCCCGCTTCACTTCACCATCCCACGTTATTGCTGCAGCAAGTGCTGCTATTTTCACACCATGCAGTGCATCTCCGGGATCCTCAGACTATCCAAAAGACGTACCCCCCCCCCCCCTCCCCCCCCCCCGGGCACAAAACTAACATGATGAGAACCTTACTTCTAATTTGATTGACAGCAACACCCGCTGCGCAACTGACGTTCGCTGCGCAAAGGTATTGTCGTCTGCTCGGCCGCCATGGCGAGCCCAGTGGAAAATTGGGACAGCAGACGACATGAGATCGATGGAAAAGAAAATGTGATGGACGTTCGATTAGGGTGACAAAAGAGAGGGGGAACAAGCTGCTTGCGTCTTGTCCCGCCAGTGTATCGCACGAACAAGAATACAATTGTTTCCTGAAACTGTGATAGACCGGGGGCGAGACAAATTTCTATCAAGAGCTCGGCCAGGGCAGTGTCGGTGTGATGAAACAAATTTGTTTCCAGAGTACAGGCAGAGCAGTGTGTGAAAAGAAATTTGGATCCAGAGTACAGGCAGGGCAGTGTGTGAAACAAATTTGGATCCAGAGTACAGGCAGGGCAGTGAGTGTAACAAATTTGGATCCAGAGTATAGGCAGGGCAGTGTGTGAAACAAATTTGGATCCAGAGTATAGGCAGGGCAGTGAGTGAAACAAATTTGGATCCAGAGTACAGGCAGGGCAGTGAGTGAAACAAATTTGGATCCAGAATATAGACAGGGCAGTGTGTGAAACAAATTTGGATCCAGAGTACAGGAAGGGCAGTGAGTGAAACACATTTGGATCCAGAGTACAGGCAGGGCAGCGTGTGAAACAAATCTGGATCCATAGTACAGGGAGGGCAGTGTGTGAAACACATTTGGACCCAGGGTACAGGAAGGGCAGTGTGTGAAACAAATTTGGATCCAGAGTACAGGCAGGGAAGTGTGTGAAACAAATTTGGATCCAGAGTACAGGCAGGGCAGTGAGTGAAACAAATCTGGATCCAGAGTACAGGCAGGGCTGTGAGTGAAACAAATTTAGTATTTTGTTAAGCGTTTTTGGTAGGTAGGTTAGCCAGGGTTTAATGACCCTGGAGACGACCTAGGGGGAGGGGGGGGGGGGGCGGAGGGAGACAGCTGTCATGAAGGAACATGCGAACAGTCCAGCTTAACACGATTCAGTCCAGTCAGACTGGGGCGCCTCTGGTTTGATGTATCCTCGACTGTGATGGACCTGTTAGGCTAGTGTTACACAAACAGATCCAGTTGTACAGTCAAAGGAAACAGTTCCTTGGTACAAGGGAACTACTCGAAACGGTTCCGTGGTGCAATGGACCTGTTTCAGTCACCTCACGGGGAGCCGGGTGGCCGAATGGTAGAGCGTTGGACTTCCAATGCTCGGGTCGTGAGTTCGTATCCCGGCTGGAGCCAAATATTTGTGCTGGCTTTTTCATCGTTGCCCCGTCTTTGATATCACCCATATGCGGTGGAAAAGGACGTTAAACCCCAAAACACCCACCCCACCCAATCACCTCACTCCGGCGTTGAGCATTTGTACCCATTTACGACAAATAAAGAAGGAGATCTTTTTGTGATGGGCGATACATAAGGCCTTGAGGCAATGTGCTTTGAACTCTAATTACACAACGTGAAGGCTGTTTTGAAGTGTGTGCACCACTAATGATTGAAAAGCACACACACACACACACACACACACACACACACACACACACACACACACACACACACACACCATTTGCTACGGCTGTGAACATCAGCTGAGTTGTTCCTGTTGGAAATGCTTTTATATACCTATGTTTTTCCTTTCCAGATTTCACTGTCTTGTAATGATGACATCTTAACGACTGCGATTTTAAGAACCACTGATGTGTTTGTACGGGTATTAATATTCATATTAATATTATACTGAGTGTTTGTGTAATGCGTACAGTTGTCTCGATGTTGTTGCTGTCATCAGCAAGTAGCTTAAACCTGGAATGTCTGATCGTGTCACTAATCGACCATTCGGTATCCATTCAGGCTTTTTACTCTTTCCAGAGGAGAGAGAGGAGAGAGAGAGAGAGAGAGAGAGAGAAACGCTTGTTTCAGGATAAAGACTTGTAGGCATGGACTGCCTATCTTACAAGCTGCCCTGCTAATCTAGAAACACTAAAAGATAAAGGCTAATATGACAAAAACGTATACCTGGCACAAAAGGAGGAAATTTAATAGTAAAAAAGAAAAAAAAAGTTGTAAAGATGCAAGATCTAAGGAAACACATCGGGAAATAGGTGAAGAAGTAGACGGCATGGTGTTTGAAATTGTAATATGCGACACAACTTGTAAAAAGGTAACATGTCATAGTGCCATCTGATAACGAGTAATTTAGCATGGTTCAGTTATTGTTCGTGAACCTATGACTATGTGAGAGAAGAGAGAGAGAGAGAGAGAGAGAGAGAGGAGAGAGAGAGAGAGAGAGAGAGAGAGAAGAGAGAGAGAGAGAGAGAGAGAGAGAAGAAATTACAACATCGTTATCAAATAAATAGAAACGCATAAATTAATGGACATTCTAACTCCTCACTCACTCACACATTGACTCACGGACTCACTCAGTGACTCACTCACCCATCAATTCACTCACCAAGAGAGAGAGAGAGAGAGAGAGAGAGAGAGAGAGAGAGAGAATTTGAACATGTATTTATCCGCCACAAATTGGATTTATCACTGTTGGTGTATTGTTGCTGTCTTGTGTCCAACTATGATTATGGCCTTGACGCTTTGTTCTAGTACATGTTGACTGATCACTTATCGAGTTATTCCAGATATTATTGGACTTCTCTTTCAGCTTGGTGAAGTTTCGTGCATTTGAATGTCTTTCCTATTTGTATGTCCAGTGTCACATGTGGTCAGTGGTATAATAAAAAGGTCTGCGACTGAACTGCTCAGTTGATTATTTGAAATATTGCATTCAGTGCGCATTTACACGTAAAATTGGTGTGTGTGTGTGTGTGTGTGTGTGTGTGTGTGTGTGTGTGTGTGTGTGTGTGTGTGTGTGTGTGTGTGTGTGTGGTCAAAGGACACAAATACACAGGGTCTCAAAATGCCTATATATTCCCTATTAGCCTCAGGCATCATAGTCACCCCTAAAAATGCTTCAATCTAGAAACAATTACTACCATGAACAGACCATTCAAAGTCACGCACCTGACAGGAGATTAAAATAATTTGAATGCCTCCTTTCCGCTCAGGCCTTACTGGAGTAATGCACGTCTACTTTCTGTTCAGGCCAGAGAGCCAGTTCACACAACTCCACTTGCATCACTTGTGTCCGACCTCTGTGCAAAAAAGTCCCAACTTCACTGGCAGCTTGCCTCTTTTTGCGACCGACTGGCATGCCCCTTCACCTACATAATACAAAAATCACGAAAATCACGATTTTTTAGACAACAAATTTCACTACAAACTAGCAAACAGGGTGCCTCAAATAAAAACTGCACATCAGTGACTCCACGGTCAATTTGTGTCCTCACGCCTCTGTGTGTGTGTGTGTGTGTGTGTGTGTGTGTGTGTGTGTGTGTGTGTGTGTGTGTGTGTGTGTGTGTGTGTGTGTGTATGTGTGCGCGCGCGCGTGTGTGTGTCAGTGTGTGTGTGTGCGCGCGCGCGTGTGCGCGCGTGTGGTGGTTGGTGTGTGTGTGTGTGTGTGTGTGTGTGTGTGTGTGTGTGTGTGTGTGTGTGTGTGCGCGCGCGTGCGTATGTGTGCCGGCGTGTGTGTGTGTGTGTGTGTGTGTGTGTGTGTGTGTGTGTGTGTGTGTGTGTGTGTGTGTGTGTGTGCGCGTGCGTATGTGTGCCGACGTGTGTGTGTGTGTGTGTGTGTGTGTGTGTGTGTGTGTGTGTGTGTGTGTGTGTGTGTAAGAAATCCCGACCCCCTCCTTCCTTCCTTCTACCTCACATACAAAAGACCAACACCCAGTTTAAGATCTCGATTGAAAGGCAGTGATTCTGAAGCAAAAACAGCAGCAACAGCGACGGAGAACCCAAATATGAATTCTTTTTACCAGAAATAGGCGTTGATGACAACTAACTAGGAACGGTTTTTACGGGTCGTACAGCTTATGAGGTGAATAATTTTTTTTTTGGGGGGGGGGGGATGGGGGGTGGGGGTGGGGACGGCTGTCGTGAATCAATTGATGAACGCGTGTTTGATGGATGTGTTGTGGTGGGAGGCTTCAATCATTCGCATGATGCAGCGGTCAAATCCCGATCCATCATAGATGCTAGGTTAATAAGGTGATGACTGGGAAATACAGCTGATGAATCACCGCGTGCTGCATGTAGACCTCTTGATATTTGATAAAAGATGCAATAATGGCTGTGTGTGTGTGTGTGTGTGTGTGTGTGTGTGTGTGTGTGTGTGTGTGTGTGTGTGTGTGTGTGTGTGTGTGTGTGTGTGCGTGCGTGCATGCGTGGCGTGTGTGTGGCGTGTGTGTGTGTGTGTGTGTGTGTGTGTGTGTGAAATATGTACAGGGAAAACATTACTGAACGTTTTGGTCCTGCAGAGGTAAGGGAGGCAACCGATACATATCATTCAAACTATTCTCAGCAGGACCATTGCCTCCCCTGTTTCTCCCTCGGAGCCGCTTCTCTGCATTATGCATTTTGAAAATTCTATGAGAAACTACACGACGGTAGACTATCACTACCACCACCACATCCACCACCACCACCACCAACCAACCAACAGCCCTCCCCCCCCCCCATTTTTAATGTAATTGACGCATTTACATTCAGATTTTTAAAAAAGCAAGGAATCGCAAGATATGAAATGAATAGTATTTTATTGCTTTGATAAGTGATGAGCAACGAAAGCCCGTTTCTCACAACAGTCGCACACTGACTAAAAGAAGAAGAAGAAGACGACGAAAAAGAAGCAGAAGAAGAAATTAAAAGACAACGAAAGCTTAGTAGTAATTGAAGTATACATGTCAGTATTGAAGTTCAACTGAACTTGACGTGTAATGCCATTGAAAAATACGTGATGAAAAATATAGGTGGGGAAACTCTTAAAAACGGGAGACATCCTAAGGATCTTTTTGCCGGGAACGGCGGGCAAAACTAACAAGCATATCATAATCTCGATCCTGTCTACATTGAAAAATACGTGATGAAAAATATAGGTGGGGAAACTGACTCTTACAATCGGGATACATCCTATGGATCTTTTTGCCATGAACGGCAAAACTAACAAGCATATCTCGATCCTGTCTACATACTACAAAAGCAAGTACAAACACGTGTTAAAGATGGTGTATAAGACTGCACAACCATACAAGGAGTTCATGCAATCATACATGTATATGAGCGGTAATGAGAGAGAGAGAGAGAGAGAGAGAGAGAGAGAGAGAGAGAGAGAGAGAGAGAGAGAGACAGACAGACAGACAGACAGACAGACAGACAGACAGAATGACAATGACAATGAAACTTTATTTTTCAACGGTAGAAATTGTAGCACATGTGCAAAAAAAGCAACCCCCCCCAAAAAAAAAAACAAAAAAAAAAAACCAAAAAAACCCCAAAAAACCAAAAAAACAAAAACAAAAAACAAACCCAAACAACAACAACAACAACAAAAAAACAAAAAACAAACAAACAAAAACAAAAAAACCCTATAAGACCACACAGGTCACAAGTAAGATATTAAGTCAGCGTGAGAATAACAGCCTGACATGTACATGGCAAAATTACATGTCATGCTTTAAATACGCTCGACTACCTAAATAAACCTATAACTGCTGGAAAGTAAACTCCAGATACATACGACAGAATACTCAGGTGTGTGGAGACATGAATCTAGACTTAAACAAGACCTATAACTGCTAGCAAGTATAAGAGAGAGAGAAAGAGAGAGAGAGAGAGAGAGAGAGAGGGAGGGAGGGAAAAAACCCGCATTACTTGGAGCACACAACACAGGTAAGAACCTTGTCGTGATGGTAAGGGGGGCACGGCAGACTGCCACACTGACCCACCACGTAATAGAAGAGCTTCCCATTTTGATCGGAACCGGAGCCCGGAGCGGTCTCCATGGCGCTGTCAACGCACACGTACTCCGTGGCCGCAGCGTGCGTGTGATGGCCGGACATGAGGTGACCGGAATACTCCACGTTCCACCCCGCGTGCTGACAGACAGCGGTACCGGGGATCATCAGAACTCTCTGACGGCGGGAGACACACACGGCGCAGACCACGTTCCAGTCGTGAGAGGGCTCTGGGTCGGTTCGTACTCTGCGCCGTACAGATAGACGCTGCCGGCCGTCGTCCTGTGCTGGTCGTCGTAGAGAGGGTTGGGAGGCAGGCAGAGCGGGTTGACCCCTGCCCCTTTGTGCTGGAAGTGGCCGCCTCCAGCCACACCTGAAACAAGCACGGTAAGGTCAGCTGCATTTTGTAATGGAGGGGAGACTAGGTTAGTTCGGGGGGCGGGGCTGCGGGGTTTAACTCTTCCCCTACCATAAGCGTTGATCTATTTGGTGATCAAAAACAACGAAGAAAACTGATGGTCATGACTGGCATTAACAAAAATCTAAACAGTATGGGATACAGACGGGAGATACTCCACTTCAATCTGTCTTTTTTCAGTCTCCATGGGGAGAGAACTACGAGTGAGTATACTTGTAAATGCTTGGTATCAAAAGAGTTAATGTCGTTTTCCAGTACACGATATTGATAAAGAAGAGAAGGGACAAAGAGGGAAACGCCAGCATGACTGGTTTGCTCCCTGTCGGGATTCGAACCCTCAGTAAGTTCGACGTACGCTTTAATAACTCGCCCGTCCTTATCAAATGAATAGAAACGCATAAATTAATGGACATTCTAACTCACCCATCAATTCACTCACCAACCTCTAACACACTCACTCATCCACCCACGCACCTCCTCGATTGCACGCGCATCCACCCGCCCATGCACCCACACACTCACCCCCCCCCCCCCCCCCCCCCCCACCCCCCCCCCCCCCCCCCCCCCCCCCCCCCCCCCCCCCCCCCCCCCCCCCCCCCCCCAAACAGCCAGCCAGTCAGCCATCCGGCCAGCCAGACAGGCAGACAGACAGACAGACAGACAGGCACGCAGGAAGGCAGACAGACAGACAGGCACGCAGGCAGGCAGACAGACAGGCAGGCAAATAGATTAAATCTGCTCACCAGAGTACACCATCTCCGCGGAATGGGGACAGGAACTACTTCCCCACCGCACGTAGACGGAACCTTCAGAGACCGGGTAAGCCAGCTGAGTCTCCCCGGACACATCACCTCCGCCGCCCCTACCCAATCTCTCTACAGTTTTCATCAGGGTCTCCACTTGCTCCGTCAGTGTCTGCACCTGCTGCGTCAGTCTCCCGCTATCTGAGGCTGACAGGGTTGTTCTGGATATGAGCCCGGGCCACCGGACGGCGACGATGACCACCAGAGCCGGCAGCAACACGGACAGAAGGAGCTGGCTGTACCACGGCATGGCTGTTTTGCTTTACCTGTAACGAAGTTATCATCGTAACTTTCTGTTCTATAAGCGAGAGAAATTGAGCGTCAAGAATGACCTATCAGTCACTGTGAATGGTTAACCAACTATCGCTGAAAGAAAACAACAAACAAACAAACGAACACAAAGACGAAAGCAAACGAACAGAAAACAACAACAACAACAACAACAACAACAACAACAACAACAACAACACACACACACACACACACACACACACACACACACACACACACACACACACACACACAAACCAAGCAGTCACCACTGCCACTACTGCCAGCAAACATTAATGACACCACAAGTGGGTAGGGGGTGGGTGTTTGGAAGTTTAACGTCCTCTTCCACCACGCATGGGTGACAGCAAAGACGGGGAAAAGGCCAGCACAGATATTCAGTTGGCCCCAGCCGGGGATTCGAATTCAGGAACCGAGCATTGCCAAGTCCAACGCGCTTTGACACTACAAGTAAATGTACCCCCGAACAAAATAACAGCAGAGAAGCATTAAAATGTGTACCGGTATGTATAGGCAGCTGTTTCTGTACTCTAATAACTTTGACTCTGACGCCGGTACGGGATATCATCTCCCAGCTCCCCCAGCGCACTGGCCGACTACCACTTAGCGGTTAGCAGTGGTACTCTCCCCTGCCGCCTAGACAGTGGCCAGCGTCTGACTCAGAAGTTTCCTCCAATACAGGCTACAGAACACAGATGCAAATTTCGAGGTAAACGCTATATATTCCTCTTACACATAACGTTGCATATGACACCCTAGAAATAATTTAAAATTCACCAAATAATCACAAAAATCCGGCAGCCAAAGACTCACGTGTAGAGTAAATTTTAACAAATTCCAATATTCCGAGTTTTTTTTTGCGATGTTAGCAGCGACCACATACCCCCTCCTTTCTTTCGTCTGCTAGGTTCCTGTGCCAGCCGCGCATGAATACAAACAGTTCACAAACTAGACGCATTTTTTCCTAATTTTACTATTACCTGGCATGATACTTATTTACAAAAGCCCCAGATTGCCTTTTTAAAAATTTGTGTTTTTTTTTTTTTTTTACTCTGCACACAAATTTTAAAAGGGGCAAAAATTTTGTACTATTTTTAGCCCCGTAAGCTATTAGTGTCCTCTAGCCAAAGGTTGCCTCTGATACAGCCATGCAAAGTCTTTTGAACGCTGTTTCTTTGCTGTCTACTGCTGGTTTTGCCCAGTATTTTTATGCATACCAATCGTCATTTGAATAAATGACATTTGCGCATCAACTGGTTGTCTCTTTTCTGTTTGAATGGTCAGTTTTTTGTCCAACAATCAATGAACTGACTTCAGCCAATATGGTCGAAGGTCGCTTACACAAATACTATCGTAACTGTAAAAGGCTGTCGTACAAACCTGTTGAGCTGGGACACAACTCCGTCGAAAAGACGGGGAAAATATCTGTGCGACGGGTAGTGAAGAACCTGTCCACTCGCGGTTAGCTGAAGTGTCGACAAAGGATTGGAAACTACTTCATTTGGGGCGGGAATCTGGTGTATAAAACCCTGTTCTGGCTGACGTGTCGAACTGCGATTGGAAACTGCTTTTTTTTGGGGGGACGTGTATCCTGTTTACAGGAGCTCGGCCAAGGACGCGTTTGCGACACCGTCATTTCCCGACCTAAACGCCAAGCAGTGCGGAACGACACGGCTTTTTAAAATGCTTCTAGGTTAGTTGTTGTTGATGGCCCAGCGACAAGAAGCGCACGCCTGCACTGTCATTCGCAACAGCATGGGTTCATATGCTATTTTTGTTATGAAAAGCCCGGGTATACGTATGCTCAGTGACGTGAAAAAACATTTCAGTTACGTCCTTTACTGAATGGGACGCTCAGTTTGCATCGTTTTAAAATAATGTGTAAATGCATTTTCCGGAGGATACGGTTCATAACGAAACGCGCTAACTTAACTGCTGCTGCTGCTGCTCCTCCTGCTGCTCCTCCTCCTCCTACTACTACTCTTCCTCCTACTACTACTCCTACTGCTGCTGCTGCTCCTCCCTCCTCCTCCTCCTACTACTACTCCTACTGCTGCTGCTGCTCCTCCCTCCTCCTCCTCCTACTACTACTCTTCCTCCTACTACTACTCCTACTGCTGCTGCTGCTCCTCCCTCCTCCTCCTCCTACTACTACTCTTCCTCCTACTACTACTCCTCCTGCTGCTGCTGCTGCTCCTCCCTCTTCCTCCTACTACTACTCCTACTGCTGCTGCTGCTCCTCCCTCCTCCTCCTCCTACTACTACTCCTACTGCTGCTGCTGCTCCTCCCTCCTCCTCCTCCTACTACTACTCCTACTGCTGCTGCTGCTCCTCCCTCCTCCTCCTCCTACTACTACTCTTCCTCCTACTACTACTCCTACTGCTGCTGCTGCTCCTCCCTCCTCCTCCTCCTACTACTACTCTTCCTCCTACTACTACTCCTACTGCTGCTGCTGCTCCTCCCTCCTCCTCCTCCTACTACTACTCTTCCTCCTACTACTACTCCTACTGCTGCTGCTGCTCCTCCCTCCTCCTCCTCCTAGTACTACTCTTCCTCCTACTACTACTCCTACTGCTGCTGCTGCTCCTCCCTCCTCCTCCTCCTAGTACTACTCCTCCTACTCCCCCTCCTCCTAATACTACTGCTCCTCCTCCTCCTACTACTCCTAGTACTACTCCTCCTCCTCCTACTACAGGACAGTACCGTTCCTAGTACCACTACCGACTATTACTGTACATTTTACTACTATCATTGGTACTGGTACTGCTACTACTACAGCTACTACAAGGCGGTAATAGGATTGTGGCAGCAGCAATATCTTCAACACACACACACACACACACACACACACACACACACACACACACACACACACACACACACACACACACACACACACACACACACACAGGCGCGCGTGCACGCACACACGCGTGCACGCACACACGCACGCACGCAGATTCAAACCCTCCATAGTTATGTTAATTTTTTTTTTATTCTTTTATTGACTTCCACATACAGATGGACATAATAGTATGCATAGTTACATACTGTGACACAACTACTCACAGTGGCCTACATAAGGAAGTTCGCATGACACAATTACATTCATCATGTTTTTGTTTTTTTTAAAGTTGTTGCAATTGTTTAGCCAGCCGGCTTATTTCAACCCATTTTGGCTTTTCCGCAAACATCCCTAAACAATCCACCCACAAGGATACATCCGCTATCCTCGCTCAGCTAAGGTTCTGCTACCACCATGCAAGACCTTTAGGTGGGGGGAGGCGGGGATGGGCGTCAGGGAGTTTAACGTCCTTTTCCACCACATACGGGTAATATCAAAGACGGGGCAACGATGAAAAAGCCAGCACAAATATCTGGCCCCTGCCGGGATACGAACTCACGACCCGGTGGAACCTCAAAATGCATCTTTTCTCTCAGTTCTTTTGTTTTTCTCCCTCTTTATTCTTCCCTGCAACCCAAAGGCGCCGTGAAGTAACACGCAGTTAGCATAGAAGCTTTTTTTTTTTTTTTTTGCTGCGCCATACAAATGGCCAGTCATCTTTATCGTCACTTCAAAGCTCTGCAGTCTTCGTGTTTGACTCCTGAGCGAGGCCAGCCGGCACCGCCCTCACGAACACGTCACCAAGCAATGACGTCACCTCGTCGTAACAGTGAAGATCGACGCGGAAGAATCCGTGAAAGGGAGAGTCGAGGTCGGCGACGAGGTAACAGAGGAGGGAGATGGAGATGACGGTGATGAGGCACATGGCCAGCTCGGCACGGTACGACTCACACCGCACCAGCAGCATGCCTAGAAACGTGAAGTAACCAAGCGCCTCCAGGAACGCCCACCTGCACATAATTATAATCATGGGCCGCTTTACCACGTGATGTCATGCCGTGTGTGTGTGTGTGTGTGTGTGTGTGTGTGTGTGTGTGTGTGTGTGTGTGTGTGTGTGTGTGTAAGATTGACTTTCAAAGTCAGATCTACGGACAGGGGAGATGATGCCCGGACGTGCAAGTCCTCATCGGGACACGCGATTGGAGATGGGTGTTTAACCACCACATACGGATGATATCAAAGACGGGGCAACGATGAAAACGACAGCACAAATATTTGGCCCCAGCCAGGATACGAACTCACGACCCGAGCATTAGAAGTCCAACGCTCTACCATTCGGCCACCCCGGCTCCCCACGCGATTGGAGGAGTCAATCAAAAACTTTGCAGTTAGTTTTGGAGGGCAGAGGTTAATTGCTACAAACACACGCGTGAGATTACGTACCTCAGCATCGCCGAGTCACCCTGAAACAGGCGACATCTTGCGTCTGCAGATTAACTCTACAATGTGCGGTCTGAACATATTTGGAAGATTAATTTATCAGCAATAGTGGACGTACACAAGCGTGTAGTACTCACCAAGGGTGGTAAGTTAGGTACTCATACACACTGCACGTCAGAGCGATGACGTCAAAAAGAAATAAACAATAAAGCACAAGATTTATTAAATGTTCTAGGGGAAAAACCCCGACAATATTCTTATCGTCTCGTGCTCACTGCAGTGCATGAATCCTCCGCTTCAGGAACAACTTGAAAAAGATGTCGTCGTCATGGGCCACCCGTTTCTCCAGACGTCGCAAGAGAGCGCTCTGCCACATGTCTCCGTCCTTGACCTTGGCGCTCGAGTAGGCAACCCGCACAATGTCACCGAGGCCTGTGAAGGGAAACAGAGAGTGTGACAGTGTGAGACTAAATTTGCTTCTTTCCATGGGCCCCGTGGCGTTTAGCTGGAATGATGCTTAGAGGTGACTACAGACTACGAATATTTTTCTTGTCACTCTGTTTTACATATTTTTCTTCTGAGTGGGCTTGAGGGTCGAGGGATGTGGGTTGGGATGCCCAATACTCCTGAAAAGACACCCATGAACTCCTCGAAAGCAGAGAACTGTTCCGAATTACCCCTGGTAAAATTTAATACTGGGTGGCGCGCTTTTCCTGGGAGAGCAGCCCGACTCAGTTGAGATTATTACAGTTTAGTGCAAGAAGTGTATAAATGACAAATTCAACGAGGGTGGTCTCCATACGAAATCACGTGCATTTCCCAAGAAAAGTCAATGATAACAACAAAGTGAAAAGGATGGCACGGCACACGTGTACTTAAGATACGAAAGCACAGGGCGATTAACATTTCTTACTTTTGCCCCACAAGTTTCCCTCTGACTGTCGTTGTGTGTCGTGTCCGGTATGAGCCGTGTGACCTCGCAGCCGCAGAATCGTCTCCAAGGTGACGTCCTTGACAATTCTCACCATGGTAACGCGGTGTAAGGGAGGCACGACCCGTAGATCGTCGATCAGTTTCAGCACTGTCTTCAGCTGGTCGACTTGCTTCAGTATACTGATCTGCACACACACACACACACACACACACACACACACACACACACACACACACACACACACACACACACACATGGCAGAATCAAGAGTCAGTCGCTAAAACTGAACATTTTGCAACGGTTCAGGAAATTAAGATCTCTATACTACTACTCTTAAAAATAACAAACAAACACCACCCCCCAAAACAAACAAACAAACCCCAAAACAAACAAACAACCGACAAAAACAACAACAAACAAAAACAACAACAAACAAACAAAACAATCAACAACCACCAAAAACCCCAAAACCAACAAAAACGACAACAACAACCACCACCACCACCAAAAGCATGAACTGCGGAATTAGATGGGATCTCAATTAGACGATCATTTGTATTTGTATTGGTTTTTCGAGATTCCTTTTTGGAATACAGAATGGCCTATCACTTGCGCTCTTTATCTCTTAGTTACCATTTCAAATTTTGAATGGTTTGTTGGTTTGTTTCTTTGTTTTGATTTACATCCAAGTGCATTTTGCAAGTGAATTTATCTTCGTATTAGGCTGAAACGACTGAATACGAATCTTTGGACCTTGGTGTATTATCCCCAGTTTGTTTGTCTGTCCAACCAACCTGCCTGCCTACCCGTCCGTTCGCGTGTCTGTCTGTGTACGGCAGTGTGTACCCACCTCCGTTTCCCTGAACCCAGCCGCCACTTCTTGGAAAGCAAACCCAATGAAGATGGCGTACACCATACCGGCAGGTACCAGGAAACAGGAAATCGCATCATTGATGTCAGGGGGCGATTTTCGGGCAGGCCAAAACAAACTCACGATCCCACTGTGCAGGAGGAGCGTCATGGGGCACAGCCCTAACGAAACCAAGACCGGAAGTAGAATGTAGAAAAGTTCCCGGATGTCCGCCGACCAGCTTTTGTCAAGGTCGTCCAGTGCTTGAAGGTCCTGGGATGAAAAGAGAGGCGGGAGACAACTGTGTCTCGTCGGTATCGACTCGTCCATCGAAGTGTTGTCGTCCTTGTTTTTCTGGTGGCCGGAATCAGCTGAGACTTCAGCGAAGAAGGATGGCCTTTTCTCGCCCGTACTAAATACTTTAATCCTGCTGAAATCGTCTGAATGTCCAGTGGTCAGATCATGATGACCGGAATCTGAATTCTTCACCTCTCCACCGCTGCTCGTTTTAAAATGCGCGACCAGGGATCGTGTCCTTTTTCGAGTCCAAACCGTCACAACGACCAAACCTGCGATAGAGCAATGTTTAAATGTACATACATACAATCCACTCCGAGATTGTCCTGCACTGTTGTCTTCTAAATCTAATCTTAGACACACTTGTTTTTAAAGTATCTGGACTGATCTGCGCGATCATACTTATGGGCTGTGATCTCAAAATGCGCAAAGTCCCATCTTTTAGCTCCTCACCACTGCTATCTTAAGGTTTTATCTGGCTCATTCCAGTCTATCCTTTTATTTTGGGTTTTATCACTGGTACTTGTTCTTGGTTTTTAATTGTGTCTGTCTATCCTCTATCATTTCTACTCAGTTGTGTCGTGTGTGTGTGTGTGTGTGTGTGTGTGTGTGTGTGTGTGTGTGTGTGTGTGTGTGTGTGTGTGTGTGTACACGCGCGCGCGCGAAGACTACTCACCAACTGTAATAACCACGAGACAAACGAGACAAGGTAACAGTAACTCAGGGACGCTCGGGCTCCCACCCTCAGGCTCCGGAACCCCATCCTCAGCCATAGCCTCAGGACGTGGTTCCTGTGTACCACTGTCCACTGTCGCCATAGTCATGCCTACGTCGGTCCCGGTTCCAACATTACCCTTCACTGGACACACACTGAAATCTAGTGTAACCCAAACATCATGAATTCTTACAGCACACAATATCCTGTTTTCAAAGGGGGGGGGGGGAGGGTTATTTGGGAGTTTAACGTCCTTTTCCACCACATACGGGTGATATCAAAACAAAGACGGGGCAACAATGAAAAAGCCAGCACAATATTTGGCCCCAGCCAGGATTCGAACTCAAGACCCGAGCATTGGAAGTCCAACGCTCCACCATTCGGCCACCCCGGCTCCCCTCCTGCTTTCAAACAGATTTTTAATAATAATAGTAATAATAAATGGCATTTATAGGGCGCATTTCTTTGGAATACACTCAATGCGCCAATCACTCACCGACACTCACGCACATTTTACAAATGATGGACAGACATACACTGGTGAAACTGACTAGTTGCTGACACGGGAAATTACTGGAAGGCTTTACAAAACAGGAACGTTCTAAGATTGCTCTTAAAAACAGACGGTGTGGGCGCATTTCTCAGATGTGCTGGCAGGGAATTCCAAAAGGTCGGTGCATCAAAACTGAAAGAGCGCTCGCCAAAGGATTTCCAGGGAAAAAAAAGGGGCTTAAAGGAAGCGGGTTAGGCAAGGACGGTTTGCCGGCCAAACCGTAACTTGAAGGGGCACGGGTTGGTCGGATTCTAGTATTACTAGCGCGAAAGCACCTACCGCATATCAGACCACATGCAGTATGCAAAAAGTCATTGCCTACACGCACCCTAGCTTTAAACGGGCCCTTGCTACTTCGAGTAGTCCACGCAGCGTCAAAAAAGTTTCAAACAGATATGTATAGCTACTGTTGTATGTGTGAGTTTCCTGACGGGTCAATGAGACACACAAAAGCACACGTTGTCATTTCCATGTCTATCTAGCTTGATACCACCGCCCTGCACAATGCACATAGCGCCTGCAATTTATCTCCCTTCAAGTTTGTGGTTAAACGGCATAATTCCACCTTTACTATACGCCATCTTATGCGGGTGGGTGGGTGTTTGGGGGTTTAACGTCCTTTTCCACCACATAGGGTGATATCAAAGACGGGGCAACGATGAAAAAGCCAGCACATATATTTGGCTCCAGCCGGTAGCCATCTTATGCTTTGGAACAGTTTCGCTCTTGATGGAGTGTGTCTGTACGCTCCAAATACTCTTGATGATTAGTACAGCTCTTGATGCGAGACACTTTGAACAATCGGTCGAACATTCAACATTTTACGACTGTTGTTGCACTGCTGTTGTCGGTAAAGTTGTAGAGGACACACCCTAACCACAGAAACACGACAAAACATAGCCGCAAAAGATGAACATGCTGCCTGGTGTAATTTTGAAGAATGTCTTTCGGATATGATTAATATGTGTAAAAGGTGATTATTTTTTTTACGATTTTTCCCTATAAAGTACAAGAGGCATGACATTTTCAGTTGTGGGAATCAGGAAGTGGCCTTTTGGGCCAGACACAAGAACCGTTGCGGAAGTTTTTCTTTTCTTTTCCCTCCTTCATGTTTCTTGTTTAGTCTTCCTTCAGCATTTTCCCATAATGTTTATTCACCAAGAGTATTAAGAGTGGAGCATTACAAAAGTGCGGGGACAGCTAAGGTTTTACCAGTACAGGAGAGCAGGCTACGGGTCTAACCCAGACTAGGACAAAAGAAACCCCAAAACAAAATTCAATATAATAAGAAAGAAAGACAAAAATCCTTCTATAACGGCATAGGCACCTTGCTGGAATGGACCCGCTTCCTGATTTAAAACAAAACAAACCAAACAACAACAACAACAACAACAACAACAACAACAACAACAACAACAACAACAACAACAACAACCAACACCAACACCAACACCAACAACAACAACAGAAAATTTAACCCTAGAGCTAGTTTAGCTTGAGGTTAGACTCTAACCCGGGGCTAAACTTCCTAACCCCGACTTTTACATACGGGTCCAGAGGTTGCCAAACAGCACCTTACCACCATTTGGACATCTTATACATCACACGTACTTGATACGGTATTCCGCGTAGCTGCTTCAGTGATGTGACCAAAACATTATGTTTTGGACCTTCAATCTGTAGTTGTGTGGCATTTGGTTTAGGTTTAAACCCAACATGGCTGAAGTACTTACGCAAGTACTGAATGTGACACACAACATACTCACGCGCGCAGGATGTCTCGAGCAAATTAGCACCAGAGCGTGATGATTTCCAACATCATGTTTGTCAGTTGGTCGCAGCTACTGCACTGACTAGCACTGAGTACAACTTCTGTACGCGTTTCCCTTCCTGGTCCAAATATAACCAGTTGAAGAGAAGACCTGTTCGCTTGAGAGCTAGACACAACTCGTCTCCGCCTTTGTTTAAACAGGACTTCTTGCACGTCTACTGATGGATTCGGGACATCAGTTACAGCATCTCTCACGGGTGACCAGAACGTACGATGTGAAACTATAACCCTTCTAGTCTTATACTCAGAAGCTGAAACTGTTCAGCCCGGCTGGGGCCAGATATTTGTGCTGACCTGTTTTATCATTGCCCCCGTCCTCGATATCATCCATATGTAGTGGAAAAGGACGTTAAACCATCAGACACCCACCCACCCTGAAACTGTTAAAGGCCCATTTTCCTTTAGGTTTATGTTCACAAATAGTTCTGAGCTCTTTTTGTGGCGTTCAGCATCGTATCAGTTACAAACCTGCACAGTGGCAGCATCGTAAAGGCCGGCACCGTGCCAATAGAAATGTACACGCGACGCGAAAATCACAAGGAGTCAAGCTAGTGTTTCGGCCACAGTTAACGCACTGACTATGAGAATTAAAAAAAAAAAAAAAAAAAACCAGCTCCCGCAGCTTGCATGAAAACTGCATTGTATCGCATTCAGAGCTCTACTAATCACTAAGATTTGTAAGCATACATGTACACTCATTAGCGGAACTGTTCCAGCTCTGCTGTGAGGCCCAGTGATCCTGGCAAAGGGCATTCACACATAATGATTTGTAGAATGCATCGTGTGTGGGCAGTAATGGTGGCAGCTGCATCACCACAGAGAATGCCGACACCTCGCTGCATGAACAACGCGTGGTGGGCTCCAACAATAGGGGAACAAAGTCACCCAGCCACTGGAGAAAATTGAAAAAAAAGAGGGGGGAAAAACTGGTGGTAGGTCAAATATAGCGACTTTGAGATTTTTATATTTTATTTTCGGGTCCTTCAACAATTAATACAACTTTGAAAGTTTGAAGGCTGAGTGCAGCTTATAAAGATGTTAAAAACGAGCATATAACACAACCACGCATTACCGGCGTGATTTCTGTGTCACACTTTACCAGCCACTTTTCAAGTATTTCAGCAAGTATTCAACAAACATATCCCAGGCCTAACACCATGCTAAAGAAATAATTTCCATACCAAATAAATCTTATTTTCTGCACTTTTCCGAGATGCACCCCCCCCCAAAACAACAACAACAACAACAACAACAACAACAACAACAACAACAACACCACACACACACACACACACACACACACACACACACACCACACACACACACACACACACACACAAAACCCCAAAACAACAACAACAACAACAACAAACAAAAACCCAACAACAACCAAAACCCCAGCCCTTTAAATATTCCAAAATTACTCTTTGTCCCCCTTTTATGGGAGCTCGTCACACGCGTCTTTGTCAGACACACACACCCCGACTACTTTCTGTATACACTGGTCATTCGACTGAGCCTGTACATGTAATATGACCGCATGAATGTGATATTCAATGATCAGTGGAGTAGAACTTCCTGGTCGGCTGAATCAGTAGAAAGGCCACCAGGATTACACGCCCGCACAGTAAACACAAGCACCAGCTTCCTTTCATACCGGACACGACTACCACATAAAGTTTAAGTGGAGATTAAAGTGCCGTGTCTTAACTGTCGCAAGATCCTTAGTCCGTCCACCTCCAGCCCACTGTATGATAAGACTTGTTGAAACGAACAACAACAATAATAATAATAATAATAATAAGGACGACTTATAAGGCGCCTATACATGAAATAAAACAGGCTCTAAGCGCCGTACATCATAACTACATACACCACTTTCATACACACAGACTCACAGGGAACATTCAAAGTTACACAATATCTCACAACAAGCACGCTGACACAGTGTGGAAGGGCAGAGTAAATCAGTAACCAGTTTTAAATAGGTGGGTATTGAGGCAGCGTTTGAAGCTGGCTCTGGACTCTCTGTGTGTAAGTGATTTAGGAAGTTGGTTCCAAAGAGCTGCAGCCTGAAAGGAAAAGGATAGATCTCTGACCATATGCTTTAGTTCTTACTGACGGGGTGCACAGAACTTTAGTGTCAGAGGAGCTACGTAACTGCCTGGATGGAGTGTAACAATGAAGGAGTTCAGAAAGGTAGGATGCACACCAGTAAGAGCCACTTCAAGCCACTATTACGCAAGGTGTGGGCCTTCCCCGCTAGGCCCGAGACTGTTGCAGATTGCATAATAGTGGCTTGAAGGGTGTGCCAGTGATCTGAAGATTTCAAGTAAAATTGTCATTTTTGCACAGGCTTTAAAGAGATATAGGACGGGGGACCATCCATGAGTGCGAGTAAGGAGGACCCCTTAAAATTAGTTGTAAACAAACATGTAAATCATACACATGATCAAAACAGTTAACATGTGGATGGTTCCACGTTTTTTTTTTTGGTTGTTTTTTTTTAAAAGTTTGAATCATCAAAAATAAAGGTCAGTTTATAGGTCAGTGAATTTTTTTTTTTTTTTAGCTTGCATCATGGTTTCAAATGCACAGAAAGTAATATAACTTTAAAAACTGCGGGCGACCATCCGCGTCTGGCTGCTTTCAGCACGTGCATGTTATGCTGTTGTCAGTTAGCGTAAGCAGCGCATATCGATCAGGGCCCGCATGTAAAAGTCGGGGTTAGGGAGTTTAGGCCCGGGTTAGAGTCTAACCTCGAACTAAACTAGCTCTAGAGTTAAATTTTCTGTTGTTTTTTGTTTTAAATCAGGAAGCGGGTCCATTCCAGCAGGGTGCCTATGCCGCCATAGAAGGATTTTTGTCTTTCCCTCTTCGCTTTCTTTTTTTATATTTAATTTTGTTTTTTGGGGTTTGTTTTGTCATAGTCTGGGTTAGGCCCGTAGCCGTGGGTTAAATTAACCTCGAGTTTTACATAAGGGCCCTGTGAGCTTGGAAAAGTTAATTCGTATACACCTTTAAATGTTACTTGAAGATGCACAGAAAATCTCACCAGGCTAGTGTTGATGAAGCAGGCCGTAAACTGAATAAAGAGTCCGTGAGTTGTACACATGCTTGGAATACACCGGTCTCTATTCATTTACGTTTAAGCGGTTCTGTAGGGCTAATGTGTAGGCCATGAAGAAAATCATGTCAGTGCTGCAGCAGCTGCTTGCTAAACTGTTTACTTGAAAGATGTTTTTGAAACGGCTGTCACGATTTCCTATGACAGACCAGGAAGCTGGTATTTACTCTCTCTTTCTCTCTCTCTCTCATTTGTGTGTGTGTGTGTGTGTGTGTGTGTGTGTGTGTGTGTGTGTGTGTGTGTGTGTGTGTGTGTGTGTGTGTGTGTCTGTGCGTGTGTGTGTGTGTGTGTGTGTGTGTGTGTGTGTGTGTGTGTGTGTGTGTGTGTGTGTGTGTGTGTGTGTGTGTGTGTGTGTAGAATGAGGGTGCCCGAATATGAGTATGATAAGACCAAGACAGCTAACATCACAAGTAAGGTGAAGCCAAGTTTAACCATTCTTGACCGCGTACGGAATATCGACGGTTTTCTTAGTTTAACAAAGCTCACAAATCAGAATAAGAAAGTGTATGTTGGGCAACAGAATTCTCTCCCGCTTTCAGACTGCCCCCTGCCCTCAAAGCAAACACACATCTGCCTGAATAGAGGCACACACACACATATCCTTTCTGTTTCCATCCATGCAGCATGTGACGAGTATAGGGGAAAGAAAACCGCAAAACTATATATATATATATATACTTCTATAGAAGTCGCTCAGTTTAAAGTAAATCTAAGTCGGAACTCGTTTGTTCTGTCTTTCATCAAATGTCGGTGCCTGAATGAGGAAAGGTACTTCAGCCTGTTCCCTCTATTCCAATGCAAGCTAGGAACATTGGATACCGGCATATGTGTGTCTTTGTGTTCGTGCTTGCGTGTGGGTGCGTGTGTGCTGGTGTATATATTTGTGTGTGTGTGTGTGTGTGTGTGTGTGTGTGTGTGTGTGTGTGTGTGTGTGTGTGTGTGTGTGTGTGTGTGCAGTGTGTGTGTGTGTGTGTGTGTGTGTGTGTGTGTGTGCAGTGTGTGTGTGTGTGTGTGTGTGTGTGTGTGTGTGTGTGTGTGTGTGTGTGTGTGTGTGTGTGTGTGTGTGTGTGTGTGTGTGTGTGTGTGTGTGTGTGTGTGTGTTTGAGCGTGCGCGCGTTTACGTTTGAATTTCCTCTCTTAAATAATAAAGTAATCTGACTGATTGATGAATTGACTGATTGTTATAGGGACCAGAAATAGACTTTTGCAGACATTAATTATATTTCCACCTTACAAAATCCTTCAAAGATAAGGCAAGAATACCCCGGTCTACCAAATGCTGACCGCTGTATGTAGGTAACCTTGTAGCCGCTTTTATCAGGTGGTCTTTAAAAGCGGGCTAGACTATATAACGATAAGCAGACCATGAGCACTTTGCATTAACACAGATGTTGACTTCATCGATCTAGCAAAGGTAACCCGAAGTTAACGAGGTCCCATCTGACGAAATGTGGACCTATTGCAACACCACAGGGACCTCAGAGAGAGGTCAGAGCTGACTGGAGAGCGGCGGAAAAGGTACGAGGTGGAGATGAGGATGATGGTAAGATGATGCTATGGATGTCCGTGTGGTTTGGGACTGCGGGACCGCGCTTCCTGTCATAAATAGTTAAATGACAGTCATAAATATCCCGGCATTAACCAGGCCCGGGAACTACGGCACCTGCGGTGCCGGCCGTGTAATCATCCACATCATAAGACGTGTCACACCAAGGGAAGCAACCCCAAAGTCGCACCCGTCAAGTGGATGAATCTCAGCTGCGTGGCAACAGCCTCCCCATTGGGCCCATAGCACACCCGCTCTGGGTAGGAGCCGGCCTAGGTAGGAGAAATCCCGCTTGCCTCGGCTGGGACTCGAACCCGGGTCTCCCGATCCATGGTCCGAAGTGCTAACCACTACACTACGGGCCCCTGATTCCTGTTTTCCTTTCTTTAAAAAAAAAAGTTTTTCTGCAGAATTTTTTCTCAGCAGGATAAAACCGGTTTTCTGTAGAAAAATCAACCCTGGTTTTTTGTGTTAACCACTACACTACGGGGGCCGGTAGCAAAGATGGAATTAGCCCGCTGACGCCTTTGTGCATGATGGAGATAGAGATAGAGTACGCTATGTAATGTGTGACCAAACCAATAGAATAGTGACCACTGATTTCAATCTCACTGGGTACGAGTTATTCTGGTGGGTAAATAAACCACACGACTTCGGCGACACGTCTTGGGCTTAGGTCAAGGTGGGCAGTTACACTTGTCCAACCGTCATCTTGAAAAAAAGGGCTGAAGGGCCATGATTTTGAACGACACCTAGCCCCTTTCACGACGACGGTTCTTTCCACTTGCTCTTACGCTCTTATATTTCGAGAATGCCGAACAGGCATTGATTTTGGGACCACACCAAACCCGGCTGGAGCGCGGGACCAGCGTTTGTTTCTGGATAAAGTTCTATCTGATGTTCTCTTGGTATAACGACAAGAAGAAATGCTGCCTAAAGAGAAGCACTGGCACAGTCGAATTGATTTTGACATATCGAGTTTGTAAACAGAGGAATAAGAACATTTATTGACCCCGGTTCTTGCCGAATCATCATGACACCCCGATCCATTCGAACAAAGGACGAGAGTTGCATAATTATGCATGAAGTCAACCGTCGAACAATATTAATCACTGAAATGCTCGAACCATGTAACAGGCGGGTTGAAGCCGTCAGGGATTTTGTCGGTCCTCGTATCGTTTTCAGCGGAGGAGAATGTCGTGGTAAAAAATGACGGTTCCGAGGACAAAGCACAGAAATTACCTCAGTACACAAACTCGGAAAGCGACCAGAACATGATCGTTATTTCCATCGATTTCCGTCAGTGTGCCATCGAACTTGCTATGCAACCCGTGTCAATATAGGGAGATTCAAGCACCTCTCAACACGTGCAAACAGTGTCTCTTTGTAACCACTTGCCATGATCTCCGATTTTAATTAAACCACGTCGCTTCCATTGGTACGTTGTGTGTCTTCGATCTTGCGTACGTATTTTGAGAGAGAAGTGTATGAAAGGATCCGACCGATTTGCGAGTGACCCCAAGTTCTGCGATGAAAAGACTACTCTGTTTGTGTGTGGGTAAAGATTTATTGAACAAGAGTGTAGTCGTACAACTCGGGGATGTCGGTGCTCAAGTTTGAGGCAGTGTTTTCACACACACACACACACACACACACACACACACACACACACACACACACACACACACACACACACATGCGCGAGCGCGAGAGCGCGTACGCAAAGATCAAAAGAACTAAACACCTCCCTTGCTGTTGTTTGTTTTCCTTTTGAAAGTTTTAGCCATCCGGCTGATTGCATGTCCATATTCAGGTGACTGAAATGAAGTCAGAATTCGTCATTTGAAAGCAACGCTTGTTGCCTTTTCGCTCAAATAACAGAAGCCACAAATGTCTGTACTAAAGTGACGTCACTCAATCCCAAGCGGCAACAATTTACGTTTGCTCTTGAATGACGTCATGCGCGTCAGCCACCGCCCTGTTGAACACGTGACAGAGCAGTGACGTCACCTCGTCGTAACAGTGGAGATCGACGCGGAAGAATCCGTGAAAGGGAGAGTCGAGGTCGGCGACGAGGTAACAGAGGAGGGAGATGGAGATGACGGTGATGAGGCACATGGCCAGCTCGGCACGGTACGACTCACACCGCACCAGCAGCATGCCTAGAAACGTGAAGTAACCAAGCGCCTCCAGGAACGCCCACCTGCACAGTGAATGAATGGACATGTCTTTGATCATGCCACCTTGAAGGTTAAACAAGAAATGCGCTGCTCAAATTGAATTGTCTTGCTGAAGTGGGAACGCTGCAAACAGCAGGGGCCAGAAACCACACAAGCTTTGGAAATGTTCAGCCCACAAAATCTGAAAATAAATGCAATTCTAAATTCCGAAACTTAAATAGCTGAGCTGACCCTTCGCACCACGTGATTGTAATGTGTTCATGTCCAGTGTGTGAGAGAATGCGCGTGATTCACGTGAGCGTGCGTGTTGGGTTCGGTTCGCGGCGCTTTGAGCCAATTCAAGAAACTGGGTAAAGCGCCTATACAGAACACAATTATTATTATTATTATTACAAGCACCTAGTGAAGGATAAGGCATGCCTATTAGCATGTCTTGACGGGGAAAAAACAACAACAACAATACACTGCTGAAAATGCTGATTTGAGCACTGGCCTATAGGTTTGGTTAGTTGGTTCGTCTTTATTAGGGTTTAACGTCCGTTTCCACGACGTAAAAGTGTTATCAAAGACGGAATAAACCCAGCATAAATGTTTGGCCCCCAGCCGGAATTCGAACCTACGCCCAGAGCAATAATAGTCCAACGCTCTACCATTCGGCTGTCCCGGCTCCCTGCATAGTGTTGGCGATAATGACACGCGAGTTTCAAAATCTCGACTTACAAATCACGGGACTATTAAGATGTTGTATTCATAAACTGGCAACAGTGACAACTTCCCGAGAAGTCGATAGTGTTCTTTTCACAGAGGGAGGAAGATTCGAGGACTGCACTATTGACTTGTCGCTGCGTACCATGTAGGTCGCGATTGAAATATATCCAGAACTATATGATGATGATGATGATGATGATGATGATAGAGACTTGGTATAACGCACGGCTCCATCCTAACTGAGTGCTCACGGCACTCAGGGAGAGGTTTTAGAAAGAAAGAGTGTGTGAAAAAAAAAGGGGGGGGGGGGCAGATGATAACTGGGGTCTTCAGGCGCCCCCTGAATGCGGTGATGCTGACTGCCTCCTTCATCGTGTCTGGAAGAGAGTTCCACAATTTCGAGGCTGCATTTTTGAAGGACCGTGCGCCATACCTCTCCTTACTGGTGTCGTCGGTCGAAGGGAGCCCCAAACAGAGAGAACTAGCACACCGCAAGTTGCGCGCTGGCTAGTACACAGGTATCAGTATGGCCTCGGTCACAACCGGCCGCACGATTTTTTATGCTTTCGATCTCCACGAAATGTCTGCGGCCTGCGGCTTCTACGATCTGAAAAAAAAAAATTAAGGTTGCAAATCGTGCGTACGATATACGTGCGATGGCGTACGTTCCCCGCAAGTCTCGCACGGGTAACGTCTTGCGATTTCAGTTGGTCAAAAATCGTACGACGGCCGTACGGATCGTACGTTGTCCTCGCAGTTATCGTACGGAGGTGGTACGCCTTCGTACGACGTTCGTGCGATGTTGACGATGTTTGCACGGGTTATACGGATGTCGTGCGTGCGCCGTACGGCTATCGTAAGTGCTCTGTACGCGTGGTGTGCGTCGTTCGTTCGTCGGCCATGGCCGACGCGCGTTTTTCATGCATATAGGGACCAGCCTACACATATACATGTAGTTTGTTTATGGAAAGAAGACATCAGAGGATTTGGATATTATTAACAGAGAGTTTGACAAACCTATGGACACGTACACAACTTGACAGACACTGACACAGCACTGCAACACTTCTACATTGCACACCAACATCCCCCGGGCCCGCACCTGGTCTTGCGTCAGCCTTGCGGAGCACTCACGGAGGACGTGCGTGTATCGTGGGAACATCGTACTACCGACTTGCGGTCTGTGATCACGTGCGGCCATCGTGCGGTCCTCGTGGGGAGCACGCAAGACAACCGTGCGTCACTCGTGCGGTCATCGTGCGGCCATCGTGACCTATTTTTCTCGCCCGGAGATGTCCAGGTCGTACGATGCACTTGCGGCAATCGTGCGTTGGCCGTACAGTGGCCGTGCGGCCAACGCAAGTGTGTAAAAAATCGCAGGTGATCGTCGAGTTTGTTGATTTTGTCGAAAACCGGCCGCAGCGCTCTGCGGCATCCTTGCGGCCTCGAAATTTCGCAGGACGCCCGTGCGCCGTTCGCAAGATTTGCCACGATTTTTGGCCGTAGACCCGCCGTAGGAGCCCGTACGGCCGGTTGTGACCGTAGCATAAATGACCGTAGACATTTTAACTGCACTTACTGCACTGCGTGAATCCTCCGTTTGAGTGACAGCATGAAAAAGCTGTCGTCATGCACCACCAGTTTCTCCAGACGCCGTAAGAGGGCGCTCTGCCACATGTCTCCGTCCTTGACCTTTGCGCTTGTGTAGGCCAGTCGCACGATGTCATCTAGACCTGTCGAGGAAAGCACCGCGTGACTGAACTTGTTTGTACTAGATACTAGAGGCATGTAGGAGATTTTGAACGATGTATTTGGTATTTTGGAGTGGAGATGGGTGGGTAATCAGCATGGTAAAAGAATCCGTTACAATCCCATGCAATCACAGCAAAACGAAACAAAACAAATAACAATAACAACAAAATCAACAACGAAGGCCACACTTAAAGATCCGAAGCACTGAGATAGGGGTAGTAATATTATCAGAGGAGCGAAGCATACAAAAAGACTACATAGGTAAGATGACTTACTTTTGCCCCACAAGTTCCTCTCTGGTTCGTCTGTCATGTTGTCATTATGCACCACGTGCCCACGGAGTTGTGAAATCGTTGCCAAGGCGACGTCCTTGACAGTTCTCACCATGGTGACGCGATGAGCAGGATGCACGACCCGAAGGTCGTCAACAATTTTTAGTATCGTCTTCAGCTGGTCGACTTGCTTCAGCATACTGATCTGTACAGCACATGACAAACGTGGGTTTTTTTTCTATGTTAGATCAGATACGGTGGATGAAAAATCTTTGTGCGGGAAAATCTCCCTCTCACCCCTTCTTTCTCTGTCGATGTTTGACGGAGACAGCCAACAGGATGTTGCTAAGCATGTAAAGTTTATATAGCGTAATTAGGCCTATTTTGGTAAAATAATTCCTCTTCTTGTTCGTGTTCTGGCTTGAAGTTCTTCTTTCAATGTTCATTCTCACTGTGGCCGTTTACTGCCATTTATCGTTGCCAATGTATGTCTGCTTGACTGTTTTGTTTTCTCTGTCTGCCTCTCTGTCTGTCTCTGCCTGTCTGTTTGTCCATCTGTCTGTCTCGCGTGTGTGTGTGTGTGTGTGTGTGTGTGTGTGTGTGTGTGTGTGTGTGTGTGTGTGTGTGTGCGTGCTTGAAAAGTGCTCAGTCATGAACACCAACCTCCGTTTCTCTGAAGCCACCCGCTACCTGCTGGAAGGCAAACCCAAAAGAGATGGCGTACACCATACCAGCAGGAACTAGAAAGCAGGAAATCGCATCATTGATGTTGGGCGGCGAAGCGAACATGCTGTGTGGCCAGAACAAACCCACGATGCTGCCGTGCAAGAACAGCGTCAGGGGACAAAACCCAAGGGAGAAGATAACCGGAAGCAGAATGCAGAAGAGTTCCCGGATGTCCGCAAGGCTGCGCATGTCGAGATTCTCCAGCAGCTGAAGATCTTGGCTGGAAAACAGAGGTTGAACAGCACACAGTTTGGTCGGGATCGACTCGGCCATCAGGTCGTCCTCATTGTTGTTCTGGTTGCATCGTAGGTCGGCTGATGAGTCTGTGAAGAAGGCTGGATGACTGACGTCCGCAGAGAATGGCTGAATCCTCGTTGACTTCTCCGACCGCGTTCCTGTATTCGGGTGTTGTGATTTGAAATGGTTTGCGTCTTTCACGGTATCCTGCTGGATCACCATGGGCGCTGTCTTTTTTCGATTCAGGGCAGCCCAGAGTATAAGTCCTGCGACAGGAGAGTGTTATGTGAACTTGCAACAAGGTGTTCGTGGAAGCGTGTGTAATGTGAAGCGAAGGAAAGGGGGGATAAAAGAAAGAAAAAGAGTTCTTGTTCCTGCTGCAGAAGAAACGCTGCCTGATTTTGTTTACAACCACCATAATTATTTATTACTTCTTTATTACTTGCATCAAAATGATTAAAGTTTGTGTTCATTACTGTCGTACCAATCGATTTACTGCCCTACACTATCACAACACGGCTTTTAAGCTCGGCGGGTTGAAAGTCATCAAGAAGCACTGAATGGTGACCAACGTCCATCTGGTATCAAAAATTCAAATCATCGCCATTCCTATCACGCAAGTACAGTACGCGTGCGTTCTGAATGTACTGGTCGTAATAAGTGTATGGAACAGTTGTGGGAGCATTGTTCAGAGCGGATGTGTGGCCGTGACATATCTTTTGTTGAAGATCTGTAGATGTAAACAGCTTGTTGACTCCTTCGGGCCTAAGGTGAGCTCTGTCTTTGTGCCTGTCTCTCAGTCTCTCTCTGTCTGTTTCTGTCTCTGTTTGTCTGTCTACCTGTCTCTCTTTCTGTCCCTCTACCGCCCCCTCTCACCCCCAATCTGTCTCTCTGTTACTTACCAAATATAATGGCCAGTAAACAGGCCGCAGGAGGTAGGAGAAGCTCCAGTGCTGTTGCTGACATCGTCGCTTCAGCCTCAGCGCTAGGACTCGTACTGTTCTGTTCTGTCGCCATGTTTGTGCGCGTCCGTTTTACGTCAAATTGCCTTACATTCAATACCTGCAGTAAAGAAATACGAATTATCGTGTCACCTATTAAAAAGAACCCCCCCCCCCCAAAAAAAAAAAAAAAAAAAAAACGGACGAAGCGAAGTATGAGCAAAAAACTGAAAACCTTATCAAGTGGTACGTAATTATTTGTTTGTTTGTGTGGTTTTTTTTTTTTTTTGGGGGGGGGGGTGTACATCACTGTCTGAAACATTTTGAACCAGAACCAATCAAACAACCAACAAATAAAATGATAGAAATGATGATGATGATGATGACGACGACGACGGTGATGAAATAATAATAAGACTGTGAAATAAAAAGGACCAGCAGACACAAGACACACGATTTTTAAAACAAATGCCAAACAAACAAACAAACAAGAAATGATGAAACAAACCACAAGTGAAATAAACACAGTGGTAAGAACTAATAAACACAGTGGTAAGAACTAATAAACACAGTGGTAAGAACTAATAAACACAGTGGTAAGAACTAATAAACACAGTGGTAAGAACTACTAAACACAGTGGTAAGAACTAATAAACACAGTGGTAAGAACTAATAAACACAGTGGTAAGAACTAATAAACACACAACAAACACATATGTTATTCACAGCACTGTAATGGTTTAACATTTTGCAAAATGGGATATGCCCGGTGATCACTGCAAAATGTATAAATAGTTCCGAACAGTCGGAAACCAACTGCAGTCGACCTCCTCCCCCCCCCCCGCCCCCCAACCCATCTCTCCCACCACTCCCCCCGAACAACAAACAAACATCAAACAACAACAAAACAACAAACAAACAACAATAGCAACACCACCTCAATAACAAGAACTTCCGCGCATAGTTCTAACTGTCATTGCCACTGTTACGGTCACGCATCATTACGCTTACATTGGCTCTACTCTACTACACTTACCGCAACGCACTTTCGGAGGCAAACAGCACACAATCCCAGTCACCTACCTACACGTCCACATCTTCATTCTCAAGTAAAGATTCGTATAAACCTCACAAACATCGCCAGCCTGTAATGGAATCGGCCGCGGGAAACAACAGCGCGATACAGGCACGACTTTATAATATGCTGGAATCGACCAGATGTCACGTGACTTCCCGTCGTCTAGATTAAGATTACTCTGGTAGTGCGTTTGCTTGCTGCTCGCAGTCTTGCTTCCGCTGCCTAACGCTCTGACGGTGGGCGTTCAGCTACGTCCAATGAGGAAGTGGAGACGCCTGTTGCAAGTGGAAATGGCGTGTATCCAATAATTATAAGCGTTTAAAAGGCTCCTCGATCCACACAACCAGCCAAATGCCGATGCACACTCCTCTGTGGATTTCATGTGTGATTTACTAGCTGTCACCATCTTCCTGTGATTACTCCATTGATATCAGTCTACTTTGAATTTTACAGAAACGAAGAACACCGTCCGGAAACAAAACAAAAACAAAACAAAACAAACGTACGCTTGTGTGTGTGTGCGTGCGTGCGTGCGTGCGTGCGTGCGTGCGTGCGTGCGTGCGTGCGTGCGTGTGTGTGTGTGTGTGTGTGTGTGTGTGTGTGTGTGTGTGCGTGTGGTGTGTGTAAGTGGGGATGGGAACTTGAGGATGCTTTCCCAGTTGTCGGGTGTCCACCACAACTGTATTTTCAAAGACGGCATCCAATGCTAGTAAATAAATAAATAAATAAATAAATACACTTCCGCGCATATTCTGACTCTGTCCGGATTTAAACCGAGAACTTCTTTATCCACCCTCCCTATACACCCCCAACCAAACCATGAGAGCCAGGCAATGGCGTTGACAACAGTAATCATTCCAGCTTCAATTTACCTGGAAATAAACATCACTCTCAATACCAACACACTGGCATCCCCATTTTCACCTCTTTATCCCGCGAGTAACGAGTGTTTGCACGGTCTCGACAAATTCATCAACGAACTGCCCGTAATAACGATTAGTGGAAACAGTCTGCTGTTAGCGCTCGCATCGATGTAAGCGATATTGAACCGGCCAAACTACACACCGTTTAATGAGTGTCCATTGTTTGAGCCTGTCCTGTAGGACATGATATTATTGACCACAGGGAAGAGCTCCTAATTTACCTCAGCTTTTGCGGTACAGGTCTACCATTACATGCAAAAATGGACAAAGTACCATGGATGTAACAGGCGCCAAAAGTCCCTCTAAGCTAATTCATACATCCCTCCTGTCTCCAGCAAAGGCATAATAATGCGGTGTATTATAAAAGAAATTTCAAATGGCGCAGATAAGTGAATGTCGTTAAAAAAAAAAAATCATTGTCTCATGCCTTTCCAATGTCCCGGTAAAACTGCCCTCAAGGGATCAACTAATAAAGTTTTATTGAATTGAAAATTGAATTGAATCAAACTGAAAAGAGATGATTATGCAAACTGATAATGGCTGGTTGATTGTTAAGGGGTTTTACGCCCATTTTTGCCACATAAGGGAGATTATGTAATGAGACATAAAAAACAACAGAAGACATTTTTGGCTTTTCAACTGGGATTCGAACGCACTGCCGGAGCGCTGACAGTCCCCACCAGCTCGGCTAGCCGGTTCCAGTAAATATGATTTATAGAGAAATTCGTCTTTCTATGTTCGTGGGGGAGCCGGGGTGGCCGAATGGTAGAGCGTTGGACTTTCATTGCTCGGGTCTAGAGTTCGAATCCCGGCAGGGGCCAAATATTTGTGCTGGCGTTTTTCTCGTTGCCCCGTCTTTAATATCACCCATACGTCGTGGAAAAGGACGTTAAACCCCCTAACACCAGCGCATCCTGTATGTTCGTAATGAGGGGAAAACTGCCATTTACGAAGTTGAAAGGCTGTTTGTCAAATGAATAGATGTTTTTTTTTGTTTTTTTTGTTTTTTTTGCTACCCCAACTCTTTTTGCCAGCTCCAGTGGTGTTCCTCCCAGGTCATGGGTGGAATCCACGGACGGCTCGAAGGCTGGGGCAATTTTTATTATGCATGATGATGGAGATGAGGATGATGGTAAGATTATGCTATGGAGGTCCATGTGGTTTGGGACCGCGGGACAGGGCCGCACTCCACGCTTCCCGTCACAAACATCCCGGCGTTCACCAGGCCCGGGAACTACGGCACCTGCGGTGCCGGCCGTGTAATCATCCACATCATAAGACGTGTCATACCAAGGGAAGCACCCCCAAAGTCGCACCCGTGAAGTGGGTGAAGCTCGGCTGTGTGGCAACAGCCTCCCCATTGGGCCCATAGCACACCCGCTCTGGGTAGGAGCCGACCTAGGTAGGAAAAATCCCGCTTGTCTCGGCTGGGAATCGAACCAGGGTCTCCCGGTCCATGGTCCGAAGTGCTAACCACTACACTACGGGGGCCGGTAATAGATGTTGCTTTTGGCCACTGCGACCATTTTCGTGACTAATAGTAGAGAAATATGACTTTCTTTGGCCTAACGCTTCCATACCTGTACTACACCTCCATAGACCAAGTTGTTAAAAATAGCCACCAATTAGCGCTATCCAGCTGGTTTTCAGTCCGCAACCAAATAACGTCGTCTGCTCGGCACGCGATACGCTGCTATATACGTAGAACAATTTTATACGCAAAACCGAGTTCACAGAATGGTTTCAGATGCTATATTGTGTCCCGACTGACTGATTACGATGGACAGATTAAGCGAATTCGATGAAAGTCTTCCATAGCGTTGTTGTATGCAGGCCAAAGGACACGACTGCACGAAGCCTCAAAATGCCTATATAATCCCTATTAGCCTCAGGCATCATAGTCACCCCTAAAAAATGCTTCAACCTAGAAGCAAAAATTACCATGCACAGACCATTCAAGGGCACGCACCTGACAGGAGTTTAAAAAAAAATTGAATGTCTCCTTTCCGCTCAGGCCTCACTGCAGTAATGCAGTCTACTTTAGGCCGGAGAGCCACTTCACATAACTCCGCTTGCGTCACTTGTGCTCGACTTCTGTGCAAAAAGTCCCAACTTCACTGGAAGCTTGCGTCTTGTTGCGGCCGCCTGGCATGCACCTTGACCTACATAACACCAAAATCACGAAAATCATGCTTTTTTGTGACAACAAAAATCACTGCAAACCTGCACACTCGCCCAACAGGGCCACGGTACGTCAAATAAACACCAAACATGACACCACCGTCAATTTGTGTCTTTACGCCTGCATGATGAACGTTCCGAGACTTTGTATATATATTATGAACATAGCGGTAACTGCAAACTAAACATTGTGCGTTCTGTGAGAACTGCTAGAGAAAACAATGAAACGAATGAAAAATATTCAAACGTGGTGGGGGTAGGAGTGGGGTAAGGGAAGCGATGGGTGGAGGGTGAGGGCCGGCAAAGATAAATTTATTCACCATGATGACTGCAGTTATATCCCGTCATTACAATTAATTTTGCAGAGCACTATAGAACCACATTCACATCTCTGTTGGCCGTCTCATGACCTCCACTTCGCGTTCTGAAATCACTCCACTTCTGTTCTGTGATAACATTTACACTCAGTCAGTTAAGCTCAGTTGGTATAGTTCGCCCGTTGCGGGGTGCAAATGTATACGAGTCATGCGCAGGAGGGGCAAATAAACTCCAGTCGTCCACTTAACGGGGCGACTGTATCCCCGCAACACGGGAGGAGGTGCAAATCTTCTCCGGGGTCTGGCGAGGTGAAGTCACGTGCCAGCTGACTTCGTTGTACGACTTGACTTTATGCCGAAATATCGACGGAACTGACTGGTATACATTTGCACCTCCTAACGGGCGAACTGTGCCAACTGAGCTTTAGTTAACGAGCTCGTTTCGCATGGCTATACTCATCGGACAGAATGTGATTAACTTCTGTACATAACAGACGCTAAACAGACAAAGTGGTCGTATGATTTGCATCTCCGTATAAGTTTGCGTTAGGTAAACCCATTTAAGATACTATTGCAACTGATGTGCCGCACAAACATTGTAATGTAAGGGATTTGAGAAGGGAAGTAGGGTTGGCGATCGGTCACTTAGCCCGGCAAGTTAGTTAGTTAGGCCTATTAACGCCGTGCAACACTTAGCCCGGCAAAACTTTTATAGCTAGGAAAAAGTAATCATTGGAAGATTTTGTTTACATGACTAAAAGTCTCTCCTGTGTCAGACTGTAAAAGAAAGAAAATATTTTTGCGAACTGAAGTTAGTTTCACGCGGCGAAACACTTTGCGGAATCGTTCGTAGAATATATATACAAAGAGGCCTAAGTTGTTTGAACATGAATATTTGGATAAAAGCAAATCTGGATACTGAGAATCATGCGTAACTGATGTCCATTTTCGAACAAATATTGTTGGAATTTCCGCTCGAGCTTTACTTCAGTTCACGGTCTAGTCGTGTTTATTCCGTCTTACAAACAGGCAGTATACGGAACTGACGTCATTTCAGATTTTTGCGTCACCGTGGAACACGGATGTTTGTTGTCAGTTGCGTGCTTCAGTAAGAGGTCGACTGACGACATGTTCCGTTTTCGCGCCGCTATTTTTAGTTGAAGACCACTCCAACAGTTGCCACCGCTTTTGAATGTGGTCGCAACAACGGCCGTCAAACGTGCTTCACAAAAATGACGGCGACTACGCCTGACATCAGCCTAGTCTTGGAAATACGTTCAGAATTGTCTCAAAGTGTGTATGTGTGTGTATATGCGTGTGCCGGTGTGTGTGTGTGTGTGTGTGTGTGTGTGTGTGTGTGTGTGTGTGTGTGTGCTTGTGTGTGTGTGTGTGTGTGTGTGTGTGTTGTTGGTGATGTTGTTGTTGTTGTTGGTGGTGGTGGTGGTGGTGGTGTTGCAACGGTTGTTGTTACTAATGTTAGATAAAAAATTTGGTAGGCTGGATTCTGTTAAATCCTTATAGTGATCTCGCGTACGTCGCTAAAGGTATAGTAGTTCAACAAGAGCAACAACTCCAACAGCAACAGCATCAGCAACAGCAACAACTGCAAGACCTACACGTTAAGCGTCCCACCTGATATGAAGCGCCGACAGCGCAATGAAGGGGGAGGAACCAGCTTCACTCCCCCAATGAATTACAGGGATTTGCTTCCCCTACAATGCACAGTGAGCACCGAAGCAACCAGCACCCTGAGCATTAGAGCCTGGCTCTTAGCCAAGTTAGGGCGCATGAGCAATGCATACCTGTCTGTCCGTCCGTATGTGTCTGTGTCTGGTGTCGGTCGGTCTGTCTGGTCTGTCTCCACGAGGCTGGCTTCGATTTGAGGCGATTGTGTTAGACAAGCGTTTCAGTTGGCCATGTCTGGTCGTTTCAAGTGATTGCTTCTTTCTTCCTTTTATCCCCTCTTCTTATATATTATAGCAGAGCCACTTGTAAGAGTGTGAGGCGTAAGACTTACTGCATGCCTAAAACGTTTCATCCGACCATCTCTCTCTCCACCCGACCCCTCCACCCCACCCATCTCTCTCCCCCCCCCCTTCCCCACCCATCTCTCTCTCTCTCCCTCGTCCTTTGCTCATAGTCTCATAGTTTAGCAACGGCAAGTTCGAACATGGTATTTCTGCCAAAACTTTTACCTTTGGAAAATAGAGATTATTGTTATTGTCTCAGTCTCCTCCAGCCCCCCTCTCTCTCTCTCTCCCTCTCCCCACTTGAAAACTGCCCAGACACACTCGTGTAACACAAAGTCTGCGTCAGATGCGACAAAAAGAACAAGTCGCAGATCAATGGTGGGAGGCGTCTGCAGTGCGATATCTTGTTTTCTCCCCCTGAAGTACGTCAGCCAGCAGGGGGCTCCACTTTCCATTACTTGGCCCGGGAGTAGACGGTGTGTGGTTTTGACCTAGATGCGATTGATGGGATACATTCTGTATCAATATAATGTATAGTGTCTCAATTTGCAGAAGGCTATACTGATTAAATAAACAACGTGACCCAGTGGAAGATGTCGTAGAAAGACCAACACGGAAGAAGAGGGTGGGTGTTGGGCGGGAGTTTTGGAGTTTAACGTCCTTGTTTACCTCGTAAGGGAACACGTAATAAGAAAGAAAAAAAGAAAGAAGCAAAGGAACAAATACAGAAACGCGCACACCCGCGCATGCAGCAACGCATACACACACACACACACACACACACACACACACGTCGAGTACGCACGCTCGCACGCTTGAATAACACGCACACAGCTAGAGGACAAGCTTTCGGGACCCTGAACCCAGAAATTTCACAAACTGCCCACATTTACAGGTGAGAAGCGACACTGCCAAGCTATGAAATGCAGTGTGGACACCTAAAGATTAGCCGTCGGCTGCTTTGCTGATATTTTGGTGAAAATACTCTCAGCATACAATAATCTCTACACACTCGAACAATACAAGGAACCTACTCATAATAGGGGAAACCTATGAAACGAAACGAACGTTGAAGAAAAATATCCATCATCATCATGATGCAAAATATCAGTATCACACTATCGGAGTGTTGGCAACTTCTAAACGAACTAAAATGAGAGAGAGAGAGAGAGAGAGAGAGAGAGAGAGAGAGAGAGAGAGAGAGAGAGTTAGTTACATGTATTTATCTTCCACGTACATTCTCGGGCTTTCGAGAGACAATCCAGTGGGTCCCTGGTGGCGAAGTGGACGCCAGCTAAGCCGCGGAATGTCAGCAGCGTACATGAGGCCATGTGCACGCGAAACACTCTAACTATCTTATCGAAGAGCAAGAGGGGTCCAAGGTGAAACTATCTGGCGATGGGCGGAGATGCAAAGCGGTTGAGGGGGTGGGGATGGGGGGGGGGGGGCACGACTGGGTCTACGGAATTCCAGACGTCGATAACATCGTGCTGGAACCAACGCCAGAGAGGCCGTCAAGTCGGATTTGTTGGGCTAAAACCGTTTAATTAGTCTGAAATGGATGAGCCCTGCTTGCTGATGGGCATCAGGCAAACACTGAGTGACATAAATTCTCAGTTATCGAAGGTAGACGTTCGGGTAGAGTAAACCTGCTGGATTTCCAACCCGGTCCTCCATGCATATTTACGGGGTAGTAAGCAAATGTTTCAGTGATGCAAAGCAGCTACCTCGACTGGTTTGGACTCTCAGGGAGAAACAACTAGAGGGAAAGCGCGAGCAAAAAGCCGACTCAAGGGACATCACTAGTGTCGTGCAGTTACTCCCCTTGGCCGCCCCTGGTTGCCCTAAACGAGCAGTGTGTGTGTGTGCGTGCGTGCGTGCGTGCGTGCGTGCGTGCGTGTGCGCGCGCGCGCGCGTGTGTGTGTGTGTGTGTGTGTGTGTGTGTGTGTGTGTGTGTGTGTGTGTGTGTGTGTGTGTGTGTGTTTATTCCTGCCCTGCCAGTTTATTTTTGGAGTTGTTAGATAAAAAATCAGAACAAAAAGCAAACCCCAAAACCCCCCCCCCCCCACACACACACACAAACCAACCAACCAGTCGAAACAACAAAACTAACAAACCAAACCAAACCAAACCAAACCAAAAACCAACCAACCAAACAAACAAGGAAAAGGACTACGTACATTTTTAGGGGGCCTTATGGTGGCTGATTTAGTAATCATCCGTTCCGATCCTGTGTGCTTACCTAACCCTGAACCGCTACCTCCAGATGAAGCAACAGCTTATCCTAACGATCCCCCGAGTCCTTTTCATCTTTACTTGAGTCACAGACGCCATCTGCCGGCACTTCAAGACCCAACCAATGACACGCTTCGCAGTTTGCTTTCAGAACCAGCCTCTGCTTGCCTTTGTTCGGAAGAAGATCATAAAATGGGAAACAGTATGGCCTTTCGTATAATTTAGCAGTCCGCGCGTCCTTTTCAAGACAAGGATCAATGTTAGGGCGACTATTGCAGACCAGGACGAAGAAGAAGAAGAAGAAAAAGAAGAAGAAGAAGAAGGGGGAAAAGAGAAAAGATTTTCTCATTTTGGACTGAAGCCCCCAGTGGATGATTTCACTTCTGCTTCACTGGGTTTTTTTTCAAGCCGTCTGTGAAAATACAGATGCCTCGGGAGGACGGCTGGGTGTCTTCGGGGCGGTCTTACTTTGAGGGGTTTCTTTTCTTTGGGTGGCGATTTGAAGGAGAAACAAAATTGCTGTCTTGCAATCTGGGATGAGACGAGATCTATACTAGATGCGGATTAAAAAGAAGGGGGGAAAAATAGGGAGGGAGAAGTTGATGAAATGGGAAAGTAAGAGACAGATCATGAGGCTGTAATATTTTTGCCCAGCGTCACGTGAAAAATACCCCCCCCCCCCCAAAAAAAAAAAAAAATAACAAAAAAAAAACCCCGAGGACATTCGAGTGACCTATAAAAAGTGTCCATTTTTTTCCACTTTTGAAATGTAATTACTCTAAAACCTCACTTTTTGCGTCTGGCATACAGCAAAGAGCCTTGGTCGAGTTTTTGTGTGTGAATTGTGCACCAGCACCGGTCAGATTCATTTATTATTCAGGTAGTGTGTGTGTGTGTGTGTGTGTGTGTGTGTGTGTGTGTGTGTGTGTGTGTGTGTGTGTGTGAATTAATCAATCAATCAATCCACAAATTTAATTAATCAGAAAATTTGCAAGAGTGAAGTTGCATGGACATTGCATGATCTTCCCCAAACAATTTCATACTCTCTCTCTCTCTCTCTCTCTCTCACACACACACACACACACACACACACACACACACACACACACACACACACACACATTCAAAATAGTGTAAAATACACACACACACACATAATTCGACCTAGCATGAGCGTATTTTGCTTTCCCCGCTTTATTTATTCACACACTAACCTGCATTTATGTTCCACAAGATCTTTTTATTATCGCTCTCTATACATTTGTAGACACGCGCACAGCTGGGCTTGCATTGAACCGTCCTTTCGTCCGTGCGAAACGCTGTAGTCATATGAAAAAAGGGTCTAAGCACCACGGATTTGTTACGCGCAACGCTCCTTTTTCAGATGACGGCTGAACGAGTCTGATGTAATGGCTGTGAGCAATTCAGCGCTGTGTACCAGGTGACACGTCTGGACAGCCCGGAATGTTTGAGGGTTTTTTTTTCTTCTCCAAACTAGCCTTTGGCTAGTGGCTCAAAATTTTTACCAGCACACTAGAGAAGTTACTAGCCAAGCTAGAGTAGTTATTAGCCAGACTGTTCGCGTACTTTAGCCATGAAAAACTCCACTCAGCTGATGTTGACTTTGCCTTCTTCGGATCAGACAACTCAGTACCATCGGGTTTCACCACGCTTACCCTCGCTGTACATTTTCAGCCTGTTTCAGCGATTATTACCTGCATGAGTTGTCCCCCGCGCATACACAGAACCGCAGCATGCATGCATTTTTCCTTGCAACTTTGTGCTTTGCCACTAAAAATGCCTGCTTGCTGCGGCAAGGGACACAACTCATGTAGGCAACAAATTCTGAAACTGGCTGAAAATATACTGTGCTGGTGAATGCGACAGAACTTCACCGCTTTTGTGCGCACTGTGAAATAGCACGTTGACCACAATGTTGTTCAGAACTGTCCACTTTCCTTGTCACCGAGTGTGTTTGTTGTTTTCCTTCTTAGTGATTAGCTGTCTCGGCTCAGGTCTCGGTTAGCTTGTTTCGGGCCATTACAGAGGGTAAGCGTAGTGAAACCCGATGGTACAGAGTTGTCGACCAGACGGTGTCTCTGCTTCCGCTGCATCCGAAGTTGACGGCTTTTTGCGCTTCATGAATAGATGATCGAACAATGATTCGCCGAGAGTATTGATCGGAAAACTCGCGAAACGTCTTTTCACTGCAAGGACACGACCTCGTTTTACCTCACTCGCATCTGGCGAGTAAGTTGTTAATTTTACTTGCCATCATGATTTTCCACCCCGCCATGGCGAGTAAAATACTTACCACTTTCAGGGCTGCTGACTCGGAAAATGTGCTGCCTTCACAGCTGTAAAAATGATATTTCATTTAGGGTCATTGTCCCCTGTGATTCGAAAATACAAGCCGGTCCTTGGAACCCTCTCTCCATATTGATTTTTTGAGGGTTCTTTCGTACATTTTGATGTTTTTTTGGCATTAAAAAAATCCGAAAATCAAAGCCATTTATTGTTGTTTACAAAAGCATTCAAGCGTGAGACTTAGCTTACTTAGGCCCCTGGCTATTCTTGCCACTCCAGTCCAGTTGGTCCCCTGCTTATATACCTCTGCCTCAGTGTCCCGCCTCCAGCTGTTGCGAGGCCGACCTCTCTTCCTTTTCCCCCGCGGGTTCCATGTCAAGGCTTTGCGTGTGGTGCTGGATGCTGGCTTCCTGAGGGTGTGTCCAATCCAGCCCCACTTCTTCCGCAGGATCTGCTTGGCCGCTGGTTTCAGCCCCGCTCGCTCCAACAGCTCTTCGTTCCGGATCTTCTCTGGCCAACGGATGTTGAAGATGCGCCTCAGACAGGTGTTGAGAAACGATTCAAGCGTGAGAGATACATGTGAATTGTAGCGTGTCATCCATAGCGCGTCGGCAAGGTGAGGAACCCGCACGCTTACCAAATAGAGCATTATAATTGGACAAAAAGTGTCCAGAGTGCTTAAGCCAATCAGTAGCTGTCTCCTATGCACAATGGCTTAGCGGAAATGCGACGCAGCAAGTGTCCACTGCACCTTACACAGATCGCTTTTTGTTCATCAAGGTTCCGGGAGAGTGTTGGACCAATAACGTGCGGCCCCTGTGACGCGCTGTTCAGTCTCAAATATGTGCGTCAATTTAGGAATTTTGTGCGTACAAATACGCACACTTGTACGTATAATCGGGAACATTGTCCTACGATTTGAGTGAAACACAATCGCCTCTTATAGTCATTTTATACATCAAAAGGAAACCACGTCGGGCGGGTATCATGCGAGGTCGACTGCCATCTGTGCACCGTTTTAGGGACGGAATTCCTGAAGAGATCACTCTGACTCAACCTATCAGCATCTGAACGTACAATCTTGACCGTATGAAACTTTGGCGTCCGGCTGTACTGGTTCGCCATGAAATTCGGTTCATGAAGACATCCCCCATCCCTTGCAGGCAGGCAGGCAGGCAGGCAGGCAGACAGACACAGACAGACAGACGCAGACAGAGACAGACAGACAGACAGACAGACAGAATTATTTTGTTTTTGTTGACCTAGCATTTGTCCTTCCCCGCTTTGAATAATTCAAGTTCAAGTAATACCTTATTTTCGGCATGGGAGAAATTTCCAGTGACCGTCATGCATAAAACACTGAAGAACAAAATAGGTAATAGCAGCCATAACAGATTTACACATCTCCTAATTAAACAAACAAACAAACAAACAAACAGAACCAAGTCTCATAGCAGCCGTTTCCCTCTGTGGTGTGTGTGTGTGTGTGTGTGTGTGTGTGTGTGTGTGTGTGTGTGTGTGTGTGTGTGTGCGTGTGCGTGTGTGTGTGTGGATATGAGGCTGCTGTTTATTGGTTTTTATTCTTCCACCTGATCTTACAAACGTGACCTCAAGAGTGTTCCCACAAGGAGTAAAAAAGGACAATCCTGATGGAATGCGACAAGAAGGAAAACAAGCACGGCGCACGTTTCCAAATAAATGAGACAACATCTTGGGTTTCTCCTCCTCCTTTGTATCTGGACGCCGTACACCCCAGTCCGAGGCAGCCGCGGCTGGCCATTCAACAACAGGCAGCAAGGCAAAGCTCTGCCTCCAGTCTGAAAGATTGTGGTGTTCGGGTGTGTTCAGGGCGACTTAGTGGTGTAATTGAACAATTTGCATAGTCCCAGTTCCCCACTTTCTCCCTGTCTTTGTTTTGATGCGACCTCATTTGTCGACCACATAGAGGCGTTTTCTTTTGTTCTACAGACTGAAGCAGGATCGAGTGAGCTATGATAGGGACCTTGGTTGAAACAGGTTTTCTGTTGAGACTCAATAGCAGGGGCAGGCGTTCGTGGTGTAGATAGGTACATGGGGATGTCACGATTGTAGCGATTGTGCTTCCTCCAAAGCATTGCCCGTTTCCTCTGGCTGTGAGAACTGGATCTGTTTGTGTAACTTGTCCATCACAGCCAAGGTTACGTTAAATGTGACCGACCTGGCAGTCTGAATGGATTGGATAGTGTTCATCTGGACGGTTCTGGACGATGTCTCCCCTCCCCCCTTCTCCCAACCTCCCCTTAATCCTCATTACCGCCGACTCCAATCACTCTTGGTCGTGGACGTCAAACCCTATACTAAACAGCCAACCAGCTACGCTAGCGGTTGGGGTCCAATTTTTTTTTTTTTAGTAGACAGGGCTGGGGCTTTCCCGGCCAGCTTTACGTGCAGAATCGAACATCTTCGCCTGCCCTGGCCTTCTTTTGCACGGAGAATATGTTCATCATGTTCTCGTGTTTATTATTATTATTATTATTGTTGTTATTTAGAAGAAAAAGAAAAAAAAAACAACAAACAAAAAAAAAACAAAAAAACGGCCCCCGTAGTGTAGTGGTTAGCACTTCGGACCATGGACCGGGAGACCCGGGTTCGAGTCCCAGCCGAGGCAAGCGGGATTTCTCCTACCTATGTCGGCTCCTACCCAGAGCGGGTGTGCTATGGGCCCAATGGGGAGGCTGTTGCCACACAGCTGAGATTCACCCTCTTCACGGGTGCGACTTTGGTCCTTCCCTTGGTATGACACGTCTTATGATGTGGATGATTACACGGCCGGCACCGCAGGTGCCGTAGTTACCGGGCCTGGTTAATGCCGGGATATATTTATGACAGGAAGCGTGGAATGCGGCCCCGTCCCGCAGTCCCAAACCACACGCACCTCCATGGCATCATCTTACCATCATCCTCATCTCCATCCTCATGCATAATAAAATTTGTCCCAGCTTCCGAGCCCTCCGTGGATCCTACCCATTACCAGGGAGGAATACAGCTGGAGCCGGCAAAGAGTTTGGCAGAGAGAAAAGAAAAAGGAAAGAAAAACAGGATTGTTCAATGTTCTCCAGAAAACCCGCAGTTTGTCAAGATTTCGCCAACCATAAATGCTTTCTCATCGTAAATCGCTGTCTCATCGGACACATTCAGACCACCACGTTACACACACACACACACACACACACACACACACACACACACACACACACACACACACACACACACACACACACACACACACACACACACACACACACAGAGAGAGAGAGAGAGAGAGAGAGAGAACAAACCCGATCTGAATGTGGACGTTCGGGTAGGGAAGGTACACACTCAAAAGGCAATGAAAGAAACGTGAAAGAAAGAAGTAGGTGCATTCACGAGCGATTTCATTCTTTCTCGGAAACAGAATTTACGAAAACGATCGATCATGCCATGAGGTGTCTGCGAAGTGCATTCAAAATGACGTCATTCTGACGTGTCCACGTATATTTTCTCAGACTATTACAACATTATTATATTGTTATATCATGATCATCCTACCCCGCCGCTTTCAGCCTTATCAAATAAATGCCAGTCACATAATTATATATTCTATCATCAATCAGCAGTACCCATTTTTTTTTGACACCACAGGGTGTGCTAGTCGGTACCACGGGTAATTTTCATACTTATGCTGTCTGTGCTTTCTTGATTTAGGTGACTCTGACTACAAGATTTTTTTTAACCACCAGACTTTTTCCTCACGGCCAAGTCTCTCCACCGCACGCCCAACTCCCACCTCCACCCCCTCCCCCGGGACACATGTCCACTGATTCCGGAAAAAAAGCAAGAGGACTTTTTTTCTTCCAGGCAAGTCTTCTCCCGCTCCCCCTCCTTTCCTCCTTCGAACACATTTCCAGTCCAGCAAAAAGCAAATGGCAGGAGAAAAAAGCCCCCCCCCCCCCCAATCGTTCCGCGGCCAGGAGACAGCGACCATCTTCGCCTGTCGCCAGTTTCCGAGACATTAAAGGGCACGTTCTGGTCGGAAGGTAGTTAGCAACGGTCTGCTAATGCCCCATTCTCCCAGCCCTCGATATTGGTTGGTTGGTTGCTTGCTTGCTTGGTCCCTTGTATGCGGTAGCTTCTTTGTTTTTGTTGTTGTTGTTTTTTTGCTGCCCCAACTCATTTTGCCAGCTCCAGTGGTGTTCCTCCCAGGTCATGGGTGGAATCCACGGAAGGCTCGAAAGCTGGGGCAATTTTTTTTTTTATTATGCGTGAGGATGGAGAAGAGGATGATGGTAAGATGATGCTATGGAGGTCTGTGTGGTTTGGGACTGCGGGACAGGGCCGCATTCCACGCTTCCTGTCATAAATATCCCGACATTAACCAGGCCCGGGAACTACGGCACCTGCGATGCCGGCCGTGTAATCATCCACATCATAAGACGTGTCATACCAGGGGATTTGGTCTAGTGGTTAAGGCATCCGACTTCGGATCCTGAGCTGCCTGGTTCGAGTCCCCGGTGGGCAGGAATATGGTGGGATTTTCCCTTCCCATATCGAGTCAAATCCATGTGCAGACTCGTTTGCGGTGCCTGTCTCGCCTTCGTGTACACACGCACGCACATACATCAAGTGTGCACGCTAAAAATCCCACGTTCATCTTTCGAAAAAGTAGGCTGTGGCTGTGGAAACAGAAATACTGTCGCACGCACCAGAGTGAATAGCAGGGTGGAGGTTTGCACATAAAGTAGCGCTTAGCGGCAGCAGGCTTTCACTGCTTCGTCCTCCAGCCCTGCGGCGCCGTGAGCATTTCAGCAGAGATGGATACGTGCGCCGAGGAGAAGTCTACCATACCATACCATACCATCACACCAAGGGAAGCAACCCCAAAGTCGCACCCGTGACTGAAGTGGGTGAATCTCGGCTGTGTGGCAACAGCCTCCCCATTGGGCCCATAGCACACCCGTTCTGGGTAGGAGCCGAGGCTGGGATTCGAACCCGGGTCTCCCGATCCATGGTCCGAAATGCTAACCACTACACTACTGGGGCCGGTGGTAGCTTCATTGTTATCGATCTGTCAGAAACGTGTTGAATTTAAGTGCTCACAACACAAAATATATGTGATGGTCTGCATGTGTACTGTCCCGTTCTTAAAGTGAGGGAGCGCATCGCTCATTTTTTCTTTTCTTTCTTTCTCTGCAGGCATGGTGTGCACTTGTTTTCCATTTCCCCTCCCGTACAGAATGGGATGTTTAGCATGGACACATGGTATTTGTGCGTGCGTGTGTACACGAGGATCCGCAGACCAGATACCTAAACCAATAGGTCAAATCGCCTTATTTTATTTCTTTGGTACTGCGCAAAAGCTTGTGGGGCAATCGAACCGCAGCAAAATTTGACCTATTTTCTGATTGGCGAAAAAGCGCTCACTCCGGAGACGTCTATTGCAGTGCATCCTCAGTCGGCACGTGTGAGCGGGAGAATGGTTACTGCCCTGCTGATTTTCAAGACTTACCATGGTCTCTCGCTTCCCGGAGAAAGCTCAGGCATAGAATTAACTATACTGTCTGCTACCGTCCATTCTCCCTCGCACGGTGTGGGTTATCTCACACACTACGGTGGCAGTCTGTCAGCTGACACGCGCGCAGAGGTGAACGCGAGAATTATTCCTTTCCACTGCTAGCCACGGTCCACGGGTGGTACTCAAACTGGCGGGAAGTTATTGAGTTGCTATTTCGATTCAAAAGTTTTGATGGCAACTGCTCTTATAAAGTTATATGTTTGAAATAAGAGGGTGTGTGTTTAGGAGTTTTACGTCCTTTTCCCACCACGTATGGGTGATATCAAAGACGGGGCGACGAGAAAAAGGCCAGCACAAATACTGATGTGTACTCGATGACGCGATGGCGACAATGAGCACTCCGGTAGTGTAACGACAGTCGTAAAATTTGAATGTTCGACCGCTCGCGCAAAGTGTTAAAAACATTGTATCGCATTAAGAGCTGTACTAATCATCAAGATAGAGTATTTCGAGTGGTCCGACAGGCGCACTCACCAGCGAAACTGTTCCAAAACATGACTTGGCTTAGCAAAGATGGAAGTAACCTGTTTAAGACGTTACTACAATGAAACGACGCATGCGCACTCATATTGCACCCCCCCCCCCCCGCCAAAACAAAACCAAAACAACAACAACAACAAAACACACACACACACACACACACACACACACACACACACACACACACACACACACACACACAAAACAAAACAAAATTTAAATGCACCCCCCCCCCAAAAAAAAACAAAAAACAAACAAACAACAAAAACAAAAACAAAAAACAAAAACAGAAAAACACCACCAACAACAAAGAAACAAAACAGACAAAAACAACAAACACCACACCACCCCCCTCCCCCCAACAAAAAAGAAAAAAGCAACCCCCCAAAACAAACAAACAAACAAACAAAAAACCCAAACAAACAAACACCAACGCCAACGCCAATTCAAAACGTTACAACGACGTAAAGACACAAAAATGCATACTCCTATCTCGAACATGTGGATTTACCGCCCAGAGCAGTCGCTGTCCAAACTTGAATCGGAGAAGCACCCGAATAACCCGCCATCTATAACCCCCCCCCCAGTCTCTCCCCCCCCCCTCTCTCTCTCTCTCTTGTTCCTGAAGAAGACACAGCGTCTAGTCTAAAGTTTCACGGCAGCGCTGGCCCTGCTCTCCTGTTCCCATACAAGCCCGGGCATATCGCGCAAGTTATTGCTGCCGGAGTAAAATGTTGAACTGAACTGAATCTCTCGGACAGAGACCGAACCATACGGCACCTTTAGCGTGTCGGCGGAGGCGAGGCGTTCTGGTTCTGTTCTGTTCTGTCTGTTGCCCATTTTGCTTCGCAAAGAAAAGGCGGCGTTTACGGTTCAGGCAGCAGCGCAGTAATGACTCAAGCAGGCATATCGCACACACAGTGGGGGTGAAATCTGTCACCGCTCTATTGAGGCTTTTGTCGTGGCTCGCGACTCGTCTTCGATAAGAACCGGCGGGGTTTGGGGAAATCATATGCTCTCCCCTCTTTTATTTATTTATATATATATTTTTTGGTCCACTGGATTTTGAAGCCAACATGTTGTGCTGTGCTGTGCTGTGTTTACAGCTGACGATCTGATCCGAGCCTGTGTCTGATTTCCTGTGTGATATGTGCTTGTGTGAAGGTGTGCTTTCGGTGTGGTGAAGAGCTGACCTATTCACTAAGCACTGTGGGCAGAAGAATACTTCAGTGTCTGTTTTGCTGCTGGTGGCTGCTCGTAAAAAAAGGTCTTTGCACAGACACGGAGGGTTTGACATGTCGTTGGTGTAATTTTTTTTTCTCAAAAGGAGAAACCTGCTAGCCTGCTACGGACACCGGATTACTATTTTTCACGCTGAACTTTCACACTGAACAGACAGAAGAAGACTGAGTCGTCATTTTTCAGGGACCTGGGACTACGGACCTGATCTGCCTATTTTGACACTTATCGTCAAGTTCAGGGAGCTAAACTGACAAACCTGCAGGTAAGAAAAGCACAATAAATGTAATGGCAATATATATCACACAAATATCACATTCCATACGTATCACACATCTCTCGATGTATCGAGAGCATAGTACAGTCAAAGATTTTCTCGTCCAGAGTTTTTTTTCAGACGTTTGTACACGGGCTGGCCGAAAACGCACGCAGGCACACGCACAAACACCAGTACACAAACAAACGAACACTGAAACAAACAGGATTCGCATTAGAAAGTAGTAAGAATTGCTTGGTAGAAACTACATTTATCACTTCACTAAAAAATTCTTTCTGTCTTCATTCATGAGAGAGAGAGAGAGAGAGAGAGAGAGAGAGAGAAACTTTTTTTTTTTTTAGGTCAGGCTTTTGCGTCACGGATTAAAAAGGGTCAACACACATCCGAATCACATTGTTTTTTTACCTCTCTGCACAATCACCTGAGGCGCTTATTATTTTGGTTTCTTCTGGGTGACTGGCTCGGAGAAAAAAGACGGGTTGGGACTGGATGGGTGGGCGGATGAACCAATCAGGTGTGATGTTACTACTGACATTTCAAGGTGTTGCAATGCTGAACGTGACTTGTAGTTGAGGACACACGAGAAACTGATGACGTCTGATAATGACATTTGAAAGTTCGCGCACTCTCACTCTCACTGTCTCTGTCTCTCTCTATCTCCATCTCCACTGGGCCGAAAACATAACTGAAATAAAATGATTTGTCACTGTCATTGTCTCTCTTCATTTCACCATCTCCCTCTCTCTTTGGTACTGTAGCAAGGACAGATAATATAAGAGACCTGCGCATCCATAATCATTATTATTTCAGTCAATCAGAGAGAGAGAGAGAGAGAGAGAGAGAGAGAGAGAGAATTTATTGTCCCAAACAGGGAAATTTGCTTGCAACACGTAAAATCAAATGAAATATACATGAGAGAGAGAGAGAGAGAGAGATAGAGAGAGAGAGAGAGAGAGAGAGAGAGAGAGAGAGAGAGAGAGATTACACGTGTGACTGATGTCATCAACGTTCAAACATCCTTACCAGACCAAGCTCTGCACTAATTACTTTCCTTTTCAAAACAATAACTGTTTTGTGCTTCTTCTCTTTCGGCGCTGGGGGGTGGGGTCAGGAGATCAACAAAAGCTTTTTTCCAAATGCCATTTAAAATTTCTGTAGATTTAATCCAAAAAGAAAAAATTAAAAAAAACAAACAACTAAGTCTGTAGAAAAGGCCCACCAGGCCGCTGAAACACATTCGAATACGTGACCGCTACGGAACGAAAAGTACGAACTTAGAATCAGGTGTGTCATATGAGTGTGTACAAGAGAAAGTCAGCGAGGCGTGAAGGCTATGCAGCTGCTCGGTTCCTCCTACTCAGTCCAAGAATGTATTGTAGGGACTTAGAATAATAGCCCTATCAGGTCTGTCGAACGATATGTACGACAGGGCGATACACCCAGGTGCGAGGACTGTGCAGGTGGGTTGACATGGTCCTTGTCGTACGGTTTTGGCGACACTAGTCCAGTCCAGTCCAGTCCAGTCCAGTCCAAGTTTTGTTTGTTGAAGGGCCAGAGGCTTATATCAAGGGGTTGAGAACTGGTTTTGGCGACACCGTACGCGGATTCCAGTCTCGCTTGAGGCGTTACTGCAGTTGCAGAATGAACCCGTACCGCAGACTATACTTGCAAAGTTAATAAAAATGCAAATCGCGAACCTTTGAAAGGAAAACTTTGCCTGTTTTTCATTATTATTATTATTATTTTGTTCGTAGTTCTGATTGTCGAAACTTTATGAAGACAGGTACACGGATTTCAGTCTCTCGTCGCTTGAGGCATTACTACTGTTGGGGGGAAAGGGAGGGGGGAGGGGTATGGGGGGGGGGAGGGGTATGGGGAGGGACAGCCGAAAAGTAGAGCGTTGGACTTTCAATGCTCGAGTAATGAGTTCGAATTCCGGCTGAGGCCAGCTATTTGCGCTGCCCCCCCCCCCTTTTTTTTTCGTTGCACCTTCTTTGATATCACGGATACCTGGTGGAAAGTGGACGTTAAATCCCAAACACCCACCCACCCAACCCTGCTGTTCCAGAAAGAACCCCGACCGTAAGAATCTTGAGAATTTTTCTTGCTACGGACAGCGCAGCAGGGGAATTTTTATCTTCCTTGAAAGAAACATTTCGTGGCGACTGTTGTAGGAAGTGTTCGAGGTTACTGTAAATCCAATACCTGTCTGTGAAGTAGTCTTGCTTGACCAGTACAACTCGCAAATCTTTATCCTTTTTGAAAGCAAAACCTTCGACTTTTATGTTTGCTTTGTTGTGGTTAATGTCCTTCAAGTGCTCTGCTCCTGCTCTGTGGAACGCTCTGCCACCTTCCCTGAAATCCAGCACCTCCACCGAATCCTTCAGGAGCCACCTGAAGACCTATCTCTTCTCAAAGTTCTGATGCGGACTCCACCCCCCACCCCCACCCCCCTGCAGACTCCACCCCCTTCTCCTGTTTTTTTTGTTTGTTTTGTTTGTTTTGTTAAAACTTGTCATTCCCCCCCCCCCCCCCCCCGCGCTACGAGCATGCTGGGCATGGAGTTTTTCAGCGCGTTACAAGACACCATCATCATCATCATCATCAAGACTTAATTAAGTCACGTGGCTGGTTAGCCGACTGAGATTCTGGCATTCGCCGCGCACACTGTCGCCCAATCTATACGACCTTGACCTTTTCGGCTGCAATATCTCCCTGTCTGTTCTTTCCACGAATGTATCGTACAAGCGCAGATTAAGCCAAGGTTTTTGTCGACCATGCACGATATGGAGATACGCATCCAGGTGTGAAACCACACAGTTTTCTCCCTCTGTTAGTCTGCAACAGACTGCAGCAGTCCAGATTTCGTGAAGCTGTTAACGAGTAACCGTCCGAGCCATCAAACTACCGATGGCTATCACTGCCCATCGGGCTAGTATTACTGGTCCACTGGTCTATTGTTGTCTGGAAGTTATGAGGTCTATTTCCTCTTATACTTTACTCCCGTAATGGACGGGAAAACGCCGACGGGAAGAGGGATAATAAACTCCACGATATGATCCATGCTGCCTCGATCGGATGTGGATAAGGGTGAATGAAAATGTGAATGTTTAATTAACAGTTCATGAAATCGGTTTTATTTCGTTGTGTGTGTGTGGGGGGGGGGGGGAGGGAGAAGGAAGGGATGTGTGTGTGTGTGTGTGTGTGTGTGTGTGTGTGTGTGTGTGCGTGCGCGTGTGTGTGAGCGTGTGCGTGCGTGTGTGTGTTGGCCAGTGTGTGTGTGTGTTGGCCAGTATGTGTGTGCTGGCCAGTGTGTGTGTGTGTGTGTGTGTGTGTGTGTGTGAGAGAGAGAGAGAGAGAGAGAGAGAGAGAGAGAGAGAGAGAGAGAGAGTTCATATTCACCCGACTAGAGAATTTCTTCTTTGCAACACTGAAAGCCGTAACATTTCCGTGGTCGTTTTCTTCCAACCAACCAACCAACCAACCAACCACAACGAAAAACCTAGTTACGTGTGCAAACCGTGGGTTTGAAAATAGTCCTGATCGCAAGATAATGACTCGGGAAGGTGCGTCAGTAACTATCCATCCAGTCCACAGAGCTAGATCGGCATCTTGTCAACAGCAGGTGTTAAATCAGCATGACATCTACCTCACCCTGTTACCTCCCCACACAGGTGGTCTCGGAATTTCAACGCACGTCGACTTCACACGAAAATCCTTTCAAACTCAGGGGAAAACGTTATTTTGCAGTCGAAGAATTTTCGAATTTAACGATGCAGCGCGGAAAAACTTTCGAAAAAATAAACCAGTTTCTGGGGCATTAAAAAAATACAAAAACAAAAACGGATGGCGTTTCACGGTTAAGCTTGATAAGCTTGTTTATTTCGAGAGCTCAGTGTCTGCAAAGAGAAGCGAAACTGAACAAGATAGGAGTTGAGGTTCTAGGGCGTATTTCTACGATGTGCATGTATTCTACTTGTTTTATGTTTTGTATTTCAGATTACTTGTATTGTTCATGGTTTTTGCACGAATACATTCTACTGCATTGTATCATGAGGTTTTTGGGGGTTTTTTTGGTAACACCCCCCCCCCCTCACCGGCACACACACACACACACACACACACACACACACACACACACACACACACACACACACACACCACCGCCAAACCGCCATTCTACTGCATTGTATCATTGTATCATGAGGTGTTTGGGGTTTTTTTGGTAACACACCCCCCCCCCCTCACCGGCAGGCACACACACACACACACACACACACACACACACACACACACACACACACACACACACCACACACACCACCGCCAAACCGCCATTCTACTGCATTGTATCATGAGGTGTTTGGGGTTTTTTTGGTAACACCCCCGCCCTCACCGGCAGGCACACACACACACACACACACACACACACACACACACACACACACACACCACCGCCAAACCGCCATTCTACTGCATTGTATCATGAGGTGTTTGGGGTTTTTTTGGTAACACCCCCCCCCCCTCACTGGCAGGCACACACACACACACACACACACACACACACACACACACACACACACACACACACACACACACACACACACACACACACACCACCGCCAAACCGCCATTCTACTGCATTGTATCATGAGGTGTTTGGTTTTGTTTTGGTAACACCCCCCCCCCCTCACCGGCAGCACACACACACACCACACACACACACACACACACACACACACACACACACACACACACACACACACCACCACCACCACCCCACCACCGCCAAACTCTTCCCCAATTGCTCGCCATACCCACGCAAATCACTGGCAAGCACACGGAGTAGGGGCGGTGACTGGAATCCAGCTCTTAGCACGCGGTCCACGCTGGTACCAGAGAGATTTAAAGTCGTCACTTTCGGAACAGTGGAATTCAATTCTTGCATAGGAATCTCGGAGAGGTCGAGCTGCTGTAAGGACGGGAAGGTCGACAGTTCTGTCTGTATTTGCAATACCACTACATGTACTCCTTCTCCCCATACCTCCCCCCACAATACATAGAAAAGAACACCAACATAATCAGAAAAAAAAATTATAGAAAATCACACTGACGTACAGTATGAAAACAAAAACTCCAAGTTGGCCGGAAACCAGTAATGCATAATCATAGGGGTATAAGCAAAATCCCCCTGTCTTTCTAAAGAAGGCTCATGCTGGATCAAAACTTGGTCCCAGAATTCATTTGTTCAGCTGAAGGACAAGTTCATCATTCATACATGTATGGCCCCCCCCCCACCCCCCTTTTCATACTTACAATTCAGCAGACGCCTGATATTCGTGCAGATGTTTTCTGTCAAGGTAATAGCACTAGGGCCGAAGTGTTTACCAATCCCATGGCACTTACGCCCTTCAGGTGACAGTAGATCTTTGTCATTTGACCATAGTCGACGTGGTCCAGTGCGCGATTTATATCTGCCCCTGACCTCACCTGACGGCCGGTAAGGGAGACAATGTTGTACCGCGACTCCTCATTTACCTCCCCTTATCACCCGTAAGAGGTTTTGAATATCACCTCCTCATTTAAAGTTTTGAAGAAAGGATGCGTATAGAGACCGCATTGCAAAAATTGTAGTTACAAAATGTCTAATTGTCCTTGCTGTCATTGCCAGTCTGCTGATTTCTTTCTTCAAATGTAGGCGTTTAAAGATTGAGAGTTCTCCCCCAAAACTGAATGAAATTATCAGGCAATAGAATAGAGACAATATAGAAACGCGACTGTGAAGAGCGAGCCCGGGTCATGTCAGAATGACGTCATTTTGAATGAATTTGCAGACACCCTCACGAGTCGTGATCGATTACTTTTTTAACTTCTGTTTCGAAGAAATCGCTCGTGAAATTAAACACTGAATGCCCCTATCTCTTGGTTTTGCCTTTCTTTATTGCCTTTGATGCCTCCCTCACCCGAATGTCCACACTCAAAACGGCTATAGAAATTGGCGTTTTACCGGTATCCCATTTTCTGGTGCGTGAAGGAGAAATATTCGTGATGTGACATTTCACGTGATTCCTCTCTCTCTCTCTCTCTCTCCGGCTCTGTCCCCGTGCGCTCGTGTGTGTTTGAGACATGCCATTTTCTTTCGCTCAGGTGCACACGCTTAACTTCAAGCCTTATATTCATCTTGCGCATTCCCTTATATAATTATCCCTTTGCTCTGTAACGTCATTGAAACTTTCCCGAACACAACACCCAGGTGGATAATGAAATCTCATTTCTGTAATCACGTACAATCAGCGCTTTTGGGGGTACTCGCACACTTTCACGCTCCAAATTTACCCCAGAAAAAGAATGCATGCAAATGGCTTTAGCCTGCAAAACAACAAACATCCACTACCCGTTGAACAACCAATCATAACGGTTGTAACGGAACACGCTCGGCATGCTGCGCATGTGTAAATAGATCTTAATTTCCTGTCGGATGTTGCTGGAGGAAAGTGTCTCTCAGCATAGCATGCCGAGTCTGTGTGGCCAGCAACATTCTGAGAGTGGCGTTGCAATAAATTACCATGCTCTCTCTGTCTCTCTGCCACGTGGCTTATTACCCGCATTTGGCATCAGCAGCTGACCAGAGGCTTTAATGGATGACATGGACATGAAGCTGGGGTCAGCAACCTCAGTCAGTGACCACAGTAGGTTTGCACCAAGTATTTGTACCGGGGGCGGTCGGTGGTCTAGTGGTGTAGACGTAGTCACCAATGCGAGAGGCCAGGTTCGAGTCCCACTCGGGGCGAAGAATTTTTCTTTCTTGTATGTTGCACCGTTCATTCGGGCCGATCGTCTGGGATTCTCTCCGTGTACTCCGGCTTCCTCCGGCCACTGTGCTTTAGAAATGTTCAGCCCACAAAAAAAAGAAAAGAAAAAAGAATCAATTCTAAAATTCCCAAACTTAAATGGCTGAGCTGGCCCTTCGCATCACGTGCTTGTAATGTGTTCATGTCCGGTGTGTGAGAGAATGCGTGTGATTCACGTGAGCGTGCGTGATGGGTTTAGCTCGCGACGCTTTGAGCCAAATATTTGGGATATAGCTTCTATGTTTATGCGCTTATTATTATTATTATTTGAAGGCTCTAGCTCTGTCCAGATCAGCGGGAGCCGAGACAGATGAGCTAACACAGAGCGATGGACCATCAATACTCGGTTCGTGCGTACCAGTTCCGACTTGGAACCAAATTTCATGCAGGCTTTTCCCGCGTCTTTCATATCTCACCAATTAAGTGTCCAGTTCAGGCAGTAGTTCATAATCATTATCAATGGTCTTAGGATACGTATCCTCTGAAGATTTTGAAGTTTTATTTTTTTTCTGGTGTTCAGTTTAAACAGGGTGGGGTGGGTGTTTTGGGAATTTAACGTCCTTTTCCACCGCACTGATGTGCGTGATATCAAAGACGGGGCAACGGGAAAAAGGCCAGTACAAATATTTGGCCCCGGCCAGGATTCTAACTCACGACCCGAGCATTTTTTCTGGTATTTAGCACATATTGTAGCTCGGTCTTTTTTTCAAAAGCATGTACTCAGTAACTTGTAGGAGTATCGCTTTTTCCTGCTATTAAAAAGCTGGAAATATCGTCGTAGTTGTCCGTGTAAAATCAACAACAACAATAAAAAAACCAACGACGACAACATCAACAACCACCACCACCGCCAAAACAATCAACCACACACACACACACACACACACACACACACACACACACACACACACACACACACACACACACACACAAAACCAAAATGTAGTATCTACTGCACTCGAGTAATGAAATTTGTTCCAGATGTAGGTTTAACATGGTTACATTCTTTAGTCTCGTTATCTAAATGAAGAAGTCGGTCTATGAAAACCTTCAAAAATCGTCCCAGTACAACTGGAACAGTGAGCGGGGGGTCAGTGCTCCGAAACTGACCCAGCATTCTAGAGTTTGGGTCTTTATTTGTTCATCAGAAGGCAACAGCGATGCGAATGAATTCTCCAGGACGTGACCGGAAACTGTCCCCAGGGACTTCCGGCCGCAAAGCATCTTGGGATGGGAGGGCATGTCCTCTTGTTATTGGTATGAGCTTCACGTTTCCCTTACGCGCTTTGATAAAACCAGAAGCCTGAAATACGCTTAGGGGGAACGTAAAACTGCAGTCCATGCCCTTGTACTCAGTATAATTTAGCAAACATGAAATAGTCCCGATGATCAGCTCTGCATGCTTACATTGTGAAACCGGCCGTGCGTCTTTTCAAAAGTCGACTCGCCTTTCATATTTTGCATTATTTGAGAGTTATGGTGAGCGAAGATTGACTAGTGGCCACTACACAGGTGTTTGACTGGCCCACTGGCAGAGTCTGAAATGGTCAGAACAGCCACAGTACCGATAGTGTGCTTGTAAGGAGGAAAGAAAGAAAGAAGAAACAGCCCCAATCACAACCCTGCCCCCCCCCTCCAAATAGCCAAACGAACGAATAACTGGAACAGAACAACCACAACAACAACAAGCAAACAAAACAAACACACAACAGCCAACCGACCAACCAACCAAAACAAAACCAAAACCAAGAACACAACCCAACCCAACCAAACCCAAGCCAACCCCACCCCACCCCACCACCACACCACACCACACCACACCACACAAACACCACACAACACAACACAACACAACACACTACCACCACCGCCAACTACAACAACATCCAGAAAAGAAAGAACAATCCTCGAAAAGAGCGGTGGTGGATTTCGGATGTCAACCTGTATACTTTTGAGCATTGTGTCACCGCTCAGCTGACACCGCGATGACCTTCATTGCAATGCACGAACATTAATTTTATGCACGTAGTCAGCTGAACAGGTTTTAGTTCGTGGCACACCCTTACGGAGCGGTCTGAACGAAAAATACCGACAGTATGAAAAGAACTGCACGTCTTATCTTTTTTTGTGGGGAGGGGGGAGGGGGGAGGGCGGGAGTGTCAAGCGACTGTGTGGCACTGTGCTACTGCCTCGAATCTCCCCGGGCATTCAAGAAATGCATACAACAAAGGCGCACGACAGACATGACAGTGTGTGAGCCCTTTTATCATTCGCAGTCTTTTCCATAGTATTCTTTTCACTGAGCTGCCGGGGTCCCACACCCTGAATACTGTCTGCTCTCGGATCAAGAAGACTGGAATGGTATTGGTATTGTTGGGAAATTCTGGACCCGTAAAACTCGAGGTTAATTTAACCCACGGCTACGCGCCTTACCCATACGGTAAGCGGTCGGTGGTCTAGTGGTTAAGAGACTTGTCACCAATGCGAGAGGTCAGGGGTTCGAGCCCCACTCGGGGCAAAGAATTTTTCCTTCTCGTATGTGGCACCGTTCATTCGGGCCGATCGTCGGGGGTTCTCTCCGGGTACTCCGGCTTCCTCCCCCTCTGCTTTGGAAATGTTCAGCCCATCAAGTTTGAAAAATAAATGCATATCTAAATTCCGAAATTTAAATAGCTGAGCTGACCCTTCGCACCACGTGATTGTAATACGTTTATGTCCTGTGTGTGAGAGAATGCGTGTGATTTACGTGAGCGTGCGTGTTGGGTTTAGCTCGCGGCGCTTTGAGCCAAAATATTTGGGATAAAGCGCCTATATTAATGCGATTATTATTATTACTAGGACAAAAGAAACCCCAAAACAAAATGACATTTAAAAAAAAAAAAAGCGGAGAAAGACAAAAATCCTTCTATAACGGCATAAGCACCCTGCTGGAATGGACCCGCTTCCTGATTTAAAACAAAAAATAACAGAAAATTTAAACCTAGAGCTAGTTCAGTTCGAGGTTAGACTCTAACCCGGGGCTAAACTCCCTAACCCCGACTTTTACATGCGGGTCCTGGCTGCTCCACCCGGCGAGGGGTTCCCGTCGTAAATAGTACATCGCCACCCATTTCTTTTTCTTGTCGTTGTTATAGCCCCCCCCCCCCCCTCAGCATGCGTGATGTTAGCACTTACCTGTTTTCCATTCCGCGGCACCTCGCGTTTGAAATTTGTATGTGTACACTTGATATTAATGCATGTGTACGTACAGGCACCGAAAACTAGTCTGCACTTGAATTTGGCACGATCTGGTAAGGAAAAATCCCATGCCCACTATGGCATGTGGAGTGAGATAAAATGCTATGCTCTGAAAACGTGCTGAGCTTTTTTTTTTCTTTTTGGAAGTGTCTAACATAGTACCACTTAACCACCTGCACTGCTGGCACTGAGCCAACAAAAGGCTTTCTACACGACGCGAATATCAAAATATCAAGGACTGAGTTAGAAGCTTGCTGCACGTTTATTTTATTTTATTTTTTTGCAACGTGCAAGATTTATTCATTTGTGTGCTTGCAGATGTTTTCCGCCCCAACGTCTTGCAGTGTTCTTTTTAGCCTCAGTTGCATGCAGGATGCCTCAGACTTTTTGTTGTTGTGTTGTTGTTGTTGCTGTTTTGTTTTGTCAAGCATCCTCTCTTCATTGGCTCCTTTTTTTTCTCAAACAGTAGTTACTTCATGAACATGTATTTTTCTTTACATACATAGGTACGTTATTGTCGTACTTTCTCACTGTTGGCAATGACAGCAAAAGAACAATTGTTACATTTACAATAGACAGCTGATTATCGTGTACACTAGGAACTTGCTTGCTGCACGGTTCACCGCTCAGTTGGAGATTTTGCATGTTTGCCGCCTCGTACGACATCCAGAGCTCTACTGATCAATTTCGAGCGTACAGGCGCACTCACGAGAAACTGTTCTAAACATAAATCGGCCGTTGTGAAGCCTAGTAATCGTAGAATATAGGTGTTTAACTCTAGGTCTTGACATGACCAGCCGAGCCAAACGGTCTCCGGCGCGCACAGGTTAGGGCAGTCACCCCTTGAAAAACAACATTCGCATGCGGTTACGAACTATACAGGATGATTCATGGAAATGTGTTTCATATCCTTGGCCTTATCGTGTGGGGGTATCAGGGACTCGTACGCATACGCTTTGCGGATGACTGTCAGTGGCATGCCACCCACACATCCCCATTTGATGGCGTCACACACACACACACACACACACACACACACACACACACACACACACACACACACACACACACACACACACACACGCCATTCAGCCCAAAGTAAATAATGATATAACGAATCAAGCCGGAGCACTCTGTAAACATTTTATTCTGCGACAACAATACCTCCTCGGGAACGAACGCTGTGCCCAAGAAAAATCTGTCCATCCTCTCTCCTTTTCACTCCTGCGATCATGTCAATAAAAGGGCATAAATGCTTGTTTGTCATGTCCCAGAAATCCCCTAGCGTCTTCTGTCATCATGCATGATACATGGTCGGTGGTCACAGATTTCTGTGCAAGATAAAAAAAAAAAGAAAGAAAGGAGACGAGGGGGAAGAGCACGGGGTGTAATCAATCTGGACGCGAGTGTTTCCGGTGCCAGTTCGCTTCAAAAGTAGCACCACCAATATAGAGTGTTTATGAACACAGTAGCGAAGAATGTTTCCAATAGACATTAGGTCTGTCGGGGTGAAACTGAGAAAGAGGAGAGAGGAGAAAGATGATCTGACCCCCCCCCCCCCCCCCTCGAAAAGGTCTGACGATACACAGCAGTCTGACGACACACGATGGTCTGACGACATACGATGGTGGTTGATGGTGGTTGTTTGGGAGTGTAACGTCCTTTTCCACCAGGTAAGGGTGATATCAAAGACGGGGCAGCGGGAAAAAGGCCAGCACGATATTTGGCCCCTGTCAGGATTCGAACTCACGACCCGAGCATTGAAAGTCCAACGCTCTACTCTACCATTCGGCTATCCCGGCTCCCCAACACACAATGGTCTGACGTCACACAACGGTATAACGTCAAACAATGGTATCAACCCCGCGCTGCACAAGATAACATCACAGGTCACAAGGTCATAGGTGACGTTCGCCAGACATAAGCACCACTCGTGGTCACGTGTCTTGATCCAAGAACAGTCACTGGGCAAGTGGGGGAAATGTTTAAACAAGACCGGCACCTCACATAACGCACCATCTCAACCCGACCTCCTGTGATCAGCCAAATATATACTAACGCGTCATTGCAAATTATAGTACGATGAAAAGATCTGTGCGCGCAGACATGAAAGAATGACGGCTTTGGATCACCGTCGAAATCTTTGAAGCGGAGTAGCACCGGAAACGCTCGAGCCCACTTTGGCTATACACCCCGCGTGGGAAAGAACCCCTAAAGCCCTCGATCCTGCGAACGATGAATGAGGTGAAGGGGGTCGGAATCGAAAACATTTCCCATCGAATGTCAAAGATTATCAGGCAATCCCCCCCCCCCCCCCCCCCCCCCCCCCCCCCCCCCCCCCCCCCCCCCCCCCCCCCCCCCCGTTTACTGACGACTGATGGCAAAGCAGCAGGCGGCCTGAGGGGGTTGAGCTCGGGGTATCAGGCCCTCCCTCAAATTAATCCTCCCCCGATTTGAATTGAATCTGGCTGACTTTGGTACCGTAAACAGATAACTAACCGTCTTGTGTTTAGTGGCTATGGCCGAGTAGGCTACCTGTACTTTATGTCGGGTGATGGGTTCAGTTTTGGCAAAAGCAAGTGAGTCGTAAAGACGGCTGAAAGGACCCGCTTTTCAAAACCTCCGACAGTGTGGAAAATAATAAAACGGACACACACTCTCTATTCACCTTGTTTACCACTATCAGCACAATAGATAAAAGCCGCTCCCTGACTTTACACGATACTCTTCAAATCGCTAGATATCGTACAGGATTTCGGCCCAGCCTAGCTTGGACGTAATGACATGTTTACCTCAGGTTTTCGGAAACAGAATGACATTAACTCTCAGTAACAGAAAGAAAATCAAGCGAATCATCGCACGGATGGATCGCTAATGCACTTTGCTACTGCGTCTGTCTGATGACGGCGCTGGTAATAGGCGCCGTTCTACACTGGTAGCATCGATAAGCGGTTAACGTGATTTAGATCTACATCCTATGGTATAGGTTAATTAACAGCGAAGTGTATTGTATCCTTGTTTTCTTGTACTACAAAAAGGAGGAAATTACGGAAACAAATCTCGTTAGCCTGAGACAACACCGCCCTTCCCAGCAATTGATAAAGTGCTAAGGTGCTAGGGACTCTAGTTCATACGTTGTTGTGTCTGATGAGCCGAGAGAACGTTTCCTTGCATTCAGCTTACAAATACTGACGTCTGTGGGAAAGATTTCATAGGACACTACCCAAAATGATATTGCTGTACATTACGAGTACTGGCAGTGGCAGGCCTCCGTCTATCTTCCGTGTGTAGAATATGTTAAGTAATAGTCTGTACAACTGTTACTGATGGGAGATTTGAACCTGTAAGGGAATATAACACAGGAGTGCTCTTCAGGTTATGACACCGTTCGATATTAGAAACAATACCACATTCATGCAATACGTATGCCAAACAATAAACACCAACCATTATGTCGTGTTAGGATGTATCATTGCTGTGTGTATGTAACGTGTATGTGAGTGTATTTAATGTGATGTAATGTGTATGTGACGTGCATTTAATGTGTATGTAATGTGTATGTATGTAATGCCACTCTGCTATTGTGAGGCACCCAGAGCTCCAGCAGGAGGTTGGGAGCCAGACAAATCATTATTATTATTAAAACCCAGTGAAACAGAAGTACAACCAACCAACCAACCAACTCGAAAATTATCTCTTTGGGTGTTTCGGTTTGTTTTCGCTCTTTCGTTTGTGACTGTGTTTGTGACTAATGGTTCCAAGCCTTCTATCCCTTCAACCTTTTAAACCAATTTCACTTCCCGTGCATGGAAAATACAGCTGTATCAATATTGCTTATGTTTTGCATGTGTTCAACTGTGAGTGAGCTGACAGCGTGTCTAAATCTTCCCCGCTCCTGTTTGCATGTATTCAAGTGTGAGTGAGCTGACAGCGTGTCTATAAACTTTTCCCTCCCAATCCTTGACATGCCAGCACGCAGTTCCTGCGGAATGGTACCATCGCCAGAATTTACGATAAAAGGGTCACTGCCATATACTTTTGGGCGATTTGGTAGGACGCGGATCTTCGTCATGACAGATTGCCGGCATGAGGTTTTCGTGTATAATTATTCATGTCATTCATGCTCGGACAGCATGGCTGAGATTCCCCGCGACGCCAAACTCCGCAAGCAGACTGCAGTGACCGGTTCCTGGAAAAGTCTGATACGATCAGTCTTCGTCCCCCTCTCCCTCTATCCCATCTCCGCCTCCTCCTCCCACCCAGCCTAAGTCGCCCGTTCCCCTCCCATCCAACCTGTGTTGCCCCTTCCCCTCCAAATCAAGAAAGTTGCCCCTTCCCCTCCCAATAAAAAATGTTGCCCCTTCCCCTCCCACCCAATCTATGTCGCCCATTCCCCTCCCACCCAACCTATGTCGCCCGTTCGCCTCCCACCCAACCTATGTTGCCCCTTTCCCCACCCAACCTATGTTGCCCGTTCCCCTCCCACCCAGCCTATGTTGCCCGTTTCCTTCCCACCCAATCTATGTTGCCCATTCCCATTCCCTTCGCACCCAGCCTATGTTGCCCTTTCCACTCCCACAATCCTCTCGCACATCCACGAACCCAAGAGGCTTCGTAAAAACGCGGTACGTGTTGGTAACATCGGTGACCTGTCTCTTCTCAAACCAGCCATCACTAAACAACACCCCCTCACCACACACAAACGATATTGCCCTCGCTCCCTTCCATCAACTCCAAAAGCTTCGTAAAAACGTTGTAAGTCAAGTTTCGATTAGTCACATTTCTTCTTTAATGGAACCTTGCATGGCAGTTGGACGCATCCATGTGTTCGAGCGTTGGTAACATCGGTGGCTTGTCTCTGCCTGAAATAACCACCACTAAAAGCCGGTTCCTGTGGTTTAGTCACAGCGGCAGGCACTCGTTTTCGCGGTGATCAATGATCATAAATTTAAACGTCTTGAATCCGTTGGCGCCTCCTGGCGTATAAGGGTCGGGCACTTGATCAATACAAGGTGTAGTTCTAAGTGGAGGCCACACGGGGACAGGGCGAGAAGTGTGAAGCCCACAGAGCCATGATTTATCTTCTGTATTGTGGTTTAGCTGTGTGCCTCAGTTTTTGCAATATGGTCGCGGATTGAACTCCGGTTATTCCAAGTAGTTACTACTCCGGTCCTTTTCGCGAGTCAGGCCGGTAAGGTAAGGTAAGGTAAGGTAAGGTTTCTTAAGATAAGGTAAGATAAGATAAGATAAGATAGATGGGTGGATGTTTTGAGTGTTTAACGTCGTTTTCTGCCACGTATGGGTGATATCAAAGACGGGGCAACGAGAAAAAGGCCAGCAGAAATAATTGGCCCCAGCCGGGATTCGAACTATAAGATGAGATGAGATGAGATTAACTGGCTTCTCGAAATTATACAAGATACTTCGGCGTGATCCTCATACCATAATATAAACATAAATGCCCTCTTCATTCCAATCCCGGCTGGGGCCAAATAATTATTTGTCCTGGCCTTTTTTCTCGTTGCCCCGGTCTTTGATATCACCCTTACGTGGTGGAAAAGGGCGTTAAACTCCCAAACACCCACCTCACCCCCACCCCTCTTCATTCCTCTGACTCTTGAAACAAAGATAAGGAGAATCGATCTCCATTTGAAAATGGAGGTGGGTGGGTGGGTGTTTGGGAGTTTAACGTCCTTTTCCACCACGTAAGGGTGATATCAAAGACGCGGCAACGAGAGAAAGGCCAGCACAATATTTGGCCCCAGCAGGGATTCGAACTCACGACCCGAGCATTGAAATTGAAAATGGGGAGAAAATAGAAAAATCATAGAAAAGAAGAAGAAGAAGAAGAAGAAAAAAACTTCTGCATACAGACGCCAACAAGACTAGTATTACGTTCCGACGGGCCGTCCATCGATAGCATTACCAGATTAGGCCGGTCCGAATCAGCCTCGGTCAAAGACGATAATTCTGTTCACTGAATACATGTTTTAGGAAAAGAGGAAGGGCTGACAAAACGAACCAGGGGAAGATTATCCGGACCTGATCTTTGCAGGCGTCTTCACTCCCCCTAGATCTCGTCTCGACTCCCTGGCGCGTGTCAGCTAGGGCGACATCACTGGAGCCCACGCTGCTTCGACGCGCACACAGGGGAGGCCACTGCGACAAGGGAGAGAATCGTTCAAGAAGCTGAATTTGGGGGAGGGCAGGGCGCGAGAGTTACAGTTTTGGTCGTGAATTGGGTTGCTCTCCACCAACGCCTGCAAAAAAGAAAAAGAGAAAAAAAAAGGCTGATCCCGGAACCATTGATTTCAGGGGTCCAGGCCGCGCAAATTGTGTTGCTTTAGAGATCCAAAATCGGGGGCATGAATGGGAACATTCTGTCGTGAAATTGAAAACGGGTGTCGTGTGTTTTGCCTCAGTTCAGTTGTGAAACGAACTTTTTTTTTTTTTTTTTTTTTTTTGCTGAGCTGTTTGCAAGACCGTGCTTCGGCTGCACGAACCTGGCTCTTGCTCAGACGGAAGTGTACGCCCACACTCCCACCCCACACCTTTCAAAGTAGTTGATTTTCTATTTGCGTGTTAGATCTTCCTTGATAAATGTATAAAAAAAAAAGCATCGGCAAGTGAAAGCGTGCGTTTTCCTTCAGCGCTAATCGCATTGACAATATGGCAACGTGGGATAGCAAAACCCCTCAATCTGCCTTTACGTCCCGCCAAAGCGGGTGGGGAGGGTTGGGTGTTTGGGGGTTTAACGTCCTTTTCCACCACATAGGGTGATATCAAAGACGGGGCAACGATGAAAAAGCCAGCACAAATATTTGGCCCCAGCGGGGATCGAACTCACGACCCGAGCATTAGAAGTCCAACACTCTACCATTCGACCACCCCGGCTCCCCTCCCGCCAAAGCGCCTACAGGATCGGGACTAACCTTGAAGAAATTACTTCTTGACAAACAGATACACCATGCAAATGCTCAGTTCGCAAGACACATGGATGGTCCCATGCATTTTTTTAAAGGGGCTAATGTTGCCATTTTTTGTGCTCACAGAACGTTCTGAGCTGTTTTCATGGTATCACACCACTTGGACACCTGGCGTCTGTAATGCTGATAAGCCAATAGTAGCGTACTTGATGACGTGAAAACCCCACAGAGCGCTCCAGTATTGTCAAAACAGTAGTAAAATTTGAAGTTTCGACCGCTTACGCAAAGTGCAAACAACATTATATCGCTTTAAGAGTTGTACTGATATTCAAGGCAGAGTACTTCAAGCGTACAGGCACACTCACGAACGAAACTGTTCCAAAACATAAACTGGCTCTGCAAAGATGGAATTAGCCCCTTTAAAGTCAATGTTCCCGATTACGCACAAAAAACTCTTAAATTGACGCACACATTTGACAACAGCTTGTGACGCACGTGTTTGGTCTCTCATAATGCGCCATTTGGTAAGCGTGCGGGTTCCTCGCCTTGCCGATTCGCTACGGTTGATACCGTACAATTCACATGCATCTCTCCTACTTGAATGCTTTTGTAACCAACGAAAACAAATGGTTTTGACTTTCAGACTTTTCATACCAAAAGACTATGGACCCTCAAAATTTACAAAAGGACACTCAAACAATATGAAGAAAGGGTCCCAAGGACCCTTGTATTTTCGAATCATAGGAACACTGAATGTTATGACCACATCGTCAAAATCGGGCTGACACACTCGGCGCTGAAATGACCGTTTCAGTCGCTGTTTCCTGGCGCCTCCCATTTCACACTCGTATTCAAAATTCACAACACGCTTGGACGAAATTGTATTTTCTACTTCCATTCCCTCTTCTTCTTCTTCTTTTAAGACAAAACATTTTGTTTTTGGCCCATGCTACTTCCAATAAAAAGATTTGACCCGCAGCGCAGCTGGCTTGTCTAACCGCGTGCAGAAGACACTTGCGAGGTTTCTGCCCGTTCAGTCCTGAGAGAAGCAGTCTGGGCAGTGACAGGACGACCGAGGTGTAGCGACAGCCAAAAGGTCACCCGGGTTTAATTGATGCCTGGCACGTATGTAGAGGCTGTTGTCCTTAAAGCTGGTGTGCGCGGATTACGACGGCAGTGAACTATCGCAAGTTCGGCTGATTTGAAGTTTTCATAGCAACAATGTCTAATTTGGCGTACTTGTCAATATTACGTGAACTGTCAAATCAAAACAGTTGGAAAGGATGCATAAATCGTTGTACATTTTGTTTTAAGTGCACATGTGTCGGAGGCATTTTCTGAAAACTAACACTGTATTGAGCTCATATGCACATTTAAATGTTTTATACGCTGGCCGTCGCCTACCCCTTGAACGAGGCTTCATGCAGTTGGAGGGATGCAGTTTGGGGTCCAGAAATGTCATTGGCTTAGTTCATAGCCTCTTGTCTGTCTCAGCTTCACGTTACGCCCCTTTAGCCCGTTTGCCTTCGTCTTATTTTCATCTGCTCTTACTGTTATTGCGAGCGCGTGGGGTACACAGGGATGGTAAGCTTTGGTGGATTGGTTGGATGGTTATGGGTTTAACTTATTTCCTAAAAGGTAAGTTTGGGGTTGTGCACCAGTGGTCTCACTAAAAACAACAACAACAACAACAACAACAAAAAAAAAACCCCAGCAAATACTTCCTTAAATTGATCTCAGCCGGGATTCCAGCTTACTATACCCCAGCACTGGAAGTCCAACGTTCCACCACTTTCACTTCGGCTATCCAGGCTCCCCCTCTGGTGAATGTACTGCTCACCTCAGTGGACCTTCCGCCTTCACTACAGAATGTGTGTTCTGGCATTTCGTCACTTTGATGGCACTCTCCCACCCATACCTTTCAGCTTCACTTGTCACCTGTAAACCGTAGCGAACCCTCCGGTCGTTGTCCGAGAGGCTTCTCAAAATCCCCAAGCGCAACTTGAAATCTTTTCGCGAGCGCTCTTTCCGTTTTGTCGCTCCAGCCTTTTGGAACTCTCTGCCTGCAAATCTGAGAAATGCGCACACACTGTCTGTTAAGAGCAATCTTAAAACGTTCCTTTTTTTTTGGCAAAGCCTTCCAGTAATTTCCTCAGCCGCGTGTTGGTGTTTGTTGCTTGAGCGGTGCGAGGCCACAAATAACTAACTCCAGTAATTTCCTGTTTAACTAGTTAGTTTCACCAGTGTATGTCTGTTCATCGTTGTATGATGTGAGTGAGTGTGAGTGAGTGGTAGGCGCATTGAGTTTTATTTAAAGAAGTGCGTCCTACAAATACCATTTATTATTATTATTATTAGCGCTGGCTGATCGGTTAGTTGAAACCGGCTAATTCCGTCAATGCTAAGCCAACTTATGTTTTGGAACAGTCATCGAGTACGCTTCTGTTGGATCAGTGCCTTCATTACAGACGCTGACACTGTGTAGGTGTATAAGTAGTGTGATGAAAGATACCACGAAGACAACTCAGAACGATCTGTGAGCATAAAAAATGGTAGAATTAGCCCCTTTAAATCGGTGCATCACGTCTCCACCACACAAAGGTTTGAGGACTGTCTTAGTAAGCAGGTGGAGGGGGTATACTTGTAACCGGGCTTTTCTCGGATATCTGACCAGTCCAGCTGTCCCTTGCCCTAGTGTGTGGATGTATATTCTGTAGTTCACATCTGAAGACACAGGGTCTAGGACCTGACTGTGAATCGTTGGAGAGGATTGTCTTTGGATCTGACGCCGTGTAATTGTCTGATTACTTCCCCTGCTGAATAACGATCTGATTGCGTCCCCTGATACTGTCCATCTCCTCTGGGTGTTTGTCCGTGCTACGCTTAGTAAGCCATGTTTTGTCCGACTGGATGGGACAGTAAGCCATGTTTTGTCCGACTGGATGGGACATTCGAGTGTAAAATCTCCCTACTACAGCTGTGGAATGGTAGGGGTCACTGAACTGGAAATGGTCACCCTAAATCAGAAGAATATTAAGTGTGGCACCTCATGTGTTCCAATCCGTCGTTATCAGTCGCCGATAACTAGTGCCATTTTTTTTCCGAATAGCCAACCAGTTTAGCGCATGTGAATATCTTTAGTGTACTCGCCAAATCTCCTGTCTGCTTATGAGTACTACTACAAATATGAGGGTTTTACAAGGATACGACAATAAGTTTATTCATAAATCAAGAAATTTCTGACCCAGACTTAAAAATAAAAAATACAATTTCGGTACACATACATTTCTGAAAAGATGTCAGGAACAACAACAACAACAACAACAACAAACCGACAACAACAACAACAATCAGACGTAAGGAGAACATTTAGTTCCCTGCTAACGCCATCTTTCTGTGTTTCTCAAAAACAACAGATCGAGATTTTCTCAACGAATTATCACTCGAGCATCCTTGGCCTGTGGGATAAGACAGACTGTGTACGTCTCGACTACGAATACTGCATTTACTGAAGTAAAGCAAGCATGACATCACCCTCAGACGATATAATTTTCTGAATGAAATCTGCATTATTGTATTTTCCAAGTTAGACAAGATTACAAAGAAGCTAAAGGTTCATAGTGCAGCCTTGCATCATTTCCTCGAGTCTGCAGACCAGCTGTTACACTCTGGTTTCTATCAGATGGGAGGTACCGCATTGATCGGCCCGCACTTACTCATAAATATACTACATACATCCCGAAAAACACAGGAATACTCCGTTCACTGAAGTAAAGACAAGACAGAAGTGAGCCAGTCCAAACGAATGTGAGACCTAGCGCTGACACGTAGGTCTGAAACGAAAGTAGATATGGATGTGCTTGTGAGTGCATTAAGCGCATTAATATGGGCGCTTTATCCCAAATATTTGGCTCAAAGCGATCCGAGCTAAACCCAACACGCACGCTCACGTGAATCACACGCATTCTCTCACACACTGGACATGAACACATTACAATCATGTGGTGCGAAGGGGCAGCTCAGCAATCTAAGTTCCGGAATGAATACAGATGAATGTCTAGATCTGCGCTGAAAATCGTCATCCCTAGGCATCGTACCGAGTGACATTTTTGAAGGCGTCTTTACTGTCACATTTCTAAGTTATCCTACGGAACTCTACGGTAAAATAAAAAGAAGGCATGCAGCTGAGTCTCATCATCAGCGCATCATGCCGCAATACGAAGCGCTTCAAACTGGCTTCCATCAGATCGGAGGTGCCGCATTAATCGCCCCACACTTACCCTCCCCACTCACTCTCTATTAAGTGCCACAGCCTATTAGACACAGCCTGCTGAGGACACGCGAAAGAGGTGGAGGAGAACCTTGGTTACGGACATTTGGGAGGAGTGAGGGTTAATTTGTGTAGAAAACGTCCCTGTCCTTCTTGACATTTGCAATTTGCTAGTTGGGTCTTCTTGTGTGGGAGGCACTCGTATGTGTGGGGAGGAATGGGCGTATATTCGTGCTTATTTTTTAAACTCCGAGGTAAACGTGCTTGTGTTAGAGAAGCCAGATTTAGGGTCAAGTCGTGCCTGGGATGCACTTTTGCCTTTAGGAGAAACGGACGTGTGTTTTATTTGCGATGCCGGAAATTAACGTGCCTTTTTATGCCCGGCGTAAGGGTGTGTGCGTTAGTGTGTAAAAAGAAGTTCTGGATTAAGGGGGAATGGAAAGATCTACACTGGAAAGTGCAAAGTCTTGAGATTTTAATTGCAAATATGTAGAGCAATAGACTTACTTCTTGCCACCACACAGAAAACAACAGACAACAAACATGGGACAATCAAGGTCACAAACAGAAGTATCCGAGAAAACGCGATACAGACATTTGCTGTATTCTGGTTCGCGAACACCTTTACTTGTTTTCTAGGTTTGGTTTCAAGGGAGGGGGTGGGTGTTTGGGAGTTTAACGTCCTTTTCCACCACGAAAGGGTGATATCAAAGACGGGGCAATGAGAAAAGGGCCAGTACAAATATTTGGCCCCCGCCGGGATTCGAACTCACGACCCGAGCTTTGAAAGTCCGACGCTCTACCATTCGGCTATCCCGGCTCCCCAGGTTTTGTTTCAAAGTTGTCTGAAGACGTAAAGAATCCGAACAAAGAAGCAGAAAAAGAACTTTCGGTTTTTTTTTTTTGAGGGGTCAAATCGTATATATTCAGTCTCTAAGAAAAACGCGTCTATGTGTTTAACGCATGGATAAAACAAATCTTTGGACGAAACGAAAATGCTTGGCACCATTAGGCGCAGTGTAACAACCTGCACAAACTGATTTAAGCTATGTAAAAGATAAGACCATTTGTTAATGGATCACAAAAAATTCCGGCGGACTCTCCCTCTGGACAATAAAGATGAACAATATTAGCACTGGAGTGTAGCAAGCACAGTTAGTTATTCACGGCTTACGCCTCGCAAGCAACAACATTTCGCAACAAAGGAAGGTCTTTTTCTGCCAGGTCCATCTTTAGAACAAGATGTAAATATATGTTAAAATGCTCTTCGGTTGTGTAGCAAGCATAGCTGCCACATCACAGGATTGTGACGAGCATGGTTTTGTATCACGGTAGAGGAAACAGAAATAACAAAAAAGGTGCAGACACTCCTGAAATGGCCTCTGATGTGCGAGGCAAGACACCTACCGTCATCAAAGGATCTAAGCGCCATGGATTTTAAAGGCGCCTACACCCTTTTTTCCCCCCAGATGACGGTAGAGGGTATCTACCGTAATAGACTACCTTTCAACAAGTCGTAGACCACAGTTAACCAGCTGTCCTGTCTGAAGACCAGTGGTGGGTGAACTTTATGTCCGTTCATAATGGAAGCCTCCCCCTGGAGACCCTCTGGGATTAGTGTACCGCAGTGCTCGGCTGCCTGCACGGTGATTGGATTAGGGACCAGTCACTGGCGGGAAGAACTTGGCCAGGCAGGTCACGGGACCATGAATGGAGCAAGGGAATTGGGTCTGATGTCCGCAGACATATTGCATCAAACCCGCCCACTTCAGGTTCTATAGGTGGTGATGAAAGAAGTGCGAGCTGACAGATGCTAGGCTGTTTATAAAAAAAGAGGTTCAGTTTAGTCCAATTATCACTCACCGGTTCTGGTGGTATGTCTGATTTTTCACTTGCCGTATGGTTTGATTGACAAAGACGTTGTATAGGTGGTGATGAAAATGGTTCACTGGGACATATGCTAGGCTGTTTATGGAAAAAGAGGTTTAGTTAAGTCCAGTTATCACGCTGTTTCTCGGCGGTTCTGGTGGTATGTCCAATTTTTTGCTTGCCGTATGGTGTGATTGAAAAAGACGTTCTATAGGTGGTGATGAAAGAAGTGCACGAGGACAAATGCTCGTTGTTTATGAAAAAGAGGTTTAGTCCAGTTATACCGCTGTTACGTAGCAGCTGTGGTGGGTGTCAGGTCTGCCAGATTATGCACTTGCCTTAGGGTTTGATCGAAAAAGAAGTTCCATATGTAGTGATGAAAGAAGTGCACTAGGACAGATGCTATTTGTTTATGAAAACGAGGTTTAGTCCAGTTATGGCGCTGTTACGTAGTAGTTGTGGTGGGCGTTTTCAGGTCTGCCAGATTTTTCGCTTGCCGTATGGTGTGCTTGAAAAAGAAGTTCTATAGGTGGTGATGAACGAAGTGCTCTGGGACAGATGCTAGTTATTTATGAAAAAGAGGTTTAGTCCAGTTATGTTACGAAGTGGTTGTGGTGGGAATGTTCGGGTCCTCCAGACTTTGCGCTTGCCTTATGATGTGCACGCTAACAGATGACAGCTGTTTATAAAAAGAGGTTTAATCCAGTTTAGTTCATATAATTATGTACGATAGATAATTCTCCACTCAGACAGACACAGCAAGCACAGATACAGCCCCTCTTTGACAGCGCATGCAGCCCGTACAGTCCCTCTTTGGCAAGCAGCCTGCTTACATGACTGAATACATTATGAATACATCAACTCGCGCCTGTTTCTTCATTGTATGCGTGCTGGGCAATGCTGCTGTTATGCAATGCTGGATGATGCTGGAAGGAAAGCAAGGAAAGAACGTGCGTGAAAAATCAGGAGAAAATGTGGATGAAGGGCCTGACTTAACTGGAAAAAAAAGGATCCCAAACGGGAAACTTTGCCACCACACAGAAATCAACAGACTACGTGCATGGAACATTGAAGGTTACCAACAAAAGCATAGGATAAAAGTTAAAATGAAAACATCCGTAAGAAGAGGGTCTCAGCACTGACGCAAGTTCACACAAAAAGCATTGTTCTGTGACAGAATTAGAACAAGACTTGAGATCCGTCCACCCAGGCTTGTCTCTAAAATGGAACACAGTCAATGTCCTATTCTAAACCGTTTCTTGACCTCCACTTACCATCTGACAACAATCTGACAGTAAATGTGGCGTTTTGAGATCTGACATGGCATGCGTAATCCGGCCGGTCCTGCGTGAGTACTCTGACCCCAGAATCAGAAAGCCTCGTTTCTTAGCTTATGTTTGAGTGAACGGCCTGCACATACAGAATGATGCTTTACGGAGACGCTAGCGTCTTAAGGCCGTTCTTAACCGGGCAGACTTTCGGTTCGCGAACTAGGTTCGGAGAGTACGGCGAACTAGGTTCGCGCACGTTGTTTCTTAACCGACCAAATACTTGTGCGGAAACCCTGGTTCGAAAGGTTCGGCGAACTAGGTTCGAGGACTGCATAGCGTGTCGTGGGAACCCTCGCGATCCTTTTGCCGATCCTGCGCTCTGATTGGTTGCTCGGGGAGAGCTGTTGTGCGCATGTACAAACTTGAGGAAAATGGCGGACGGCATCGCGGCTATCGACTCACTTCACATTTCCCTCTCTTGCGCTCTTTTCCTCTTATCTCGTCTTCCTCGGCTTCCAAGAGTTCACTCAAAACGATAACTACCGCTAATGCCTGGTCGTCTCGATCTACGAAGGCGGCCATTTTGGTTGTTTACGATTGTCTCAACTTCCGAGTCCGCCTTGTTCGGGCGATGACGTATGCATATCATTAACGGTCGGTTAAGAAAGAGAACTAGTCCGGCCGAACCTCTGGAACTATGTACGTGTGTGCGCTTGCCCTGTTCGTATACAATACACAGTTCGCCGAACAAGTTCGCCAGACTGGTGGTTCGCCCGGTTAAGAACGGCCTTTAGGGTTTGCTACATTTCTGGTCACCGCAGTGCAGTGTGTCACATGACCCGCATATTCAATATCACTCTTGATATTCTGCTGCTTCTTTTTTGTTACAAATATTTTACAGCACATCAAATTGTGTAATATTATTAATATTATCGTATTTTGAATACTGTTATTAATATTTTAATTATATCATCAAATGTGCGGTGAATAGTTTTGATATTGAACATTATTGATATTTTGCCGCATATTTGATAATATTATTAACATTGTACCACATATTTAATATCATTCTTTACATTTTATGGCATATTTGATATTATATTGGTATTTTACCGCATATTTAATATTTTGTGGTTGACATCTCATATATTGCGATAAAATTTACTGCAAGGTTTGTCCCAACGTACTTAGAACCTCCATTTATTCTCACGGGAGGTCATTCTGTCTTCAGAAAAGACAACTCTTTTATCAAGCACTCTGCTCTGACAGATGACAATGGCAATTGTTCAATACCAGATGCTAGTAATATCACAGATGCTAACTGTTAATGAAAGAGGTTTAGTCTAGTTATGGGACTGTAACGGTTTGGGGTTCAGAGACAACCGGAACTTTGCAGACAACAGAATTTTTTTTTTTTTCGGAAGGAATCTTAAATCTAGCGTCTTTGTTCGGAAAATTAGCAGAAGTGGTTGCACCTGCTCTGTCTCGCCGTCCTGACTCCTACATTGGCAGCGGAATTCAGTTTCACCAAGGCTGACATAAGCGCAAGAATAACCCATTATAGCGTACTCCACATGGCGAGCTAATCCCGCGTTTACCAAGCACCGTCCCAGTCATCGTGGCCCGGGGAAATCCGAGACGGGAGTTGATCAAGTATCCGTGACTTGTTGAAGCTGAACCCATCAACAATGATACAGTGCGTTTGGCGAAAAAAATATAGCGCTGTCTATTTGTGCAATCAAGTCGCTCAGATAGAAAAAGCTTGTCTTCTGCCAAAGAGAGAACTTGGCCGGTGTTGGCTAAGAGCGTTCGAGTACATTTTCCTTTAATGGGAAGATTACTTTCAAGTGCGTGTGGGTGGAGCGGCTTCCGTGCTCCTGACAAGATAATAGAGTTATCGTCCCTGCTGAAAAGACCTCGCAGGTTACCACGGTAACTAACTGCCCTAACATGCTCATTTTATGTTGGCCACCTAACGCTATTAAATGAGACCCAAATACCTTGCTCGGGACGAAAGAATCTTAATATTGAGACTGTCACTCTGGTCGGTCACCGCAATAAAAGGATTTACCCATACACCTTTTTGTCCCCGCACAAAGAACATTGTTGGAGAGGCAAGAATGAGAGGCACACAGGCTTGAAGTGACTGATGGGATTGTGCTCACGAACACTTCAAAGGCAAGCTAGGTTCTCCTGTATTTCTTTCTTTTTAAAAACTCTTATTGCCCAAAGTAGCCTGATTCAGGTGGAGCGATTCTCACTGTGCAAGATTACAAACTGTTTCGCGCAGGCCAGGCCACTACTGAGTCAGTGGTCTTCCTGACGTCTGTATTAAAGCTCTGTAAACTTGTGATGTTGCCATCGACCCCATGCGGCCTGCCCAAGATTTAAATTCACCGCGAACTGCAAACCGCTATAGGGACCCTGCCTCTTGTGCTGGATCTCAGTGAGTGGTAGAAGTGCATTTTGCTCCATATCTTAGCAACGAAGGCCGGGGAAAATGCTGTGATTTTGCCCGCATCTTCAAAAATTTTAAGTTGTTTCTCTATAGAGAAACAACTTTTTATCATAATAATCGTAATCAAGACGCAGGTCCTAAGAACACATGCTCTAAACGATTGCTGCTGGCCAGGGCGATATCCTGACATGTGAGATATCGTCTAGCGAACACTTCTATTTTGAGACTGAGATAGAGAAAAAGAGGAAGCGTCGCACTTCGTCTACGAAAGAAAAAAAGCGGAACCGGAAGCGTCCCCGATCTTGCTGGAAATGGCTGAACGGGAGATTTTCCAATCAGAAGAGAGGGATCAGGACATCGGAACTGCACTGTCTGGTTGGCTAAGTGGCAGTTCCCGACCAAGGGTTCCTAAAAAGCCGGCACGGACAGGACGCGAAATAATTGTTATGTCCGATCGTGAAAGGCAGTCAGCAAGAACAGATTGCTTTTGTGCTCTCAGCTCGTGACTCCGATCTTCTTTCTGTCTATTTAACCTACACAGGCTAAAGTACTACGAGAAAGGTTGGTGAGCAGACGACACTAAGATGGATGTGAAACCTTATCGCGCCATCTTCCTTCCTTGTCTTGTTTCCAGCAGACGGTTGGTGTCATGCGTGGCGACATCTGTGGTGGATGTTTATGACATATATGAATCACCATGTCTGGCTTCTTTTGTAGGCAAAATCGATCGTGTCTTTGATCTGAATCAGGTCTGGTGGAGTAATATAATATATTTTTAGATTGATGTCTATTGAGCTTTGAAGTTATGTCTCATGGGGTGGTAAATACGGGAAATTTCAGAAGAAGAAGAACAAATTACAACGGACAGACCAAGCAATCCAACAACTAATAAGCTAACCCTGGAACGAGGCTTCAGTTCAAGGTCGACAGTCCTAAATGCTTGATTGACATGCCGCCGAGACGTCTGTAGCCACGCCCATTGATTCAAACGAATCCTCCATGGCAACCGAACTGTGTCGAGATAAAATGAAATATTTTCTGCTTCGGAGGCGTATATTCATTTGTTTACAATAAAATTGACATAGTGTCATTCTAGCTTTATTTGTCTGATGAAATCATTATTCGATGAAAACAATCTTAGCTACAGCATTTGCACTGTTTCCGTCCGTCTTAAGATAAAAGGCCGGTACGGTATATATACGAGTAGCAAAACCTAGCGGGTACAGTATTGCTTCGCCATCTTGATGACGTAATCTGCTGCATTAATATTCTGCTTTTTTTTCTCGATGAGATTGCCTTCCGAACAGCACGATAACGATATGTAAAGAGAAAACATTGACAACCGCGCTTTTCCATGTCTACCATCGAAGAAGACATCTTTTCAAGTCTTTCCGTGACACCTCCGTCTGAAGAGTTCCAGTCAAGTCCGACGATCGTGCTCAGGCTTTACGGAGAGAAAGGCATGTGACTGACAGGAGACTAAAGCAATCGCTGAGTCTGAATCTCCGTAATGCCATCGAGGCGCAAGCGAGGGAACATTTTCTTTATTAAATTTCCATAGCAGCTAATCTGCCACCCGCGCTGATTGGGTTTTTGAAAAGCGGCTCTCACTTCCCTCCCCTGCAGCTTGTAACGTCTTACGCAATTGGCTGCTTGTCACGGCCAGGGTGATTGGACCATTCCAAACCCTTTAACGCCAGGAGGGGCTAGAAGGCGGTTTACTAGTCAAGGCATGTCCATAAGCGTCATAGGAACCGATTTGGCCAAAGGACACACGCTGCTCCTAATTTGGCATCTGACAAGAGAGAGAGAGAGAGAGAGAGAGAGAGAGAGAGAGAGAGAGAGAGAGAGAGAGAGAGTTTCAGATTGCCAGCAATGTTCGGAATAATTAGGCTACGTTGTTAATAACTGACCTGTAACACAGAACGTGTTCTTGGCCAGGAAAGTGGCCACAACAAGGTAACCACAATATTTTTTCCCATAATCATTACATTAAGCCAACACGGAATTCTGGATGCCAACCAGGATTCGAACTCAGGACCCGTGGTTTGACAGTCTACCGCTGTTGCCAGCTCAACTGTGTAACACGCGGGATGCACTCCCCAGCATGAACTACCTTGGGTCTAAGCAGCTTAGGAATGGAAGTGCCCCGGGTCAATGCAGCTTGAGGCTAGAAGTGCCCGGGCGTCAAATCAGATCTGGCTTATTACAGCAACTCCCCGGAAAATGGAAAATGTGTTGGGAATGAAAAAACGAAACCCATCGTGCAAATGTAGAAATAACGAAAAAGAGATAAGAAAAAGAGGAAAATTCTCTTTTTTGTGTTGTATCTCAGACTCGTTCAGACTTCAGAAGAACACCTTCAAGATAACTACGTTAAGTCGACGGAAGGTAAGATTCCTGTACTACCTGGGGGCATCTTATCTTTATTGTCTGATAGACGGAATGGATTCGGATGAAGGTCGTTCACTTGGAATACAGCCTTGCCGCAAGTTTTGGCTCTCACATCGAAAATTTGTTTACAACTGAATAATATACCCCACGTTAGAAAATGTTGCCTCAGTTAAGTGCAAAGTAGCGTGTCCTAAGAACATTTAAATTCCGCCACGAGGATCGTGCACACTACACTGAGGCGCAAGACAGAGTGTGTGCGTGCGTGCGTGCGTGTGTGTGCGCGCGCGTTCAAGGGCGATGGGAAAATGAAAAAAAAAATCACACACTAGAAGCTGAGAAACTCTTCATCCATCTTGAAGTCCTGACATTTTCCCGATTGGAAGCCCGACGGCGGCATGTTTTCTATATTTTGAATCTTTTTATAATTGAAGACATACCAAATATTCAGATTGATATTCCACAGACACGCGGTTTCATCTCTCTCTCTCTCTCTCTCTCTCTCTCTCTCACACACACACACACACACACACACACACACACACACACACACACACACAGAGAGAGAGAGAGAGAGAGAGAGAGAGAGAGAGAGACAGTTTGGGTGTTCGGCAGTTTAACCCCCCAAAACCCATGCAAAAATCGCAGTTTTACTTGAAATCTTCAGATCACTAGGAGCCACTTCAAGCCACTATCATGCAATCCGCAGAGGTCTCGGGCCTAGCGGGGAAGGCCAACGCACTGCATAATAGTGGCTTGAAGTGGCATCTACTGGTGTGCAGTGGCTTGTTCGTTTTAACAAGTCTTATGATATAGCGGGCAGGTGGTGATCGGGCCCGGACTCTTAAGAGTTCACGTCCTTTTCCGCCACGCATAATGATAATAATAATAATGATAATAATAATAATCATAATAATAATAATAATATTGAGTATTGTATAGGCGCTTTACCCAATTTCATGAATCGGCTCAAAGCGCCGCGAACTGAACCCAACACGCACGCTCACGTGAATCACACGCATTCGCTCACACACTGGACATAAACACATTACAATCACGTGGTGCGAAGGGTCAGCTCAGCTATTTAAATTTCGGAATTTAGAATTGCATTTATGTTTCAAATACGCATAGGTGATATCAAAGACGGGACAACCAGGAAAAGGCCAGCACTAATATTTGGCCCCAGCCGCGATTCGAACTCACGACCCGAGCATCGCAAGTCCAACGCTCTATCATTCGGTTATCCCGTTTCTCAGACAGACAAACAGACACGGTTTCGTCCCAGTCGATTGATATCACGTAATGCATTTCCACATGAAACTGACAAAACATCTTATTGCGCTTTTCGCCCCAAAGCAAGGGTTTATCAAGTTAATCTTTTCCGTTTATCGACCAGACGGCAGAATCACGGAAAAGAAACCCCAATGAATATTTTACAGGATAATACGGGAGGGAAAAAATGCAATAAAAGACACTCGAGCCTTTATTGTTTATCTTCCTCACAGGGTTGCGTGATTGAGAGAGAGAGTTTTCCCTTTCAAAGTCTCTGTTTTGTGCTGGTCGTAACTTTCAAGAGCTGGCTCTGGTATCTGCTAACACCCCTCGCTCCTCCACCCCCCCCCCCCCCCACACACACACACCTCCCCAGTCCTCTCTCTCTCTCTCATCATTGGTTGGCGATAAACTCTCTTGCCAGTTATTCGCCGAGTCATTTCGTCCGTTCCCTGAACACCATAAACAGCGGATGGAGACAAGAAGCATACGGCCGTGTTATGACCATCCTCGCCTCTGGTGTATCTTTGTCGTTCTTATTAACTGCTATGAGTTTAGAGGCTGCAGCACAGCACGCATTACAGTGTTTTTGTGACAGCTAGTCTTTAGCTCTAGGGAACCTGCAGAGAATCAGTGACTGCCAGTTCAAAGCACGCACCCAGTTTCTCTCAGAATGTTTTTGTTCGGTTTGTTTGGTTTTAGTGCATTTGGACAGCTGGGGTCATCTCTCTCTCTCTCTCCCCCCCCCCCCCCCCTCCAAATCATGCCGTGATGTGTGGGCCATATTTGCTGCCGACTGATCGCACGGAACCGAAAGCCCTAGGTTTTCAAAGAAATCACAGTGGGAGGAGATTAACAGTAATAATATTTACAATGTCACTGTCTTCTCCAGGGTAGCCGGGGTGGCCGAATGGTAGAGCATTGGACTTCTAATGCTCGGGTCGTGAGTTCGTATCCCAGCTGGCGCAAAATATTTGTGCTGGCTTTTTCATCGTTGCCCCGTCTTTGATATATATATAATAGTATTGTATTGTATTATATCACCCGTATGTGGTGGAAAAGGACGTTAAACCCACAAAAGCCCACCCACCCACCCTGTCTTCTCCAGTGTTCAGCCTATGATTGTGACTGGCTCCCGGGCATTTCACTCGTGGGTCTTAATCTTTCAAAGAAGAGATTCCTGAACGTCAGTTTGTCTACCGGACATGCTGCTCTTCGACAGTTGCCTTATGGACATTTCGTTTTTGAATTTTCCTTACCATATCGAGTCAAATTCATGTGCAGACTCGTTTACAGTGCTTGTCTTACCTTCGTGTACACACGCACGCACACATATCAAGTGTGCAAGCTAAAAATCCCAAGTTCATCTTTCGAAGAAGAGTACGCTGTGGCCAGTGGCGTGGTAAACAGAAATACTGTCGCGCACACCAGAGTGAATACAGTAGCAGGGTGGAGGTTTGCACATAAAGTAGCGCTTAGCGACAGCAGGCTTTTGCTGCTTCGTCCTCCAGCCCAGCGGCGCCATAGTAAGCATTTAAGTAGAGATGGATATGTGCGCCGAGGGGAAATCTACCATACCATCTTATACCATTTTGAACTTTTCGCTCCGCCCCGGACATGTCGCTTTCGAATGTTTTGCTCGTGGACATTTCGGTTTTGGAATCAAGTTTTCCCCGGACCTTTCGCTTTTTTTTTTTTTTTTTCTTCAGGCTGAACAAACAGCGCACATCGTGTTTTTTCCGTGTTCCATGTGTGATGACATGCGGCTACGTGATGCCTTTGCCCTATTTTTTTCCAGAGCGTTTTTTTTTTTTTTTTTTGGGGGGGGGGGGGGGGGGGGGTCTAATTTTCGTGTTTGTTCGAAAATGTCTCCCATGAGCCTCAGTGATAAACAGGTGCACAGGAGAGAAATGACATGAAATGAAACGAACCTTTATCATTAAACGGTGGAGTGTGTGGGTGAGGTCTTAGGGCTTAAAGCCGCGCAAGCCTTTTGAACGGTGGAAGTGTATGGTCCGCGCAGAGAGAACGAACGAACGAACTTTATTTTACAAGGATAAAAGATTAGGTACGCAGACCTGTCTTACATCTTGTCCTTGCTAGGCTACTGATATATATACAAAGTAAGCAAGAGAGAGAGAGAGAGAGAGAGAGAGAGAGAGAGAGAGAGAGAGAGAAGGAGAGAGTGAGAATCAATGAATCTTTACTTTACAACAGTAGAGGCAGTTAAGAACAGTTTTCACACCTGCCGTTGCTAAGTACTACGATTACCTAACTAATCAAAGAGAACAAGAGAAAAAGAAGTAGGCAATACCTGGGCACACAATTGAGACACACACACACACACACACACACACACACACACACACACACACACACACACACACAGAGACTCTCGGCCCCTGTCTGACCCTTAGTCGAGGAGAGGAGAGCTTTTTCTTCTCAGTCCCAGGTTCGGATGTAATTATGGACAGTCTTCCTGTCAGCAAGGGTGATTCTGTAAAAACAGCCTCTGTCCTCACCCGTCTCGTGAACACAGCCTCAGCGTTCTCCGGCGCTCCCATCAGTCACAGAGGAACCGGCACCGCGTCTTTGATCTGTGGCCACCTCCTGTATTTACCGACCCTCCGGGTCACTGGGCCAGTATGAAAGCAGACCGTCTACTGCCAATCTCGTCCGCGGCGGAACCGTCACGTGACGTTCCAGTTGTGTCTCCGGGGAGGAGTTTTGTTATCTCGTTTAGTTCCGCAGGAATGACCGCCCTCGTTGATAGATCTGTGAGAGCGAGACTACAAATCACACAGTATTGGGGCTTCAGTCATAGACTGATCCTTTTTTTTAATTTTTTTTAGTATGCCCGATTCTAGTTTTTAACTAACATTTTTGCATTGTTTCATTCTTATTCAGGACAAAGGTCCTAATATTTTCTGAGTCGGTCATGCAGGACAAATGCCCTTCAATAGTTCCTACGGATATTAAGCCCCGCGGTATTGCAACCTTCAGAGAAATGTCAGCAGCCGATTGCCCGATAGCTCGTGGGTTCATGACTAAAATCATAACCCAAACCCTCTACCGTCGAACGGTAAAAAGAGCGCAAGTACCTCGTCAAATACAGCACACCTAGGCCGTTAGTCTAATTCGTCTGTCTGTCGCTGGGCTCCAGTCAGACTCCTAGATTCAAAACGTGTGTTCGGGGCACTGTAGGATGGCGCGGTTTTTCTAGTCTGTGTATCGGTTGGGTGGTATTTTGTGTTGGAATCAAAGTGTGACAACTGAAAGTACACACCGTGACATGGCTGCCTTGCACAGGTCGACATAAGATCGTTTCTAGCAGATCATCAAGAATCTTCCGCGGACATTATCGTAGGTTTTTCAGGGGGACATCACTCTGACAAATCGAAACAAACATGGCACCAGGCTAATACTGAACCGGCAGATTGTTGAAGGTTAGGTTACTGCATGGCGGCTTGGATTTACTTTGTAGAGAAACGCATTCTGTTCGAGGATGTTTGGTCAGTACTGTCAAACTGTGTGTGCGCTTTGTTAAAGAGGAAAGGGGTTGCCACAGCCTGAAAATCTTCAACAATGAACAACGTACACTATTCACAAACGCGGCCTTCAGCCTATCGTTGTGAACACGAACTATCAGGCCCTGTTGCTTACAGTTCACGGCATCTCTCGGCCCAAGATCTAGTGGTACTAGACGTCGCAATATGTCTAACACTGAAATTAACTGTTCAGCCGTCTCGTTCAGACAACGATTCATTCTTATCTGCTTGTGATATGATATCAAACCATGACAATGAGGAGCAAACAATATGAAATGTCTGAACGTGGATCTGACCACACTGCAGTTGGCTACAGAACTGGTCGGTTGGATTCTCACATGCCTAGGTCATTGCCGTACTGGACTGGAAGCCTGAGTCATTACAAGAGGAATCAGTTAGAAACGTCGATTACTCGATTCATGGATACATGGAAAACAAAGACATCTGTACTTTTGTGCGGAACCCCCTTTGAGACCCGTCGCGACGCTAACCACGTGGAAATCATGCCAGGAAACACACCGTATGCAGCGAGAATGAATTCCTTTCGTCAACAACCATAAATCACTTAGTCACGGGCAGAACTAGCCAACAGGGGGCCAGTACAGTCCTAAGCTTTTAGGCTTTGGAACAGCACCAGTAAATCTCCTAATGCGGTCTGATTGCTCGAACAGGAGAAGCACTAATTGAACGGGAGGATTTGAGTTGCCAGACAATCAAGGAGACGGTGAACGGCTCACGGGCTTTTTTGTGTATCGGTGATACAACCACGGCTCTACCCGACCCATTGCAGTTTCCTTTCGTGCGTGAAATCGTGATGGGCCGGGTAGTGATGGAAGAGTGCTGCTGAGAAGAGACGAAGAGGCAGCAGCCGGCGATCGACCAAAAGGGCAGTTTGGACAGGGTCATTTTGGACAGAACACTGGAACAGTTTCGAAGGCGACACTAGTGGGGGACATTACCGGGAGATGGGGTAGAGCGCGTATGGGCTTTCCTAGCTGAACTGAACTGAGCCGAAGTGCTTCTGATGCTGGATAATAATAATAATAATAATAATCGCATTAATATAGGCCCTTTATCCAAAATATTTGGCTCAAAGCGCCGCGAGCTAAACCAAACACGCACGCTCACGTGAATCACACGCAGTCTCTCACACACTGGACATGAACACATTACAATCAGCAATTTATGTTTCGGAATTTTAAAACTGCATTTATTTTTTAATGTTGTAAAGATTCATTCTTCGTGCCCAAAGACACAGAGTCGCAGCCTCTGCGAGCGATGACG